>VZTR01010925.1:169114-226361 GCA_013400775.1 Chaetops frenatus
ATGTTCAGGTCTGCCTTCATAGGAATAAATGTTTTCAGGGGCAACCCTCAACCCCACAAGCTTCACCTTCCCGGTAGCACTTGGCAGCAAGGTTTACCCTTCAAAAGAGCTGAGATAAATTTTAATGTCTCTACCTGGAGCCATGAACAAATTAAGGATCTGTCCTATCCAGCTCATCCTTAGTCTCTAGAAATAGCTTGGCTTCTCCTGAGGGCTGTGGAGCCAGGTGGGATTCAGTGCTCTGTGAAGAAGAGGTGGCCAGGCATGGGACACTTCACGTCCCTTGAAAAGGTGACCAAGCTTTTTTCACATGGAAAAATCATGGCATTCAGCCTCAAAATCACGCCAGGAGTGGCTTTTGGCTAACATTTTCCCCAGCTCAGGGAAATTTAAGGGGGAATTCATCCAGGCGAGAGAGGAGCACGCCTCGCCTCCAGAGGGCAATCTGCACCTCTCTGGCTCCACGTCAGGATTTTGGGAGCTGGTTCTGCCAGCTGCTCACTCCACAGCCATGACTGCAACCATTTCCCACTGCTGGGGATGCAAGTAGTTGTTCTGGGTGCCTGGTGTCCACTTCCAAGGCACTGGCAGAGCTTACAACTGCCACCTCTCATGGCTGTGAACACAGCAGAGAACAGACAAGCCAAGGGGATTTCAGGCCGAGGAGTTTGGTTGGGAAACAGGGTGATGGACAAGGGAAAATCCCCCCAAAGCAAATGCAGGTGAAGGCAGAAACCTCTTTGTTTTGACTATGACATCTCCATGAGCCAGACTTCTGGAGGGGTCTAGAGGATGCTCACAGCATCCTGCACCAGCTATGGGATGATGCTTTGATCTTCCTGGCCCCCTTTTGGAAAAGCTGTTGGGATCCAGCTGCAAATCCACCTCTTTCTCCCAGTACAGCATGATCCACCCCAGATGCACAAGGGAATTTAAGGGCTGCAATTGCTGTTCAGGTACTTAGTCAATATATTTTTCGTGGATGCTGCATGGCTGGGCGGGAAAGTTGGACCAGATATCCTGAGGTCTGGGGCAGTGAGACATCCCAAAGGTCCCTGGGTGTGCCAGCTGGGAGAGCTGCACAAGACCAAGCCCAAACCCAGAACATCTGTCCCCAGAAAATGTGCCAGTCACTGTTCTGCCTACCATGCTTGCCACGCTCGGCTCCTTCCCAGAAGCTGCTCAGCTTTCCAGCAGGAATGTGTCACAGGAACAGGGAGATTATGGGAACAAATGTCATAAATACAATCACAAAATGGTTTAGGTTGGAAGGGTCATTTAAAATAATTTTGTTCCAGCTCCCTTCAATACTTCCAGGGATGGGGCAGCCACAGCTTCTCTGGGCACCCTGTGCCAGAGCCTCCCCACCCTCACAGAGAAGAATTTCTTCCCATTATCCCACCTATTTTATTTTAACTACACTCTAGTGAAAAAAACCACCCAACACACACAAGCAAACAACTGCTTAGAAAGTGAGTTTGAAACATCCACTCAAAGGGAAAAAAAAATATGTAAAATGTCAAATTTTATGCGCAGAGAAGTATGCAATATATGCAAAAAATAGCTGCTGGGGAAAATATTTAAGGAAATCACTTCATTTTGTCGGGGGTAGAAATGATTGCTTTTTGAGAGCAGTATTAGGAACAGATGTATTTCTTCTGATGAAATACTGTAATATTAAGAGGTCAGCACACACCATATAAACTCTAGACAGACAAAACTTCCAGATTATTGAAGGCTACAGGAGTTAATCTTTTAGCACATGAATCATAAAGAAATTGGCTCCCCAGATTTTGGTGCTAACTTAACAGTTCAGGAAAACTCTTTCCTTTCCTAAAGGCACTCAGCAGTCAGGTTTTTCAACACATTTTCCAGCTTGAAATCGGTATAGCAAAAACTTCACCAGAGTTTTCAGCCCACAGGACTGCAAGGAACTTTTCATTTAAAAAATGAAATAAATCCACAGTTAAATTGCCTTGTTGAAATACATTATTGAAAACCCAACAATGCTGGAGAATAAAGTTGCAAAACAAATACTTACCATAACAAAGTATTAAAATTTCTTGGCACGGGTCCACATCTCTGATTTTATCATCCATCCCCTGCAAGCTGGTGCCACCCCCAGCTTCTGTGACCAGTGGTAATTTGGGACACAAAGCAAGAGCACACTGAGCAACGGAAATTACTTGTTGTGCCTCACTGAGGCAAGCCAAGTAATGGAAATCACATCATTCACTGTCTTAAACCCACTTTTCTCACTGAGCCAGAGACTTGGCACAGTCAAAAAAAAACCCCCAAACCACCCCTACCATATTATTTTTACAAAAAAAAGTTGCTGTCCTTGCTGTATCATCTTCTTCTCAAGGGCCATCCCCTAAAAGAAAATAATCTCCTTGCCCACCCCTTTCTGCAAGCACCCAACTTTTCCTCATTAGCTAATGAGTGTCTTGAAGGCTCTTCTTTTCCTCAAGTTGTCAATCTCTAAGAGACATCCATCACCTCTTCCTGCAAGACTTTCCTGCCTTTTTCCTTCTGCTGACTAATCCTGGCTCTTATGACTTTAGGATGGTTTTGTGTGATGCTAAAACTCATCTCTTGTTGATGAACAAGTCCCTCTGCTTGCACAGAACTATAAATACCACAATGGAGGTCACAGAGAAAGCTGGAAATAGATCTGGAGGCCTCCTGAAGGGGTAAAATGGGGAAGGAGGTGAAATGGGCTGCCCAGGGTGGAGTCTCCATGCCTGGAGGTGTCCAAGGAGTGCACGGGTGTGGCACTCAGTGCTCTGGTCTGGGTGACAAGCTGGGGATCGGGCACAGGCTGGACTCGATCTTGGAGGTCTTGTCCATCTTAAACCGTTCTGTGACTTGGAAAATCTCAGCTTCCCACTGCGAAGGGAGATCATGGGTGATCCTGTGGGCAGGGGAGATTCCACAGCCCCAGGGAGTTTCACTTTTCCCTTCGGCCCCATCTCATGGCTGTAAACAGGCTCTGTGCAGCTGCTCGGTGTTAAAACCAAAAAGCCCCCAAATGTTTGCTTCAGTCCTGTCACTTTTTAGCCAGCAAGACATCAATTTTCACTGGTTTATCTTGATGCTCTGCTCATCCCCAGCTGTTGTGACTGAAGAGGGATTGGCTGCCAGCAGCTAATAAACAGGATGATAACACAACTTCCTGGGTTTTGGGAAAGAAATAAGAGCAATTTTACAGCACACATTACTTTAATGGGATGTTTTTTCTTAGCATGCATTTTATTTCATGTTTTTCATTCACCCTAGCAGCATTTTGACTCTGTGGCATCCCACCCTTAAGGGGAAGGGGGCTCCCAAGCTTTGTGGACGCTTATGGTTGAAAGAAGAAACAAAAGTGAGAGGGCCTGCAAAAGCTTACAAAGTTTTATTAACAAATTACACACTTGGCGTGGAATTTGATGTGTTAGTCCCCGATCTCCCTGATCTCAGTGTAAGCACGTGGCAATGGCTTTTGGATAAAGGACAGAGTGAAAGGGAAGAGAGAGAGGGTGATGGATTAAAGAGGGAGAGACAGAGAGAAAGAGAGATCACCATTGCTGACTCCAGCATTGATCCAGATGGGCTTCATTGGGGTACCTTTTATAGACACATTTTTCTATCCTTGAAGATAAATTTCTCACTTTCTATGCAAATTAGTTAACAAGTTTTTCCTAGACCTGTCTTAAAATGGGTCAAGGGGCTCCGGAGGTCTTCCTGCTTCTCATCATCCCTGTGCTGTGATCCCTGTGCTAGCCAGAGTAAGGATGTTTGTCCCATAAAATGCTTCCCTACCTCCACGTGGCCCCTTCTCCAGCCACATCCTGTTCTTTCCCAGAGTGTGTCACTGCCAACAATCCTTGGTTGTTATTACCAGCAATCCTTGGTTGGCTCCACAGCCATCAGGATTTGAGACATACACCCCTTGAATCACAGAACCATGGAATATCCTGAGCTGGAAGGAATCCACAAGGAACATCAAAATCCAACTCCTGGCCCTGCACAGGACATCCCAACAATCCCACCCTGTTCCTGAGAGTGTTCTCCAGCTCTTTAAACTCTTCTGGTCTTCTGCACATTCTCAATGGATGCTGCAAGGAGAATCCCACCCAAAAACTTGCAGCTCTTCCCTAAGTATCTTCTCAGAGGGAAGACTCTCCCATGGTTGGTTGGGTGGTTGTCATGAACTCGGTGTTTTTTGCAGAGCTCAGATCTGGGACCTTCAGGCCTTTCTGTATTTGTGTGCTCAGCAGGTGAACCCTCTCCATGCATCCTTTGGGGGAAACTATATTTTCTGGGAGCAAGATGCCCATCAGGGACACAGTCCAATCGAGCAGGTTGGCTCCTGCTGCAGGCACTGGGCGGCTTGGCTTGTGCTGGAACAGCCAGGAGGGATGGATGGGTGCCAGCTCACAAAGGTGATGGTTTAGTCTCTTTAGGAATGACAATGACACCTCTGGGCTGCAGCAGCTGCCTCTATAAATTGAGGGGTTGCCAATAAAAGGGAAGACTTTGCCAAGTCTTGATTAACACTGTGTGCTAGCTGCTGGCTCTGGGGGCCTGCTCAATGCCTCTCCACCTGGTATTATTATTATTATTATTATTATTATTATTATTATTATTATTATTATTATTATTATTATTATTATTATTATTATTATTATTATTAAAACATGATGGGGGAAAGGCAGAGGAGAGCTTTTGCCAGACTCATGCTATAGGGCATTCATAAATTCCATCTGGAGCACATGGAAGACCAAAGGCTGCAAATCTCTTCTCCCAAGAAAGACCAGATCCCAGCGCAGCTTTGACATGCAGGATCACACTGGGTTTCGGGAAACCAGTTGGAAGCTGTCCCCTCCCTTTCCACAGAACTACCTACCTTCCAATATCCCTGAGGAGAGTCTCTTCAGTGGAAATAGGATTAGCTGTTTATTTCCAAATTTTCCCACATCCCCAACCCTTGGTTCTGTTTTCAGCTGTGCCAGCAATGACCATCAGTGTAATTACCAGAGTTTTCCCCAAAAATAACAGTTGCTCTTCCCTTTAGCCCTCTTAGGCTCTTGAATTGTCATGACAGTCCGGATTGATGGAATTGGCAAGGATGGTAATAAGAAAATTAAATCGCTATTTTTTTTTCTTTCATGATGACCTGGTTAACAGTTTGATGTATAAGAGTCGCTTTTGGCTGATTTGAGTAATTGGGCTCCTTTGGGGAATGAAAGGTATTAAATCACTGTGTTCCCTTTTGGGAGGATATTTTCCCAGTTAAGCAAGCCTTGCTGGTTTCTGCTCTGTAGGCTTGGAGATGAAGATTAAATAATAAATTGGTCATCTCTATGACAACAGAAACACAGCCTTCATGGAGGAGACGTTGTTTCAGAAGGCTTGCCAGGTGGATCACAGATAAGAAACTTGCTTAAATTATATTTTTGGCTCCAACAGATAAAATATTATTCTTGGTGCCTTTCCAAAACATGATCAGCCAGCGCAGGCTATTCCACAACCGGGGCTCTGAGCTTGGGGGAGTCCAAGGGCTTTCTGCTGTGCAGCCAGATCATGTGGCTCACTTGGGTCTGGAGTGCTTAAATTTCCATTTGTGTATTTGGGACAGCTGAAAAGGTGAGCTGAGGCAAAGGAGGATGTTCAGGGTAATTATTGTGGTATTTGGAAGAAATAAAGTGGGAAGAGGAAACAGCAAGAGGAAGCATGTTGGCCAAGATGTATCAGCTGGTCATCCATGGGTGGGGAGAGCAGGTGAGAAGCCACTGTGTATTTTGGTGGTAGAAACCGGAGCGTTTTCCTATCTATTAGGTATTGCTTGGGACAGCACAGGCCAAAAAAAAAAAAAAAAAAAAAAATCATCTAATTCCACAGAGGTGATTAAAGGTCAGTTATGGGAATTGTCACTCTCTCCAGCAGCAAAGAAGTTTTTTTCCCTGCCAAAGTGCCATAAAAGCCTTGTAAACCCTCATGGTTTGGCTTTTCTGCCTCATGTCTCATCTATGCCTGGTCAGCACTGCTGCAGTTTCTCACTCTCCCTGTTTTCCCTCCCTTAGGTCTCACGCCAGGTGCTTTGGAACCAAGAGAGTAAAAGGAAAACCCGTAGAAGATAAAAATGAGGAAACATCGACATTTGCCCCTCGTGGCAATGTTCTGCCTCCTGCTCTCAGGCTGTGGCTCGGTTGGCGCTCAGCAGCAAGCAGGTAAGCCCGGGCTGCTCCACCTGACTTTGTACAACCACTCACGGGCACTGTTTGGTCTTTAACACGCATGTCCGCGGGATGTTGTGGATGGATGACCTTCTGCTCCTCAGCTGCCACCTTGCTGAGGGTCCTTGGGACCCAGGCCTTGGCCAACACTCATGGTACCTCCCCGTGCACATCACTGGCCAGTACCACGCCTTGGAGGGTGCTCTGCGGGGCACCGGGGCGTGGGACCTGCACTCAGGGTGGTCCTGAGGGAGGTCTTCTCCTGGGCAGGGCTGTTCTGCCCTCCTTGCACGTGTAGGAGGGCTTTTAGCAGTCAGAAGAGCACTGGCACTGACCCTGTGCAGAAAGGCTGTTTCAAGAGGTGGTGCTGGCGCCTCTGGGACCAGAGCTGGTGTCACTTAAGCGGGCTTTAACAGCAAGGGAAAAACCAGAAAGCTCATGCTAGCACCTAGGCTGCTTACACCAAGCTGTCCTTCCTTCCCTGAGCACTGCCACGGAACCAGCAAAGCCCTGAGTCAGCAAAAACCATGCAAGAGACGCGGGCAGCTAGAAACTGAACGAGCCTGAATTCACAGGTGAAGCTGCCGGTGTCTCTGCCTGGCTCAGGGCTGGTGTCCAAGCCCATGGGTGAGGGTGTAGGAGGGCAAAAGCACCTCGGCTCCCCCTCTCTGGGCAGGGCAGGTCGCATGCTGTCCCCTCCTGTCCCCCGGCACCTGCAGTGCCAGGGCTCTGGTAGTTGCCTTGTTGTGCTCCAGTGCTTCTCATTTTGCTGTGGGCAGTAAGGGGAAGCTGAGCTTCACTTTCACCATGCCAAGGAGGCTCTTGGTTGTTTGGGTGAGGAGGAGGAGGAGGAGGAGGCATGCTTGTGCTGACCGATAGAAAATCCTAAACCCCCATCTGTTTTTTTAAAGCTGTCAAAACCGTTGCCGTGGCTGATATAATATTTCTAGTGGATTCCTCCTGGAGCGTTGGGAAGGAACACTTCCAACTCGTTCGAGAGTTTCTGTATGATGTTGTAAAGGCTTTAGATGTGGGAGGAAATGATTTTCACTTTGCCCTGGTCCAGTTCAGCGGAAACCCCCACACAGAGTTCCAGTTAAACACCTACCCCTCCACCCGGGACGTCCTGTCCCATATTGCCAACATGACTTACGCGGGGGGAGGCACCGAGCCTGGAAAAGGATTAGAGTACCTAATCGAGAAGCACCTCACTAAAGCTGCCGGAAGCAGAGCCAGTGAAGGCGTGCCCCAGGTTATTGTAGTGCTAACAGACGGACGGCCCCGGGACGATGTGGCTCTGCCCTCATCCGTCCTTAACTCGGCCCGTGTAAAGCTGTTGGCGGTCGGCGTTCAGGACGCGGTGGAAGGGGAGTTACAGGAAGTAGCGAGCGGACCCCTCGATACGCACCGCTTCAACCTAGAGAGTTTTACCACTCTCCACGGCATAGTTGGAGACTTAGTGGCGAGTGTCCGCTCCTCCATGACTCCAGAAAAGGCTGGAGCCAAAGGACTGGTTAAAGACATCACAGGTAATGGCTGACTGGCGGTATCTGCTGGCGCTGTGCTGTTTGGCGTTGCCACTCTGTAGGGGCAAGACTGAGATGGACGTTCAGAGGTTTAAAAACAAAGGTTTGAAGCAGTGTGGCCCCGTGTTTGCAGCTGCTGAGGGGCTGTTGTTTGCAGACTGAGCCAGGGCTGCCCAGGAGTCAGGGCAGGAGTCCTTGAATGGGCAGTGGCACCTTGTGGCCGTCCTTTGGCACATATGGCATGGAAATTCAAGCGTAGGGAGCTCCGCAGAGTTAGCAATTTGTCCTGCCCTGTTCACTCCCAAGGCGGGGAGACGGGATGAATGCACCAGACCTGATAGTGACCCTGACTGAAAATCCTCTGGAGACCAAGAAGGTCGCTGCTGGTTGTGGGGACACCATAAGGGATGTCCCCCTAGAACCAGGTGGGGCAACAGGGAGATATGCAGTGTGCCATTTCAGAAGGTCACATTCTTGGCTGAAGACAGCAAAATAAGCTGGGTGGGGAATTTCTCTGCTGGAAGCCCACCCCGAGCTGTCCCTTAACCTCTCTCCTCATGCACCTGGAGAAGGTGTGTGGTTGGAGAGTCTTCTCTACAAGCCCTTGGCTTCCATCTGCTGGAGCACTGGACCCTTCTCATAACTGAAACCTCCCTGCAAACCACGTTGGCTTCAATGGACCTGCACTGGCTGTAACACAGGGCCCAGTTTCCCTGGAAAAACAAAAAAGACAGTCTTCCTCTGTCCCTCCTTTGTTTATGAAATTCCAGCATGGCAAGGGCTTTCTGAGCAGCTTTGTTGTTTTTCAAAACAGAAGTCCCGGGGATCAAACCTTTCTTTTTATTCCTGAGACTCCATCTGAAGGTCGAGAGCTTGTGGGGCGACGTAAGGCCACAGCAGTGTGATGAGGCAGTGTGACATTAATCCCCCTGTGTTGTCTTGCCTAATTAACCCTCACGCCAGTCCCACTGGGTGCTCTCCATCACTGCATGACACCGAGCAACACCAAAAGGCCGTGCTCCTGCCTGTTCTTGTCGTGCAAAGCGCTTGACAGGGCAAATATCCAGGTCACAGGAAAGCCACAGGGGAGTAGCTGCCCCACAAACATGACAAAAGGCTCGCCAGTGCTAAGGAAATGTCACCAATATGTGTGGAAAATGGATGTTACCCCCAATCTGCTGACAGCGCTCTGGCAGCTGTTGGGCATCTTAGCCATGAAAGACCCCAGTGCTTCCCTGTTGGAATCAATTGGTCTCTGGAAGCTGGCTGTCCTCTTCTGGGCCGTGCCAGCAGGTAACCCCACTGAATGGAAACACCTGGAATCACAGACATTCCTTTAAAAGCTTTAAAGCCAAATTCATGCTTCGTGTACATCATGCATTTCCCAGTTTGCTTCTGTTTAAAGATACTTTTTGCAAGCATCTCCCTCCCATCCTATAACACAAATTTAAGTTAATTCTACTGTTGTAGTGTTGCCCCTGTGTGACTTGCATGGGTGATATACAGAGTACTGTTAAACATGGGAAAAGATGTTACAGGTCCTAAACCTTGAATGATAACAGTGTGCAAAGCATGGTACAAATATCTGCATAAGAGTTTAAGAACTCAGTTATTCAGCCAATAACAGCATGTGGCATTAAAATGCCTGAAAATGCCATTGATGCTATGTTAGAAACAAGCCCTAATATGAAATGGAAGTGTAAAAAAAGCCCCAGTCCTGTAGTAGCTCCAGTACAGAGAACCAAAACTGCTGGTCTGTGGCAGTCCCTGGAGCTGACTCACGTAAGTACAAGTCAGCCCCGAGTTTGCCCTGAAGTATTTGTTAAATCTGAGCTGTCTGTCTCATCTGACCCTCCTTGCTTAGTTGTGTAACCAGCATGCTTTTATTTGTTCTCCACACCAGCTTGTTCCATAAATGTGCACTGAAGTACAAGGTTTTTTTTACAGTGATGACAAATTATCCAACACATCTGTTTCATATCTATTTTCTCTTCAGCGGGAGCAACCCATTAGTGCCTGGAATCTTGTTCCTCCAAAAAGATATCCAGGATATCTAAAGCATCTCTGGGTAAAACCACTGTGAGGTTTCCCTCTCATTTTTATGATGAAGTAGAACATGTACATCCCAACTGAAAATGGCTCAGTAAAGCCAAGTCTAAGAACCCCTAAATTTTGACTCAGTGAAGAAATAAATCCTGGAGCTTCTTGAAATTCTGAACCCTGCAGATTTCCTCTCAGCCAACTCTGCCCATTGAGTTGGTCCAGGGGAGCGATGGTGTCTTGGAGATCCTCTCCTTTGTCGCTGGAATTGCAGCACTATTTGAATCTCCTGGTGTATGAAAACATGTATTAGAAAAACAACTAAATCAGCAATAAATAAATAAGTAAATTACTGGCAGTGCTGGGTAATAGCAAAGACATCAAGTTTATTCCTGGCCTTGCTAAACCACATGCCAGCTTTGCTGTTGGTTTCACCTTCAGCTTTCACAAGTTGAGAGCTGACTGAGAGAGATTTCCAAATGTCATTTGTCATTAATTTGCAAATAGTCTGAAATTTAAGTTCTTAATGAGAGTGGAGAGTATTAGCATTAAAACATCTGAGTATGCTCTGGGGTCTTTATCCTCCTTATTTTTGCATGCATACAGCTCTTGGTGATGTCAATGGTAAAATTAGTTGAACAAAAGGTATAAGAGCAGCCACCAAGGCATTTTGGGTCTGCTTTGGTAAGTCTCACAGCAAAAATACTCTCCCTCAACACCATGTTCATGCAATGTACAAGCTTTGTTTGGTGCGTGTATATTCTCAGCAAATGCTTGTGATCATGTGGGTATGGTCACAGCAACCAGAGTTGGATAATTGTGTCATGACTGATTTCATCACCCTTTTTTAACCTGATTCTGCATTCCTTGATTGAATATCCAGAATCCATACGAAAAATACGGACCAGACCGCTCTAGCAAAAATCAACCCATCTTTGTGCAAATATTAAAAGTGACAATTTTTGCGTGGCCTGTGTTAAGAACTGTGTGGGTCAGCCTGCTAGACAAATAACATCAGGTGGATGCTGGCAGCTGGTCAAGGAGTTACAGTGCAAGAAAAATAACTAAAACCTTTCTAATTGTTTTTAACAAATACATTTCAAATAATACTTCTTCATGGTGGGAGCAGCCCATATTTTCAGCCTCTGTGTTTAAGCAGCAAAAGAGCAGAATCATGGCAGAGAAGCTTAAACTTTCCCTGCATCCAATAAATGTTGGCTTTTTTTCTCCCAAAATTTAAAAGGCATGATAAAATAAAATGATAAAAACCTCATCACCCCCTACCTTTAGCTATGAACTGCCACCAGAATCCACCTTTTTCTTTTGGTTCTGTCTAAATATTTGGACAGCACTGGCCACTGATGGAATGGAATCCAGATTTCAAGCAACTGTGTTTTGCCAAGCTTTCTCCTTGCGTGCCAATAATGCCGACCCCTATGTTACTACAGCCACTGGCTCATGTTGTGTCCACTCAAGCCCTCCCTTGATGGGTTGTGGATGCTACTGGGAAGGGCCTGAGAGCTCATATTCAATCAGAATGCAGAACTAAGAGGCAAAAGTCACCTCCTCAGTGATCACGTTGTTTTGTTTTCTCATTTTCGTGTTTCTCACTGGTTTTCCAAGAAACATGTCAGAACACTGTTACGACTGCATGTAACCACCCATTTTAATGCTTTCACCTTTTGCATTTCTTTTTTTTAAAGCTCAAGAGTCCGCTGACCTTATTTTCCTTATTGACGGATCAAACAACATCGGAAGTGTCAATTTTCCAGCCATACGCGATTTCCTTGTAAATTTGATTGAAATCCTCAGAGTTGGAGCTCAGCAGATACACATTGGGGTGGTGCAGTATAGTGATCAACCCAGAACCGAGTTCGCTTTGAACAGCTACTCCACAAAAGCGGATGTCCTGGATGCCGTGAAGGCACTCGGCTTCCGCGGGGGCGAGGAGGCGAACACCGGTGCGGCACTGGAGTTTGTGGTGGAGAACCTCTTCACCCAGGCGGGAGGCAGCAGGATAGAGGAAGCGGTGCCTCAGATTTTAGTGCTGATAAGTGGTGGAGAGTCTAGTGATGATATCCGAGAGGGCTTGTTAGCGGTGAAGCAAGCTGGTATATTTTCGTTTAGCATTGGGGTCCTGAATGCTGACAGTGCAGAGCTGCAGCAGATTGCTACTGATGGAAGCTTCGCCTATACTGCCCTGGATATTCGTAACCTTGATGCTCTTCAAGAATTATTACTGCCCAACATTGTTGGAGTGGCCCAAAGACTCATTTTGTTAGCAGCCCCAACCATTGTGACTGAAGGTATGTATGCCTTTCTAGACCCTTGCATTTCGGTGAATCGATGAATGATTGAGCTTTTGCACGCTTTACGAGCATATTTGAAGCTTTAATTTTTTTAAAAATTGATCTTTTTTTCAATTCATCTCTCTGGTCTGGTTATGGAGAAGCGATGTTTCTGTGTAGAAACTCATCGGCCCGGTGGGTTCTCTCTCAAAAACCATGAGGTCTTGTTGCAATAACTGGCATGACATAGAGTGTTTTAAAAGACAGGAGCAGAGTATATAGAAAAACCAGACTAGAGAAAAGCTCGTATAATCCTTATTGAGATGTCTAAACACCCTGGGAGTAAACACTGCAGCACTGCCAGTTGTAAAAACATTTATGCCATGTAAGCTTACGTTATATGTCAGTTAGAAGTGTCATGACCATAAAATGTGGCTGAGGAAGGTAACAGGAATGCTAAATGGATCCCTATGCACCAGAGTTGAAATTATCTGCTTGCTAAAACAGTAAAACTCCACAACTCACTGAAACTCTGGTCTGTCCTTAATAAAAGGGTGACATTCCTGTGTTGTTGAACTTGAAAACTGAACAGCCCTTAGTTCTTCTGAAGTGAAATCGCTACCTTTGATCTATCAGCTGAGAAAGTTTACAGCTTTCTACGAGGCCACGGGAATTAAAAATGCAGGTGTTAATATTCCACTTAGGTCACTTTGTCACCGTTAAGTTCCACTGATATTATTTCTGGACTAACATCAGCTTGGATGCAGTAGAATAATGAATATCTGGCAAATAGGTGATTTATGAAAGACACAATATGTCAAATTGCAGAGGCCCCTGGAAGGGGCCAGCCTGGAGCTGCTGCACTTAATTAACAGGATGCTTAATGCAAACAGCACTTCTGGGATGCTCTTGTCAGTCTGGAGTTCTGTACACACTGTTCCTCCTGGTGTATGTTGACATATAAAACTGCATTCCAGATGTCTTCACTGATCCATGCCTAAACATGATTGCTATCCCGTGGCTCAAATCAAAAGGAGGAATTTGCCTTAAAGATCATTTTATGACCTTGCCTTGATTATTCCAGGACAGAACATTAAGAACTTCTTCTTGTAGCACCATACGAGAACCATATTTAGCCAAATAATATGAAGTCAGCATGTGTAGCTAAAATGTGCATGCTGGGATCTGTGCAACTCAGGGGAAAACCTCTCTTTCCTCCTGTCTGATTTTTAACAGTGCAAATGGCGAGATTAAAAAAATTTGGCACATTTGGTTTCATCTGCACTTGCATATTTCTCATGTAAAGTGACAGCTCATTTGTGGAAGGTGCGACATCAGCCTGTACAGTTTCATACAGACAGATGTGCTAAATGGGGAAGTGGATTGTTTTCAAAGGAGCTTTAGGGAATTTCCTACCCCTGGCACCCATGGAAATCAATTTCAACTGGTTTGCTTGATTCACATCAACATCTTGGAAGGCTGCACTGTAAAGCAGTTTGGGAGACACTGCAGCCCAAAAGGGATGCCAAACCCTCTGAGGTGCCAAGTGCTCCTATGTAATACTGAAGCCATCTCACTTCACTTTAGCTAGCCAGCTGTTCATCCAGGGATGAAGGGATGTTCCAAAGTGCCTTTCTGCTCCTTCCCCTACTGGGGGAACCTGGATGATTAAGTTAGATAAGATGCTTCACCAGACAGCTGACAAGGCAGTGAAGATGGAACTATGCAAGGCTGGGTTCAGCGTGGACACCCTCCAACAATCCCAACTTTGAGAGTCAAAGATACAATGCTTTGATCCCAAATCCTTTGAAATTCTTGGGAGACTTGCCATCAGCTTTACAGGGCTTTGGATTAAACCCTATGGGATGTGCACAGTCCTGCTTTAAAGCTTTTGCATTAACTGTGTCCCTACAAACCATAATCGTGGGTTGTTCCTTCCTGTGTGTTTTGGGTTTGGTTCTTGCATTCCTCTGAGGAAAAATACTGCAGGATTTGAGAGCTGCAGCAGGAATGAGATGTGGAGGAAACTCTTCCTTCCCACCCTCCCTCATCTTTCCAAAGACCCTTTGATGTTTCCCCCAAAAGTCAAGTTTCCAGGCTCTCCACTTTTGGGTTTTTAGCTGCTGACAAGCTAAGGATGTGTTTTGGACATTTCTCCTGGGTGATACAAAGCAGCGATGTCAGCCCTTGCTATCCATTTGGAAAGTTTCCTGTTTCCAGACCTCTCCTCCTTGGAGTTACTGAGGAGGAAAAAAAACAACCCAGGCTGCAGGGATGAATTCTGGAAATCATGGCTCTGGGAAAGGGATCTTTAACACAAACCCTCCTTGCTCTGTGAGTAGTTCTGTTCTGACAGCCTGGGCAGACAAATTCAGGCCACTGGCAGCTCACTTGGGGATGTGGCTTGGGCAGGCCACCACCACTTTTCCTTTCTTCATGTTCCCATCATTTTATACCTGACAGCACCACGGCAGGCTTCCTTTTTTTTTTTTTTTTACCAGGTAAACTTCCTTTTTTCACGATTGGTCCTTAATGAAACCATTCCCAGCATGACTCGATGAGAGGTGTTTGCAAAGGTTCATGCTTGCTGGTGCAGGCAGGTCTTTCAGAGTCTGAGGGCAGAGGGGCAGCCGAGTCACAGATGTCATCCCCAGCTCCAACTCACCCTTTTGGGCAACCTGGTCTCATGGCACTCACCCATGGTGAGAAACGTGACAGCACCCAGCCTTTGGGAGCACGGCTATCTGTGGCCAGCTGGTGTCTGGCCAAGGAGGACTGCAGCCAAAGTTCTGTCCTTTGTTGAAATCCAAAGTAAACAGCCTCCACACAGAGGAGCCCTGATGGGCTTGGGGCTGCTCTCCTCCATTCAGGCAGGGCAAGGCAATGTTTGCTACTGCTTGCCCTGAGCAGAGTGAGATCCCCACCACGTTGGGTGTCCTTTCCCCCCAGGCTATGCCCTGGGTGCAGCAGTGAGCCTGGGAAGAGATGGACCTGACCCCTTGAGTTCTGAGCCCATCTCAGGAGCTCTTATGTGGGTGGGTTTTTTAGGGATACCCCAAGTCCGACATAACACAATGAACCGTAGTGTTCCAGCAAGGCTCGGAAGAAACACAGGGTTTCCTTTCTCATGTCAATGGGATCAAATCAGGGAGGTGATGATGTGAGAGGATTTGTCTAAAAGATGGTATGAAGATTAGGCACCATGATAATCACGTATAATGCCGTTATCACAATCATATTGGTCTTTTTAATATTTACATTTTAAGGAAATAAATTTTTTATATTCAATATGATGACGCTTTGGTTCCAATGCCACACAACAGGGTTTTTTTCCTCCCTAACTATCTTTTTTCAAACTTAGCCAGGGCACTGGAAAGCTAATTGAGCTCTTTCTGTGTCCTGTGCCATCATCAATAATAAAGTTTCAGAAGTTACAAGCCAGGGAACCTGTTTGTTAAAGACATGGCCACCAGAACATAATCCAGCTCATCTGGGCCACCTGTGCCAATAAAAAACAAAACATTTTTTTTGTTAGATAAGGAATAAGATTTAGGATGCTAAGACCCAAAATCCAGGTATGTTGAGTAGGTAGAGACTGTTCCTTCCTAGTGTCGTTGCTCTCAGGAACCTAATACTTTTCCTACCAAACCACCACCATTCAAGTGGTTCCTCTGCAGATAGAAGGAGCACCACCAGCTTATTTTATCTCATGTGCCCTCTGAGTGCCAAGATTTCTCCTTACTGCTTTTCATTCCTGCTTTGGCATGTACCTGTATTTCAATATTCAAGTGCGAAAAAACCACAGTTTTTGCAACTCTTCAACTCTTCAGTGCTTTAGAAAGGGGAAAGAGTCAGATTTTTTTATTAGCCCTCTGCTAGAGCCTAAAAAAATCATTCTATTTGGAAAGCAAGACCTTCATAAAGGCATTGAGAGTAACAGCTCTCCAAGCAAACTAGATCCTAAACATTGCTGAGCTGTTGACAAAGAATAGATGCAGAGTGTTTCAAAGGCTAACATGGTGTTCATGTGTTACTTGCAGTTATTGAAGTGAACAAGAAGGATATAGTCTTCCTGATAGATGGCTCAACTGCTTTGGGGGCCGCCCCCTTTAACGCAATTCGTGATTTCGTTGCCAAAATTGTCCAGAGGCTGGAGGTTGGACCCGACCTGATCCAAGTGGCGGTGGCACAGTACGCAGACACTGTGAAGCCAGAGTTTTATTTTAACACCCACCAGACCAGAAAGGACGTGATGGCCAATGTGAGGAAGATGAAGCTCATGGGCGGCACGACACTCAACACCGGCTCAGCACTGGACTTTGTGAGGAACAACTTCTTCACCAGTGCTGCCGGGTGCAGGATGGAGGAGGGAGTGCTCCCCATGCTGGTGCTCATCACTGGGGGTAAGTCCAGGGACGCTGTCGACCAAGCTGCGGCGGAGATGAAAAGGAACCGCATAGTGACCCTTGCTGTCGGGTCGAGAAACGCCGACCTGGCAGAGCTTCAAGAAATCGCTCACGAGCGAGACTTTGTGTTCAACCCAAACGACTTCCGCCTTCAGTTCATGCAAGCCATCCTTCCTGAAGTGCTGTCACCTATCCGGACACTCTCTGGAGGACTACTTGTTCCAGAGCCACCGCCAGGTAATTAATGGCCTTTTTCTAATTAAGGAGGCGTGGTTTATAAGTTTGGTGATTCTTATTCTATGACACATAGAGATAATGGGTGGAAAACACATCAAGAGCATGTTCCAGCATGGTTAAATGTGAGTTCATGAACAGGTCGGTGAACTTGGTAGCGTGGTTGTTGTCACAGCTTTATCATTACTACCTGGAGATTTTTGTCCTGTTCTGATTTTGTCACCAACATTTAAAGGCCTGGATATGGAAGATGTGCTTTAATAGTTAGGTACCCAAATTGTTCTGTGGAGGCTTTCGCTCTTCTTAGGGTTTGTGAAGCCTATGAATGGGACACCTGTGAATGTTACAATCTCTTCCTCAGTTTGGGAATCCTCTGTAGTGGGTGTTGGCTCAGGAAAATAGAGGTTTCTTTGGAGTGTAAAGAACATAAATCCATTTGTTGGTGGAGATGTTCAGAGCTGACGCTGTTGGACTGAAACTCACCTTTTAAGAACATATTTAATTTTCTGACAATTTGCTCAGCTCAAGCCCTAAGAGGCATACGAGGATATTCCAGTGTTGATTTTCATTTAATTTGTTTGGAAGATGGTCCAAAGCTCCATTAAGCCAGTGGACTCTTTTTAGTTGTCCTTGCCATTGACATAAGTAGACTTGGGAAGCAACCAACCGATAGGGTCATGTCTTTTGGGAAAGTTGCCCCTGCATTTCAAGAGATGTTCCAGGTGCATAGAGATTTTATACCAAATTTCTCAGCATTTCTTTGCAATGGAGATGCAATAGAGGTTAAATCCATGTTGCAATAGATCATATTTGAACCTTGTATTTCTGTCTCATGGCATATGAACATTAGAAAACCTGGATTTCTTCCAGCTCCCAGTAAGATCAATAGTGAAGTTCCCATTGACTTAAGTGGCTGTTGAATTGTACCCATATTTTTTCTAGTTTCTCACGTAATTTAACATTATAAACCGCAGTGGAAAAAGAAACATAACATTTGGAAAAAATCCTGAAAGAATTAAAACATGTGTGTGATTTACATGTAAACAAGACATTTTGAAATCAGGTTGCCAATACTTGTCCTTAATGAAGATGAGTATCACAGGACTTATAATTTAATGAGCTTTGTTTCAGATTGTGTTTCCAGCTAATACGGTTTTGCATGGCTACACACAAAACTCGATGTGTTTATTTTTCAATGTGAATGAAAAATGTTTCTGTGTTTTCCTGTTCTTTAGAGGTCATTCATGCAGCTTCTCTATTTTCCCATCTTTTTTCTGTGCTCACAGCTGTTCGCATACATAATAAGCAAGTGATCATATCCTACCACTACAAATTATTATTGGTAGTAACAAAACTGATTTTGACAGTAGGCAGTTGCATTTTAACTGGATAGTGTCTCACCCTGGGCCTTGAATGGCACTTTTCTGGGAAAAATGAAAAATACAGAAAGCCAAGACAATCAGTAAAATCTGAGAGTGATCCCTGTATTCCAAAGAGTCCTTTTTCCCCCTTTTTGTCCTGAATAGCTCAGTATTTATATATTTTATATACAGGACAGCATGCTTACAGCGAAAAGGCAAGCTAGAGAATGGATGAATCTAGCCAGAAATGCTTTAAACAGAAATATAATGGGCAGAATTAGCAATGGGCATAAATAAATCCTTGAATAACTCATTTGGAGGAAGGCATCTAGAGGGATGTCTTGGATGACATCAGTTCTCTGAGATTTTATTTAAAAACTTGGCATTTTGATCTGTGCTCTGGATGTGTTTAGAGCAAAATAAGAGCACAGGGTGATGACCCTATGGTGTCTTTGGGGTGTAGACCCATGTCCTGGAACTCAGATGCTTGGAGACAGCCCAGGAAGGATTTAACCTTAAAGAAAGGAACGAAGAGCTGGCTGCTTACTGCCAAAAGTGGGAAATTTCTCCCCCTCCAGCAGCCCACATAATGAATGTCTGTAACAACAGACATTAAAGTGCAGAGCTCAAGAAGGCAGATGTCCTCAGGCAGGAAACTTAAAAGAGTTGATAATCTGTCCCTGCTCAATTCAGTAATTTCCAGCAAGGTCCTTTTTACTTCTGTGCTGATCACACCCTTGCTCCTCTCTCTCTGTCTCTCTCCCCTAACACGGTTCACATGCGTGTACAGCGTATGCTGCATGCACACATGATAAAAAAATTTTCATTTTTGTTTTCTGTGATGTCTCATGTTGTTTTCTGTGCTCTACTGCAGTTCAAGTAACCAAAAGGGATATCATCTTTCTTTTGGATGGATCACTCAACGTCGGAAATGCCAACTTCCCCTTTGTGCGGGACTTTGTTGCCACCCTGGTTAACTACCTTGATGTCGGCAGCGACAGAATGCGGGTTGGCTTAGTGCAATTTAGCGACACTCCCAAAACCGAGTTCTCCCTGTACTCCTACCAAACCAAATCTGACATAATCCAGCGTTTGGGGCAGCTGAGGCCCAAGGGGGGGTCGGTGCTGAACACTGGCTCCGCACTGAACTTTGTGCTCTCGAATCACTTCGCGGAGGCCGGTGGGAGCAGAATAAATGAACAAGTGCCCCAGGTCCTAGTCCTGGTGGCGGCAGGGAGCTCTGCTGATCCCTTCCTCCAAGTTTCCAATGAATTAGCTCGGGCCGGAGTGCTGACTTTTGCTGTTGGCGTTAGGAATGCGGATAAGGCAGAACTCGAGCAGATTGCCTTTAATCCAAGAATGGTGTATTTTATGGATGATTTCAGTGATCTGACAGCTTTACCCCAGGAGTTATATAAGCCTATAACAACATATGTTAGTGGAGGTGTGGAAGAGGTTCCACTCGCCCCAACAGGTAATGCCTACCTTCCTGCATGCTGACTGCATGAAGTTAATATTGTTTAAGTGAATTTTTTGTTTCCGTTGTACAGCTCGGCATGTGTCCAAGCCCCGAGTCATCAAAGTGGTTATGGCTGTGCTTGACTTGGTGATCTTTAAGGTCCCTTCCAGACCAAACCATTCTGTGATTCTATGAATATATGGCTTGACACTGGCAGCTCTAAATTTTGTTCAAGTCATTGTTACCACAATTTAAAAGCAGTTTTGGGTAGGTCAAGACCAAAGGAGAGTGAGTCTGTGCCCACCAGTCACTGACTCCAGTGTTCCCTTTCTGTTCCCATAATAGAGCCACAACCCTTAAATGCATCATGTGCACTAAATCAGGCAATGGGAGCATGAGATTTTGACCACAAGAAGTGGTGTGAGAAGGTTAAAGTCATGCCAAAGAGTACAGAAGGAGCAGAGGTCTAGCCAGGAACAGGTGAACAAATCCATCCCCAGAAAGTCTTGGTCAAAGTGCTGTCATCAGGCTGTCACAGAGGGTGGATTTGACTCCAGAAATTCAAAGTTATCCCACAATATTAAATCCAAAAGCTGTTGGCAAGTTAGCCCATTTTAAAAGAGGTATTTTCTCACAAATTCCAGTATCGTGGCTATGTGCCCATGAAGACATGAGAACAATTGGGATGGGTTAGTATGGAAAGGAGACGATTAGGATTAATATGAAGGTGCAAAAGGCTTGGGTTTGCCTTGGGTATTCAGTGAGATCAAATGGGCATCAAATGGAAACAGGTGAAAAGCTTTTATGGATTTAGGTGCTCCTTGTGATGCAAGCAGAAGACCCAGGAAATGCTTTGTGTACATGTGTATGAACTGTCTGTTTGTTGTCTACTGAGCCTTTAAATAGAAAAAAGCCCAACCAACCCTCCACTGCTGCTTTACTTCATGTCTGTATTGTCAACATGTTCCTAGACCTTAAACATCACTGAATCAGACAATTTATGATGTGATATGATGTGATACAATATATGATATTTCTGTCTGGTGCCTAAATTTACTGAGTCCCTTACATGAAGATAGACATGTCCTTGCTTCCCCTTCTTCCTCAGATGCTGTATAGTTCTGCAGACTTTGAATACTTTGGTAAATGAGAATATTGAAAGATTGAAAACCAGCTAACTTCTAGACAATTTTCTAGGATGACATATAAGAAGAAAAATGCTCTCATTTCTTTTTTTTACTCCCTCTTCTCATTTGTGAATTTATTCTAGAAAGCAAGAAAGATGTTTTATTCCTGATTGATGGCTCAGCCAACCTCTTGGGCAGCTTTCCTGCCGTCCGGGATTTTGTACACAAAGTCATTTCTGACCTGAACGTGGGTCCCGATGCCACGCGAGTCGCTGTAGCTCAGTTCAGCGACGCCATCCAAGTGGAATTTGACTTTGCTGAATACTCATCCAAGCAAGATATGCTTGTCAAAGTGAAAAGGATGAAGATTAAAACTGGGAAGCAGCTGAACATTGGAGCTGCACTTGATGAAGCTGTAAGGAGGCTGTTTGTGAAGGAAGCTGGAAGCAGGATCGAAGAAGGCGTTCCTCAGTTTTTGGTCCTCCTTGTTGCTGGGAGGTCAACTGACGATGTGGAGGAGCCATCAGATGTTCTGAAGCATGCTGGAGTTGTGACCTTCGGTATCAAAGCCAAAAATGCTGACCCTGTAGAGCTGGAAAGGATTGTTTACGCCCCGCAATTCCTTCTGAATGTTGAATCCCTCCAACGGATTTCAGAGCTTCAGCCAAACATAGTCAACCTGTTGAGAACAGTCCAGCTTCAGCCAACAGGTACAGGGAGCCTTGGGGTTTCCAGGAGGCTGAAAGACATGACTTACAAGCCCAGATCAATTGGTAACTGGAGCATTTGGGTCTGGTGATGTTTAAAATGATTGTGTAGAAACTGCCGTTGTACTTGGAGTTTCCTCTGCTCACACGCTGGTCCAGCAAAGCATCAAGTTCCAAACCAAATTTTAATGATAAGTATGAAAAATGCCTCTGTTCAGCTGCAAGAGCCGCAGCTGGTGCTGTTTCCAGTGTGCAGAAAATGGGACAAACCTGAAATAACAGGGAGCTGTTGCCCCAGAGATGTTGCATTAGTTGATGTGTTATGCTGGGCGAGGGCTAAAACAAGCATATACTGGCTTGTCTCAATTTCTCTTTCCATCTTCCCTTTTCTGGAGGAGTGGAATCCAGCACACAGGATTCACTCTGGCTCTGTTATCTCTTCCAGGATATGATGGCAGTTTCTACGTTTTCTACAAACACACCAACAAATCAGATGCTCTTGATTCAGTTACCATTCAGGCTAAGTAGATGAGATGGATTAATTGAAGAATAATTTTTAAAAAGTCATCCAAAAAAATCACATGACCACAATAATAAATTCACACTGCGGTACTGGAAATTAGAGATGTCCAAATTTCCTGAGGCAGCCCTAACTGGAGTATTAGCTCAACTCCCAACAGGAGGTGGACACAAGGAAAGGTCTCCATAAAGGAGCAGATGGACTTAGAATCATAGAAACATAAAAAAGACATAGGGCTGGAAGGGATCTCAGGGTGCCATCTGCTACCGGCCCTTTGTCCCCAGCAGGATCTTTTTGCCCAGAACTAGATGAGATTGGTCTAATGTGTTCTGGAATCCTCTAGGGGAGACTTCCCAGATTCCATAACCAATCTGTTCAATTATTTTTATCAGGAAACACTTTCCCTTCATGTCACACTTCAGTCTCCCTAGTCACAGTTCAAGCCTTCTACATCTCCTTCAACCTGAGGAGTACACAGATGGCAGCTTGCTCCTTAATTTTGTGCGGCAGCCTTTTTATCTGCTTTAGGCTTGATATGTAGGTCTTGTCTCGGTCCTCCTGTCACCAGATGTGTACCCAGCTCATTCAATCCCTCCTCGTAGGTCTTGTAAGTTTTCTTCTACATTCTCACCCTCATCTCCCCAACATCAGCCTGCTCCAAATGACCAGAGTGTGACAATGGCAACCCCTGGTCATCTCTTACCCCATTGTTTCCACGTGGATTCATGACCCTTCCCATATTTATGCAGCTTCCATCTCAACCAAAACTTCTTCAGTCAGTGCTCTTGAATTCCATCCTTCCTTTTAAAACCACTTCTGTCTTGTCCAGACCACTTGGAACCCCTTTGACTACCAAGGACTATTAATAATTGTGCTGTTTGCACAGGGATAACTGCATTCACCCATTTTTCCTAGTATTCTTGGCTAAAATACATCCACCCCATAAGAGCAACCATATTTTTTTCTTCTTTATCTGCTACCCAGGCACTTTTAATAGGACTTGTCCCTTGTTCTAAACTTTAGAGGAAGTATATGAAATTGGGATGCACCAGGCAATGTCTGGTCCTTCTTCCCACCTGCGTTAATATTCCTGTCCTCTGCATTAACCCACCAGGTTTCCAACAATCCTCTCAAGAAATAAACTTTATCTGAAGTCTTCATTTAAAATTCTGCTTGTTAACTCTTTATATGGCTAAGGATTCATTAGTAGATAATTAATATTTTCTTCAGAGGGGCAGATCATGCTCCTGCTTGTCCCACTTGACCTTGCAAGCCAATAGCACATTTTTGGGATGTCATCCAGCAGTTGCTGTGTTTGAGAGGCAGTGATGTTTTCTGCTTGGCCAAGCCAAAGCTTTGCAATTCTGTTCGTCAGTAGCATAACAGATCAAAGTTCTCTGATCTTTGACACATCATGGACTTGATTTTGAGATTTTTGTTTGTTTGTTTGTTTCTTTGTGTTTTTTTTTTTTTTTTTTTTTTAAAGAAGAATAGTTTGGTCACAATTAACATGTTTTTTTATGCCTGAAAACAGTAAAGAAAAAAACCCCAAAGATAAGTATCTAGCATTTTAGAAGGGCATTTCAGGATTTTCAGCTGGAAGTCCTTTCCAGAGATGTCTTAATTTCTTTTCAGAAGTATTTATTTCTAAGTTCAGTGATGTGTCAGAAAAGCTTTTCACTCCCTCTCTTCACCACCTGCCTGTGAGCACTCCCTGTATGCCATTTCATCCAGAAACTCACTGCTTCCTGGGAACAAAAGATCCCAGACTCCTGTAGCATATTGCAAAGCCACACTTCACCTTCCCACACCCCTTGGGAGCTGATGGCTTCTCCCGGCCTCAAGCAGGAGATGGCACCTGGAAGTCCCTTGGCGCCCTATTTCCTGTGGGCCTATGGTTCCATGACCCAGTGGGGAAAGCCAGGAATGCGCTGCACTCCAGCTTCCACCGGCTTCCACCCATCTGCCTCCCCACCAGGGATCTCGCCTGGTGGCAAAGGGACGGAACCACCTTTCCTGACACCTCGCTTTCCCCTCCCCGAGCTCCGTACTCCTTCAGTTCAATGCATGAGGAGAGTGTTAATCACTGCAAAAGAGAATCTCACTTTTCCCCCGCCCCCCCTCCCCTTGCTTGTCTCAAACAGTAGTTGAGAGAGGCGAGAAGAAGGACGTGGTGTTTCTAATCGATGGCTCGGATGGTGTCAGAAGAGGTTTCCCCCTCCTGAAGACGTTTGTCCAAAGGGTTGTCGAGAGCCTGGACATCGGCCGCGACAAGGTGCGCGTGGCTGTCGCACAGTACAGCAACACCATACAACCCGAATTCCTGCTCGACACTCACGAGGACAAAGCAGATCTCGTCAGCGCCATCCAGCAGCTGAAGCTCATGGGAGGGTCTCCCCTGAACACCGGGGCAGCCCTCGACTATCTCATCAAGAACGTGTTCACCGTGTCAAGCGGCAGCAGGATAGCAGAGGGCGTCCCGCAGTTCCTGATCCTGCTGACTGCTGACCGGTCCCAGGACGATGTCAGGAGGCCCTCAGTGGTCCTGAAGACGAGTGGCACAGTGCCCTTTGGCATCGGGATCGGGAATGCCGACCTCACAGAGCTGCAGACTATTTCCTTCCTCCCAGATTTTGCTATCTCTGTGCCCGACTTCAGCCAGCTGGATTCGGTGCAGCAGGTCGTCTCCAACAGAGTCATCCGGCTGACCAAGCAAGAGATAGAGTCACTTGCCCCTGACCTGGTTTTTACATCACCCAGCCCAGGTGAGAAGATGTTTGTGTCTGCACCAAGAGCCAGTGGCAAAATGTGATGTTTAGTAACATCATGGCTGCAACACAAACTGAGAAAAGCAAAGGTGGTCACGGCTAAGACTGTCGTGGTTTCCTTGTTGGTGCACTCAGGGTTGGTAGGAGTTGTGCAATTAAACTGAGCTGCCCTTAAGCCCAGCCCCTCGAGGTGGTCCATGCTGTATCCACATGGAAGACCCATGAAGTGAATGCTATTGCCTTAATCTTATTTTAAGTGGATGGATTTTGAGTCCACACTGTTCCTTCTGGAATGAAAACTGTGTCATTTAGATGCTACAGGGACACCTTTACACTGCTATAAACCAAGGTCAGCTTTCTGCTAAATATAAAACATGCTGATTTTTCCTACTTTTGCCACCCTCATTCACTGTGGAAAGGGATATTGGAAGCAGGCATCAGGAGAAGGATCAGATCTTACATTTCTGGTCTCCCTTGGAATGAAATCCAGCCAGCGTATGCCTGGGATGAAGAGTGTCCACCCTGGATCAGTACCTTAGAAATGTCCTACTCTGTTCCTTCCATTCTAAGCCAGACCACTTTCCTCCATCCCCATTTATCAGTGTGATATTCTGCAATATTTCAGGCTCTGGCCTGAATTACCACTGCAGAAAACACTTCATTAGGAATCAAAAAGTTGTCCTGGAAAGGCAGAAGCTGAGACAATAATAGGATAGAATCTTTCCTGAAGGGCAAAGAAAAAGAAAGAGGAGGAGTAGTTCTGAATTTCAAGCAACCTGCCCTGAGTAAGGACAGTCACCAGGCTACGTTTTCTTGGGAGGAGATCCCACAAGGAATTATTGTTCCAGGTGTCCCCTTGCTTCCTCCCACTTCCTTTGCTCTGGAAGTTGCTGTTCTTGCACCCCCTGGGATGTGCCTAGCAGGCTGGTCGTGTCTTTGGGTTGAACCCAGAGGTCCCTGCTGGGGCTCCCGGGTGTTATCCCAGGCAGGGGTACAAGGAGTACCCTCCCCATGGCTGGAGGCGTGGGCCAGTGGTGTAGATGGTGAGCTTAGCTGCTCTCCATAAGCAATTCTCGGTGCTTCCTCTGACCAATGCCTTCTCCCCTGCAGCGGGCGTGAAGAGGGACGTTGTGTTCCTGGTTGATGGCTCCCGCTACGCCGCCCAGGAGTTCTACCTCGTGCGCGACCTCATCAGCAGGATCGTGAGCGGCCTGGACGTGGGCATCGACACCACCAGGATTTCCGTGGTGCAGTTCAGTGAGCACCCCCACGTGGAGTTCCTGCTCAACACCCACTCCACCAAGGACGAGGTGCAGAATGCCGTGAGGCAGCTGCGGTCCAAGGGCGGCCAGCTGGTGAACGTGGGGGAGGCCCTGGAGTTTGTGGCCAAGACCATCTTCACCCGGCCCTCCGGGAGCCGCATAGAGGAGGGCGTCCCGCAGTTCTTGGTCATCCTCTCCTCCCGCAAATCCGACGATGACTTTGAGTATCCGTCGCTCCAGGTCAAGCAAGTGGGGGTGGCTCCGATGATGATAGCAAAGAACGTGGATACTGAAGAGATGATACAGATTTCCCTTAGTCCTGAGTATATATTCCAAGTCTCCAGCTTCCAGGAGTTGCCCAGTCTTGAGCAGAAGCTGCTGACTCCAATTGAAACCCTGACTGTGGACCAAATCCGGCGGCTGCTGGGAGATGTGCAACTCCCCGTAGGTAAGGCACTGGCTCTCTCTGGGTTGCTACTCAAACAAATGTTGCCCTGAAGACATTCTCTTTAAGTCAACATTTTCCTTAGTTGAAATCAAAGTTGTAGCACATGTACAATTTTGGAAGGAAACCTTTAGATAGATGGCAATTCTTCCCAAGTACCTAATCACATTATAACCTATGATTTTCAAGTCAAGTACCTAAACATGACACCTATTTGGGTCAATTTCAGTTCAAATACACAATGTATAAAATTGCCTATTCCCACTTAGCAGCTCCCTAGGAAACAGGCATAAATCTGGTGCAAAATAAAGCCAGAAACATTGACAAATCCAGATGAGAGTATTAATGAATGAAATAGATAAGGCTCTGAGTAATGCATGCTTCAAACACTAGGCAGGCACGCGTTCCCACTTGCTCACAGGCCCTTTTGGAGAGGCTCCCCAAAGCACCACGCCTAAAGCTGGCCAAAATATGTCATGTGGTCACATGACAGCAGATAGCACAGAAATCCCCCAGCAAAGCTCAAGCAAAGGCTTGGCACGCCAATAATTTCCTCTCTTCTCGCTTCCCCACAGATGTTTCTGGAGATGAAAAAGACATAGTCTTCCTCATTGACAGCTCTGACAGCGTTCGGCCTGATGGGCTTGCTCATATTCGGGATTTCATCAGCAGAATTGTCCAGCAGCTGGAAGTGGGGCCAAACAAAGTGAGGATTGGAGTGGTGCAGTTCAGCAATGCTGTCTTCCCCGAGTTCTACTTGAAGACCCACAAGTCCAAAAATGCTGTCCTGGAAGCCATCCGCCGCTTGAGGCTTAGAGGTGGGTCCCCCCTGAACGCTGGCAAAGCCCTGGACTTTGTGGTGAAGAACTACTTCATCAAGTCTGCAGGGAGCAGGATAGAAGACGGAGTGCCCCAGCACCTGGTCGTCATCCTTGGAGACCGGTCCCAGGATGACGTGGACAGGCCTGCCAGAGTGATCACTTCCACAAACATCAAACCTCTGGGTGTCGGAGCCAGGAATGTGGACAGGGACCAGCTGCAGATCATTACCAACGATCCTGGGCGTGTGCTTGTGGTACAGGACTTCACGGGACTCTCAACCTTAGAAAAGAGGGTGCAGAACATCCTTGACGAGCTCCCAATACCTACAACAGACTCACCTGGACCATTCCTGCCTGGTAAGGCTGCTATTCACCCTGAAGGCTTTTCTGAACAGAGCATAGGTGGTATTTGTAGAAAGTGAAAATGATTCCATAGTAACACCTTTTGATTCCCAAACCTTTGGTTGCATTGACTAAAAGAACTCTTTGAAGTTGTTGAGTTAGGAAAGAATATCATTAAATTTGAAAGGCAATGAGGGTGCCTATCACAAGTAGTGCTGTATGAAGCATTATACAAAAGTTTTCTTGTATGCATGTAAAATCCTGCCAAAGGTCAGTGAAACTAAAATGGTAGAAAGGAGAGAGAAATTTAATTTGCAAAGCGCTACTTCACAAAGCCCTGAGCAGCTTAAATGTTACAGGTGCTGCAAACAATTACTAACAACTGTGTTTTCTTTGTAATCTTCTCAGGAGGTAAAAAGCAGGCTGACATTGTGTTTTTGCTGGATGGCTCCATCAACCTGGGGAGAGATAACTTCCAAGAAGTTCTCCAGTTTGTCTACTCTGTGGTGGATGCCATTTACAGGGATGGCGACTCTATCCAGGTAGGACTGGCCCAGTACAACTCAGATGTCACCGATGAGTTTTTCCTCAAGGACCACTCCACCAAAGCCCAGATTTTAGACGCTATCAACAAAGTCATCTACAAAGGCGGGCGAGTGGCCAACACCGGTGCGGCCATCAAGCACATCCAGGAAAGACACTTTGTGAAGGAGGCCGGCAGCCGGATCGACCAGAGGGTGCCCCAGATCGCCTTCATCGTCACGGGTGGGAAGTCCACGGATGATGGGCCAAGGGCCTCCTTGGAGATCACGCAGAAAGGTGTCAAGGTGTTCGCAGTTGGCGTGAGGAACATCGACCTGAAGGAAGTCAGCCTGTTGGCCAGTGAGAGCGCCATGAGTTTCAGAGCATCCACAGCCCAGGAGCTGTCAGAGCTGAATGAGCAGGTCCTGGTCACGCTGGAAGCTGCCATGGAGGAGAGATTGTGCCCAGGAACAACAGATGTGACAAGAGGTAAAGACAATTCCTTCATAACGCTCTCAGGTCATTCTCGGGGGTGGCTTTAAATATCCAGTGTGTTTTGATGGACTTGTCTGTCCTACTGCTGTGCTTGGCCTATGGCCTGAGGTACAGCATGGGCTCATTTCTCCTCCGGGAGTCTCGTGGGGGGGCTGCAAACTTTTGGTACAAGACCTGCCTGTCCATGGCCTTCAGCGTGTGAACGACTGTGCAACATCACCACAGAGGTCCCACCATGGTGCAATTAATTTCAGATGTGACAGCCAGGCACTAAATCACTGGTCTCCTAACACCACATTTAGCCTTTGGACTAAATCTCACTGTGGACTTTCTCATAGGGACATGATACCAGTATCATCTTGACAGACCAACTTTTTTAGTGCCAAAATGAATAGTGATGGCCCTTGTTTCCCCTCCCTGTGTCTATTACAAGCTAATTGGAATTTTTGGCCGTTCAGACATGCATGGTGTGTTGGAAATCCTAGAATCATAGAATTCTAGAGTAGTTTGAGTAGGAAGGGACACCAAAGATGATCTTGTTCCAACTTCCCTGCCATGAAACTCCTTTCACTATCCCAGGTTGCTCCAAGCCCCGTCCAACCTGGCCTGGAACACTTCCAGGGAAGGGGCAATCACAGCTGCTCTGGGCAACCTGTGCCAGGGCCTCACCAGCCTCACAGGGAAGAATTTCTTCCCAATATCCCATCCAACGCTGCCATCTGGCAGTGGGAAGCCATTCCCCCTGCTGTCACTCCAGGATCTTGGCCAAAGCCCAGGTCCAGCTCTCTTGTAACCCCTTTAGACAATGGAAGGAGAAAACAGAATTTCCCTCGCCAGATCATCCAGGATGCCCACCTGATCTCATGACAGATATATGAGGACAAACCAGGGCACAAGTGATCGTAGTTTAAGATAAAATTTCCTTAAGAAGGAATCCCAGGATCTGGCTACTTCAGAAGCCAAGCAGGGGAATTGTGGTGAGTAAGTGAGCTGGTATTGCTGTCGGATCAGACTCCTAGCAGCTGGTTTCACTTACTATGTTACAGCCAGTCCTACTCCCAGCACGACTGACCACGGCTCAGCCCTCTGACTTTGAGCAGAGGCATCTCCTGAATCTCTGGAGAAGTGGAAGGAGAGGCACAACAGCCCTGAGCCGGGCAGCAAAGAAAAACTGAATGCTGGGAAAAGCAAACCACTGCTGATGGTATTAACTTATCCCAAGTGTGGTTAAGATATTAACCAAGCAGCATGGCTGATACCAAAGACAATTCAAACACCTCCCTGTGATTCTGTGAGTGTCACTTTGAGCACAGGCAGAAGGTGCACACTGTACAGGTACCGACAAGTTTACATGTGCTGGAGAGAGAGGAGCAGTCTTAGCTGCCTGATGAAAATGCAAATTTGTCTTGGACTTGGTTTAGGCAGCTTCTTCCCATGCTAAAACTAAAAAAAGAAAATTAATGAAATGGAAGTTTTCCCAGGTTATCACTCCTATGGCGAAAGGAAGCAGAAGGCAGTTGTGCAGCAAGTGGTGTCAGTTCTTGATGCATTGTCTTCACTAACGACTAAAAGAGTAATTAGAGAAGCCACAACTTGAAAACCAATCATCACATTGCTCCATGATGCTCTTCTCTCTTTCTTCATTCCCCTTCCAGACTGTGACTTAGACGTGATAATTGGCTTCGATGTCAGTGATGTTGGGCCTGGTCAAAGCATATTCACTTCCCAGCGAGCTCTGGAGTCGAGAGTGGAGTCCGTGCTGAACAGGATAACGCAGATGCAGAAGATCAGCTGCACTGGCAACCAGGCACCCAACATCAGGGTGGCCATCATGGCCCAGGCCCAGGGGGGACCTGTGGAGGGGCTGGACTTCTCCGAGTACCGGCCCGAGCTCTTGGAGAGGTTCCTGGACATGCGGACCCGCGGGCCCTATTACCTCAGGGCAGATACCCTGAGGTCCTACCTGAGCAAATTCCAATCCTCGCCCTCTGGCAGCACCAAGGTGAGTCAAGGCCGAAGCTTCCGGGGTAGTTTTGACCAGCAAAGCTGACTTCTGATGTGCTTTTGTTGGTAAAGAAACTCTAAATTAATTTTTTTTAAATTAATGTAATTAATTGGTTTTATTCACAATAAATTTAGTCACTTAAGCCGTACTTGTTTGATCTCTCCGCATTGTCAAGGTTCTGTCCTGACAGCTGACGAGCATCACTGCAGCCAGTTCCCACAATCACTGCATAGCTGCATATTATTGCTCTCCAAAAATTTCCCATGTTGTCCTCTAGCAACAAAAACCTGCATGAAACAATGTACAGGCACAGAAAACAGTTCCTGGCACAGGAATGCACAGCTTTATGGCCTGGAAAAGGTGTAGAAGTTCCCTCACTTCCTTTCAGATGAAGCATTGAGAAAAGGGCCCTTCAGGTTGCACATTGATTGTGTTTCACACCTGAAATGTTCTGGGTCCTGACAGAAATTTGTTTATCTCCCAGGTCATAATCCATTTTACTGATGGTGTTGATGAGCCGATAAATCAGCTGGAGGCTGCTTCGTCTACTTTACACTCAGAAGGTAATTTTTTTGCTCTCCCAGGCAGTGATGATAGACCATGTTAACATGTAGCCCATTTTACCACCATTTCTCCTAAATCCATCTGCTTTTTGATAGTAAAGGATAAGGATTTTGTGAGTTCTACCTGCACTTGCTGTTCTTTGCTGCCTTCCTGTGATGTTTAGCTGCCTGCTGCCACCTAAGTGTGTGGGCAGCTTGCACTGGGTATGTCTAAAGATGCTTGTTCTCTACTGAAAAGTCTCTGTTTGCAGTCAAAGATGTGGATAACAATGTGTTATCACAGGGTAGGGTGTGCAGGCTCTGCAGAGCACCTCTCCTCATCACAAAACCCCTTCTGCTTCTCCCTGCCAGGAGTCAATGCTCTCATCTTTGTTGGGCTGGACCGAGTGACCAACTTTGACAGAGTGATGCAGCTGGAGTTTGGCCGTGGGTTCACCTACAACAGACCCCTCAGAGTTAATCTGCTGGACTTGGATTTTGAGCTGGCAGAGCAGCTTGTAAGTAACTTGGCACAGGCAGCGCTGCCTTGTAATGCTGGAGGAAAGCCCAAGGCTGGATCTCCTCCGGGGCTGAGCCGTGGCTGGATTACACCCTCTTGGCTCTGCTCCTCTCCCCTCCCTGCCTCACGTCAGCTCTTTTCACAGATGCCACAGCAAATAAAGTTCAGGGCAGATCATGGTCTTGTCCCACTCCTGAAGAAACCCTACTCCAGCTGTGGCATTAGGTCAAGTGGGATGGGATAAGATGCCATCAAAAGCTGCGGTGCCAAAAACCCGCTCTCTGCCTGTGTTTACACTGTCGGTTTTTTTAACCTTACAGTAATGCCTGGTCAGTGCTGAACCTCTTGTATAGAGGCATTGCTTTCGAGGTTTCTTTCCCTGATCTCATACACTGTCTGTATTTTAGACATGATTTTAAAAGACGAAGGAGTTACCCTTTAAAGTCCCTTCCAACCCAACCCGTTCCATGATTCTTCTTCATAGATTTACTTCTTTCCCAACGCATAGTCCCTCTCGAGTGTTGAGTTAATTTGCTGTCAACCTCAGTATGTCCAGTTCCTCCCAACTTCTCAGCTGCTACCAGCACCATTGAGCTCCTTTTCCAGCAGATTTAATAAGATTGGGCTTAACCACTGGTCCCTGTGGTAACCTTGCTGGGACCTTCACTGTAAATCGAAGTGCAGCCACTTGTGAGTGAGCCTTGCGTTTTGGGATAAGAGTTGGTCCTCAGCCCCTCCCCAAGTAATTCAGCCTAGGAAAACCCTTCCAAAATGTAGCTGTGCAAAGCTGGCAGGAAATGTTTGCAGCCAGCACTTGGCAAAGAAAGTGATTTTTTTCCCCTCTTCTTTCTGTTGGATGATATAAAGCCAAGCTGTGATTTCTCTGAGTCGATATAATTCTTTTTACCATTTCTTTTTCTCCTTTACTGTGTGCTTGCAAATTGTTCTCAGCCTGCAGGTTGCTGGTGAGCTTTCTCATGGCCTGCTCCACAGCCTGGATTTGTTTCTTTGGAGATGAGATTTCTCTCTTTGGTGACAGGCACAGCTCTGGGGAGTGGTCCTACTAAATGCACTCCACGAATCCTGCCCAGAACGCAGTTTCTGTTTAAACCCTTCCCTCTGATGACAAAAATCAGGTGTTGGGGCTCTGGCAGGTTTCTCATGCTTTCACTTCCCACGACTCCTGCAGGACAACATCGCAGAGAGGACGTGCTGCAAGGTCCCCTGCAAGTGCTCAGGACAGAGAGGGGACAGAGGTGTGCCAGGCCCTATAGGACCAAAGGTAGGTCACTTCATTTGGGGGTGAAGGGTCTCTGTGCACGGGAGCCCGGTGGTGACATGCAGGTTGTATGGTTGTAGTGGGTGAAGTTAGTGGCACAATCATCTCCACTTACTCCCCCTGTTTGAAAACTCATCCTGGGACAGGCAGAGCAATTGAGGGCTGCTCTTCTTCCCTTTCCCCACAGCCTCAGTGCTGCAAAACATCCAAGAGGGCAGGCGTGAGTGGCTGGAAGCCTCCTGTGAAACAATTTAGGGACAACAAAAGGAGATTGTACCTCTCATTAACACATTAGATGACCAAGCAGCTGCTTTGTGCTTATCTAGGGAAACCTTGAATATCAGTCACAGACCTATGAAGGAAATCCACCATTTTCTTTGTTGTCTCCTAGGGTGTCACGGGGGATCTCGGCTACGGAGGCTACCCTGGTGATGAAGGAGGACCGGTGAGTGACTGCCCCTGTTCAAATGGGGGCCTCACCACAGTGAAGCCTTTTGGAGGCTTTTCCACCAAATGGAAACTCTCCAAACCTTTTTCCTGCCGGGAATGTGGATGTGGGTTAGAAGAGACAGCAGAACCCTGAGTTTCCCCACGCCTGGCAGGCTGAGTTGCTGGTCCCAGCTGCTCCCAAGAGAAAGTCAGTAAGGAGCTTCTTGAGAGCTGGAGAAGGACGATGAGGGGAATAACTCCCATTATTTGATGTGACCCGTCTCTGTGCTATTGCCCCAGGCAAATAAAATCCTCAACTTCATCAAATCTGCAGCCTATGCCAAAGTTACCCATACTACCTGGAGCTGAAAGATTTGAATTAGTCCAAAAGTGGAACCAAGAGCTCCTACCCATCACACGGCAGACAACGTGAATCCCATGAATTCCTACTAACACTATTCATCCAAACTCTGCATGAATCCCACGTCAGCCCTGGAATAAACAAATCCCTTCATGCATCACTTCCAAGGGCTGAAGCTGAGGCCAAGGTGCTGACAGTGCTCATGGCTTTTCCAACAGCACAGGCAGGGGTCAAAAGGCTGCTGTGAGACATCACATGCCAGGCAAAGTTTTCCAGAAGCTTGAAGGTCAGGATGGGATTGAACATCTGTGCAGAGCTCTGAGGGCTTCCTCTTGTCATTTTAATTTTGAAAGGGAAGTTTCACAAAGCTGTTTCACAGCTGAGGGACTGGGAAGGATGTTTCTCTCTCGATGGTGAAGACTTGCATGTTGGTCTCTACATGAGGAAGGTTGTGGGCAAGAGATGGTGGGGTGGCCAGGCAAAACCTGCCTCTCCTGTGCCTCCAAGTCACCTCCTGTGACAGGTAGCCACAGAGACAGGCTTGGCAGGCAATTCCTGACAGTTGTTTTTTCCCCTCTGTGCACCAGGGTGAGCGTGGACCACCGGGTGTGAATGGGACACAAGGTTTCCAGGGATGCCCCGGGCACAGGGGAACAAAGGTACGTGTGGAAGGAGCCTGCAGAGAGCAGACCCAGAGTCCAGTGGGTGGGAGTCCCCCAGGGGCAATTTCTGCTGCTTTAGGAAGTCACTCAACCTCTGCCACGTGCCCCTGAGTGATTGTGTCCACCTGGCCAAGCACCAGGGCTTTCAGAGGGTGTTGTGGCTTTAGTGTTGCTATGAAGTGCAAAAACGCAGCCCAGAGACCCAGGCTCAATCCACAGACAAGGCTGAGCTGTCTTCTGCAGTCTGGCTTTGGGGGAAATATTTGGGAAGAGATGGATGTGCCTGTTCTTGGCACAGGGCTGGGACAGTGAGTGGGTGGAACTCTGCTGTTGGGGAAGAGGGAGACAAGAGAGCCATGGCTGAGGCTTTAAAGAGGGACCTTGAGCTAATGGTCCAGCACAGCAGCTGCACTCCAAGCCAGAAAAGGTGGTGAAACATATAATATTTATGGGAAATAGTGAAATTAAGGAGATGTTTCCTACCCTTTGCTCTGACCACATGATCCTCTGGCAGGGAGAAGAGGAATGCATGAACCAAGCCCATTAGTTGCAGCAGAGATACTGAGTCTCCTTAAAAATCTGTTCAGCCTTGGACAAAGGCACTAGGACTGGCTCTGGATTAATATAAAAATGGGTGCAGGGAGAAACAAAAGTCAGTGGAGAAAGAGTTGTGTCTAAGGAGTGGGACACTTTATTGGATCGGATGGATTAGCCCCCATGACTCACATATTTTATCTTGGCACAAGTGCTGGGGAGGCAGCTGAGGACAATCATTGGCCTAAGAGAAATTAGGGCAAGTCCTGTCCTGGTCGTGGCTCTGGGTCTGCCACCAAGCCCAGCCCTCCTTCTCAACCGCTTCCTATGGCAGTGAGCTGGACAAAAGTGGAGTAACTCTCTTTTCTGTCTCCTTAGGGTTCTCGGGGGTTCCCAGGAGAGAAGGTATGGAGCTGTTTGTGTGTGTATGGAGCTGATGAGTGTGTGGCTCATCAGTAACCCCCTCCCCATTCCCCCTTCCTCTCAGTGAGCATCTGCCCCTTGCCTCCTTTCCACAGGGCGAACTGGGAGAAATGGGTCTGGATGGCATTGATGGAGAAGAGGTCAGCCATTTTAATTGCTTTTCTCCTAATAACTCGATGCTTCAGTGAAGCATCTAAAAAGCACCTTGGAAGTGGCAAATATTCCTAAATATTTTTTTTTCTTTTTTTAGGGTGACAAGGGTCTGCCTGGCTCCTCTGGAGAGAAGGGATATTCTGGCAGGAGGGTAGGCTTTAAACACTTTTACAATGGAGCTAAAAGATAGGGTAGAGGTGGATTTGAGCCAGGGGAGGGTGGAAAGCCATCGTGCTCCCCTCAGGGCTGAGGGGTGGGCAGAGATGCTTCTGACAGGCAACAAGGGCTGCCCTTCCTAACTCTCCATCTCTTCCCACAGGGCGATAAGGGAGTTAAAGGTGAACGAGGAGAACGAGGCGACCGTGGGCTCCGTGGAGATCCGGTAAACGCTGCTGAGGCATCTTCTTGATTTTCCACCCACTTCCCACTGATCCTGGGGTTATCAGAGAGGGTGGCTCTGGCCTATTAAATGCTCTTTGGCAGTGGCAGGTCCCGTGACAGAGCAAGGACTCAGAGGTGGCGTGGGTACCACATCGACCACTGTTTCACCACGTTGAAATTCCCCTCTCTCCTCCTCAATAGTATTGCTCATCTGTCCAAAAACAGCAGCAATACTTCATCTAATTCAGCCGAAAGTGGAAAAGAAGAAAAGAAAAGTTGGTTCTCAGCCCTAGCAGAGCAGTTTACGAGATTTGATTTTCACGTCCCGCTTACACAGATGTTTCTCATTGCTCTGTTGCTTTCAGGGAGATTCAGGAGCTGATAATACTCAACGGGGCTCCAGAGGACAAAAGGGTGAAATTGGACCAATGGTAAAATTCCTTTGTTGTCTTGAGTTGTTTTTTTTTTGGTTTTTACAACAGAATGGGGCAGAGAAAGGGAGAAAAAAGGATGATGCCAAAAAGATGAATGTTTCTTAAATTCATTGTGCCTTCTTGTCAGATGGAATATTTTTCTCCACTACAAAATGTTGTTGGTTTGCAACCAAAACTTTCTCTGGGAAGATGTCAGTTTAAAAGATGTTTTGTGTAAAAAGCACCTTTAAAAAATTATTATTATTATTATTTAACAGTGCCTTTTTGGGATATTGCCTCTGAAAATCACTTTGTACTTGGAAATTACCTTTGTGTGTTCTCACGGGTCATATACAAAAGCAGAGAACCGATTAGATTACACCAAATCTTAACCTCCAGATTCACCTGAAACCTTGGCAAGAAAGAACTCCCACATGCTCTTTGGGAAATTTCAAAACCCATCTGTTTTCATATCAGCTCACAATAAAAAATGCATCTTACACTGTCAGAAGGCATTTCCCAAGAAAGAGGAATGTTGACTTGTGCTGGCTCAGAAACTTGATGGAAAGCCTCTGTGAGCTGTTAGAAGGATTCCCAGCAAAGCAGGACTATTAACTTGTTTGAAAGCAGGAAAGGAGCCATTTTTTGGGAATTGAATCTGTTTTCCCAGTGCCTGCTCATCTCAGGGCTCTCACTTGAGTTTTGTTTTTTGCTTAGGGAGATCCAGGACCAGCAGGGCTGGAGGGCCAAGATGGTGGAGTCGGGAGGACGGTGAGTTGCCAGACCTCCAGTCAGCAGGGCCCAAGCTTAGATTTACAATAACTTTCCCCCTTCATTCCTTTCCATATATTTTGTTTCACAAACATCAGGAATTCAACCTCAAAACCCAACAAGCCACCCCAAAAAAAGAGAAAAATACCTTGAAAGGAAAATGCCTCATGGGTTCCTGGCTTGTTGTAGAGACTTTAAAAGTCGAATTTATTTCCATGCAAATAACTCAGTGCTCAGATCAGTGGAGTTACACCTGTATTATATATAAGGCCAGGCTGGATGGTGCTTGGAACAGCCTGGTCTAGTGGAAGGTGTCCTTGGCCATGGCAGGGTATTGGAATGAGATGGTCTTGAAGGTCCCTTCCAATCCAAGCCACTCTGTGATTCCATGATATGCATCTGCATTTTGCTGCTGGTTTTGGAATGGCTAAAACCAAACTGGAGCTGGGATGTCTGGGATGTCTTCCCTGCTGCATGTCAGTACTGTCCCAGGGATGGTGACACACTCCTGGCATGCATGGGGGAGCAACTCACCTACGTGGGGAATGTGAGGAGGGAGAAAACATGCCCAAGTCTGGTTTAAGAGAGCTGACCACGTAGATTTCCCTCTCCCTCTCCCCCCAGTAGTTTAAACCATCCCAAAGTAATTTTTGGACTACGAGAAGCATTGATACATGGATCTAAAAGCAATAGGGAAAGGTGTACTTACATATTAGATCAAAAAGGCTCATTGTTCCTTTGTTTGCAGGGCATGGCAGGACGGAGGGGGCCCATAGGAGTTAAGGTAGGTGGTGATGGGACAACACTTGGAGCTCCTGCCACACCACGGGCCAGGCAGGCTTTGCTTGTGCTTCTCTGCCTCCTCTCTCCTCCAAATCTCCCTCCTCCTCCTCCTCCTCCTCCTCCTCAGGCTCACCTCCCTGCCTGCTTCTCGCCGGACTCGGTGCAGAACCAGCTGTCCACGCGTCCGCTCGTCCTCGGCAGCATTCCCTGGTGGGATGCTTTGTCCCCATGTGCTGCTGGAGCAGTGTGACAGGGCCAAAGCACGATGGTTGATGCCCATCCATTGCAGGAGGCAAACCGCCCCCACTGTCACTGTGCTTATTCTCTGCCATCACCACATCTTGAAAAAAAAGAAAAAAAAAAAAAGAAAAAAAAAAAAAAAAAAAAAAAAAAAAAAAAAAAAAAAAAAAAAAAAAAAAAAGAAAAAGGAAGAACCCAACTGAAAATCCACTCTTCCCCACTCTTTATGCAGCTGTGAACACCCTGATCTCCCCTTTCCCTTCCTGTGGTGCTGACCACGTTGTCCCATGCTAACCTGCACTGTCCTGTTTTGCACTTCCAGGGCACCAAGGGCTCGCCTGGTCAAGCAGGGCCGGCTGGAGAGCAAGGCATGCGAGGGCCACAGGTCAGTGAGCTCACAGCAGAGGAAAGGCATTGCCTGGTGATGCTGTGGTGTTACTTCATCACAGCCACTTCCCTGAAGAGTCCCATCCACAAAGACTGTTGGGATTTGGGTATTTTTGGGTGTGCTGTGGCCTGGCTGTCCCACCTGCCACTGCGTCCACACCAGCCAAGGTGTGATGTGTTTGCATAGCATCCCTCAGACACTGCAGCAGTTTTTCCCCTTGGATCCTGGTGTGTTTCTGCCCATGTGTGCTGACAGCCTCTCTTTTCTCCCCACACAGGGTCCACCTGGCCAGGTTGGCACTCCAGGCATCAGAGGCGAGCAGGGAGTCCCTGGACCCAGGGTAATCCTTCTGCTGCATCCCAGACACTGACCCTGTGGTTGAACTAAAAAGATTCCAATATGTCTCCCCATTCCCCTCTCCTAGGGCTCCAACTCTGCTCCACTCTCTTTTAACACACTCTTCCAGCACAGTTCTCCTCTCAACTTGTGCTTAAGACTTCTTGATCAAGAGTTACAGAAGAGAAAGAGCTGAAAGCAACCACAGAGGGGTCAGGACTTCAGAGTTTGGCCCATTATTGCAATTTTAGTTAAAGAGGATCCCTGAGTGTCTGATGGGGCATCTCTGTGACATTTCATCCTCTGAAGCCAGAGCATGACCATCTCACGTGCCTGCTGGGGCCACCCCACGTATTTATTTCTCCCTCCTGCTGCATTCCTCAGCCAGACTCATCAACATAAAGCCAACTGCATTTCCCCACCCCCAGAATGAGTTTCCCCCTCCTGCTTTCCTGTGGGTGTCCTCTTAGGGACAATATAAATTGCTGCTGACATTTGCATTGAACTGAGCTGGACGTCCAGCTCTTCCCAGACATGAAGCAGACTTCTGAATTTCCTGAGGTGTTTTGAGAGACACCAGCCCTAGCAGTCAATACATGATTTCTATGGCCACCCAGCTCCCTAGTTTCTGGCACCTGAGTTTTCCTGAGATGTTGCCAACATGCCTCTCCCCATTTCCATTCCAGGCTGGGAGTGGACCCCCAGGACCCCCAGGAGAACGTGGCAGGATTGGTCCCCTGGGAAGGAAGGTATGTCTTTGGGAGCACTGGGCATCAGCAACTGAAGCTGCATTGAAAAGCTGCTGGATTTTGCGTGGGCTTAAAGAAATACATGAGATGAACCTCTTGGGTTTGCACAGCGTGGAGAGAAGCAACTCTGGTTGTCTCATTAGGCTCCTATTTCAGTGGACAGAAAGGCAGAAATAACTGAGCAACTGAGATTCCCAGGGAACTGTTGTGGGCAGATTCTCAGAAAATGCCCGTGTGGGAAGGTTTTATCTTTCCTGAAATCACCAAAGGTCCCACTAAAGAGCATGCACTTGGCAGCAGTGCTGGCTGCGTAGGCCGTCATGCCTTTCTGCCACAAGGAGGGCTGCAGACTGCTCTGTGTGAAGAAACCAATGTTGGTGGGGTGGGGAAGGCTCAGAGCGGCGTGGAGTTCCAGCACATGCTTTAACAGATGCTCCTCTCTTTAGGGTGAGCCTGGAAACCCTGGACCCAAAGGGCCGAATGGACAGCCAGGCCCACGAGGAGAGATGGTGAGTGTGGCCATGCCCTCACACCTCTAAAGACACTTCAGGAAATTTCAGGAATATTTAGGGGTTTCACAAAGGACTGTGCCTTCAGTGGGTTCTTTCTACTGGTGCTGCCAGACCTGTGGGGTTTAAGTTGTTTACATATGACATATAATTTACATATTAATGACTTCGGTTTTCCATTTTAGGGTGATGATGGACGAGATGGAATTGGTGGCCCGGGTCCTAAAGGCAGGAAGGTAGGTGCATGCTCAGCATCCTCACCTCCTCAACAAGGACAAGGAAGCAGCCAAGACCTCCAGTGCAGATGGATGAGGGCATTTTTTAGAACACATTCAAATTTTCCTTTTTTTCGTTTCAGGGAGAACGCGGCTTCATAGGCTACGCAGGGCCCAAGGTAGGGTGCAGCCTGTGAGTTGTGCATCTGTTTTCCTGGCAATCTTCCATGGGCCTGTGCATGTTTAGAGCTGCTGTTTGTGGTTTTCCACTCCTAGGGTGGACCTGGTGACCGTGGTGTCGCTGGAGGCCCTGGCCCCAAAGGAAACAGAGGCCGCAGAGTAAGTTGGACCATGGTACAAATTTTCACTTCTGCATAAATGCCCTGAAAGGTGGACACATCTTTTCCTCCAAGTGCTCCTGGGAGTCCTCCTGCAGATGTTCACCTCCTTCTCTGCTCTCTCTTTCTAGGGAAATGCAGGAGAACCTGGGACACTGGGTCAGAAAGGAGAGATTGGATACCCTGGGCCATCTGTAAGTGTTCATTGCGTTGCTGATTGATGTCATGGAATGGTCCCTGTGGATGACAGGGGTTGAAAAAGAAGTCCACCACTGTCTCCTGCTGAGTTCAAGTTGGGGAAATCCCTCTTTATTTGTCTTGGATGTGTCTCTATAAATTTTTAAGTAGCTGTTTATCACAGACAAATATTTACCCTTCCTCAAACCAAAGGAAAAAGTCAAGAGACATGTTCTTGCCAGGCATTAGGAATTCCCCAGGGCAATATACTCCTTAAAATTTATTCCAGGAGATTCTCATCTCTTTATCATTCACCACCCCACACAGGATATGGTCCATGACCAAATCCTGCTGGCACAAGGCACCCTAGGAAAGGCCAAGGTGACTGGGCTTGCTTTGCATGTGAACCTAGAGCATCATAACTCAGAATGGTCTGGGTTGGAAGGGACCTTAAAGACCATCTAGTTCCAACCCCTCTTTTGGGTTTGGCCTCATCTAGGTTTACTCCTCACTCAGAAAAGCCCTGCCCTCTGTTGCTGGAAACACAGCTGAAAACAGACAGGCTTTCCCCTTGGCTCCTGCTTGACCCATGGTTCAGTAATTATTCCGACAGGGTCCTTGGGGCACCCTGGAGATAGACACTGCACTCAATTTCTCTTCATTCTTTGAAACAGGGCCTCAAAGGCGAGAAAGGAGAATCCAGAGATGTAAGTGTGGCATAATTTCCTTCTTGCTTTGAAACACCCTTGGGTTGGCTGTGTGACACACCTCTTTCCCCCCCCGCCCTTCTTTGTTTCCTAAAGCAATGCGCGCTGGTGCGGAACATCAAAGACAAATGCCGTGAGTATCTCAGTGCTTTGCTAAGCCCCTCTCTCTACCCTTATTTGTCCATCATGTTGCACTGACCGAGCTGGTTTTTTTCTCTCCATCTTTTCCACAGCTTGCTGCTATGGTAAGTCTCATTCAGTCCTTTAAACCCCCGGGGTGGCTTTGTGTCACAATTGTGGCTCTCCCCACACACTAATGGTTTACCCCTGCTGAGGACACTGTCCTTGAGTCCTGACAGCTGCTTGAGGCACGTCTTGCTCCTGATGCACGTTCCCAACAGGTCCCAAGGAGTGCCCTGTCTTCCCAACCGAGCTGGCCTTCGCCATTGACACCTCCTCGGGCGTCGTGAGGGACGTTTTCAACAGGATGAAGCAAACCGTGCTCAGAGTGGTCAACAACTTAACCATCGCTGAGAGCAATTGTCCCCGGGGGGCACGGGTGGCCCTGGTCACCTACAACAACGAGGTCACCACCGAGATCCGCTTCGCTGACGCCAGGAAGAAATCCAGCCTCCTCCAGCAGATCCAAAACTTCCAGGCAACCCTGACCACGAAGCCACGCAGCCTGGAGACCGCCATGTCCTTCGTGGCCAGGAATACCTTCAAGCGTGCCCGCAGCGGCTTCCTGATGAGGAAGGTGGCTGTCTTCTTCAGCAACGGGGACACGAGAGCGTCCCCGCAGCTCAACGATGCTGTGCTGAAGCTCTACGATGCTGGGATCGTGCCCGTGTTCCTCACCAGCAGGCAGGATGCGGTTCTTGCCAGAGCTCTGGAGGTTGGGGTCCTCCACCCTTTCATTTCTTTCTGCTCGCACCCTTGGTCAGGTTTGATGGTGTTGGATGCTACAGGCGATGCTTGGCTTCCACAAGCCTCTCAAGTGTGGGAGAGAGCATTGCTGGCCAAATCCATCCGTCCATTGGGAGGGAAACCCTAATTCTGTAATCATCACGGCACACGCTGGGCAACCCTAGAGAGCCTCTCATGAGTCACTCTTTCCCCAGGCCATGGCTCCAGGGTGCCAGGTGGGGGATGAAACAGAAGGAAGAGTCTGACAGAAATGCAAAGGGTGGGAAGGTGGGGAGTACATTAGCTTTGCTGGCAGAGGGAGAGTGGACATGCAGAGATTGAAAGCCACACAAAACCCCCAGATGAGCTCACTGAGTTCCAGTTCAAGTGCTTAACCCTTTTCTTGGAATTCATGACTCTGAACTGACATCAGGGACACGAGGCTCCTCCAAAAGGGACCCATCGAGAGCATTGTGCTGAGCAGGGAATCCCTCAGAATTGTGGATTGCCCTCCCCTCCTCTGAGCTGAGAACAACAGAAGGCAGCATTACTGACTCCGTGTTTTTCTGTTTCCGTCTCACCAGATCAACAACACAGCAGTTGGTCACGCCATTGTTCTTCCAACCAGCGGCGGCCAGCTGAATCAAACCATTCAGAGGCTCTTGACTTGTCACATTTGTTTGGGTAAAGCATCCAATTTCTCTTCTAGACAGTTCCAAATCCTTCTGGTCACGCAGCAGTCGGTTCTAAGAAGGGAAGCCCAGTTGGGAGTGGGCCCTTCTGTTAATGAATGCAAGGGATTCTTGGGTTGAACAGAAAACATTGGCATTGTGAACAAGGTTCGCTGGGTGTTCTCTACTCTGTAAAGAGAAGCTCCTTTTTTTGTCTGGTTGCCACTTTCACAGCTCAAATAGCTGATAGCTAAGTGCTCTAAAAGATGGCCTTCTGCCACTTATGACAGAGTGCTTCAGGGATGCCCTTGGACAAAGGAGCAGATGAAAAATTACTGAACACATAACTGAATGTGCTGGGGGATGAAACGACTTTGGCATCAAGCAATGGACCAATGAGTGTCCAGGGCTTGATGTGACACAGGAGGTGTTTACAGTGATGAGGGAGGGTTGTGTTCAGGTCCTGCAGGTGAACTCCACTGTATTTCTTCCCCAGATGTGTGTGACCCCCATCCCAGCTGTGGTGCAGGTGGCCAGAGACCTGCGTTCAGAGACAGAAGGGCAGCCCCCACAGACGTGGACATGGACATGGCCTTCATCCTGGACAGCTCCGAGTCCACCACCCCTCTGCAGTTCAGCGAGATGAGGAAGTACATCTCCCACATCATAACTAACCTGGAAATCAGCTCGGAGCCCAAAGCATCCCAGCACCACGCCAGAGTGGCTGTTCTCCAGCAAGCTCCCTACGAACACGAAACCAACTCAAGCTTCCCTCCAGTAAAAACTGAGTTCTCACTAACTGATTACACATCCAAAGAGAAGATCATTAATTACCTCCGCAACCAAATGACCCAGCTCCACGGCACGAGTGCCTTAGGCAGTGCAATTGAACACACAATCGCTCATGTTTTTGAAAGTGCGCCGAGCCCTCGGGATCTAAAAGTCATAGTTCTGATGATGACTGGAAAAGTGGACAAAAAAGAACTTGAGCACCTGCAGAGGGTTGTCATCAATGCAAAATGCAAAGGGTACTTCTTTGTTGTCCTGGGCATAGGCAGGAAGGTGAATGCCAAGAACATCTACAGCCTTGCCAGTGAGCCGAATGACGTCTTCTTCAAGCTGGTCGATAAACCAGGAGAGCTCCATGAAGAGCCCTTGCTGCGTTTTGGGACACTGCTGCCGTCTTTTATCAGAAGTAAGTGTAACATCCTGTAGCTTAAGTGCCACGGAAGGGGCGACACGCGGCCTCAGCATAATCTGAAAGGTTTTGGGCAGCAGGACCTACTGAAGTTAGCCTCTTTTTTTATGGTTTGTACTGTTTGGTGCAATCTGAGCTGCTCTGACTTTACATAGTTGAGTACGTCTGGGTTTCATTCACTTTGGCCTCTCCATCTCATTCCATGTTGATCCGCCAAGTAGAGTTTGCACTTCAGTGTGCTTTTCCTTGGTCTCCATGGGCTCACCTGTGGATTCTGATGTCATCCTGCCTGGCTTGCCTCTCACATAGGTCCTGCTGAGGCCCTTTGCAGCACTTCCTTGGAGATCCTTGAACACCTAGCAGATCTTCCCAATTTCAGCATTAGCATCATGTCTAGCAGGCCATTGGCTGGCTCAGGCTGAGATCTGGAGCTGCTGTATGCAGATTTAAGGACCAGATGTACAGGATTCCTTGCTCAGGGATAAATAAAGCTGTTCTATTTGGGACGTGCTGACTACGCCTCGAAAATTTACACCTCAGCTTAGCTACAGACCCCAGGCTGGACCTCCAGCTGCCAGAGATTCTAAACACACCCATCCAGCAAGGATAAGAAATAGACCTCTCTTAGGAAAGCTAGTTTTTAGCAAAAATTCCTGAAAACCAGATTAATGGACTGATATACCACAGATTAAGGAATGTCTAGCACTAAATAGGAACCAAACATCTGGAAATAAATGTTTAGGTTACCTCAGTTTGCTTTTTCCATTTACTGCTTACAGCAGTACTGGAAGCTTCTAAATCTTGAAAAAATAACGTTACCTGTGTGGTTGGAAGTGTCTTGTCACAAGAAATATGTTTATAAGTGACAGACTCAGACAAACAGCCCTCTTGTAATTAAAGCTCTCATGTTTGTAAACTGGAATAATAAATCTCCCAGCCCAGGATGCTGCAGTAACCAAACATCAAGCAAGAAAAGAAAAGTTTTGTTGATTTTGTTTGGTTGGGTTTCTTGGGGTTTTTTTTTTGTTGTTTTGGTTTTGGGGTTTTTTGTTTGTTTGTTTGTGGGTTTTTTTGTATGTATGTTTGTTTGTTTTTTTAATTAAGAAGAAATAAATATAATGGTTGATGGTGGGTATCCACCATCCTCAGCTCCAATGTATAATGTTCCTCTCTGTCTCCAGGTGAATTTGCTTTCTACCTGTCTCCAGAGATAAGGAAACAATGTGAGTGGCTGCAGAACGGTCAGCAAGACCAGAGCCAGCGCCCTGTGCTCACTGGGCAGAAAGCAGTGTGAGTAATGCTTTGGGGAAACGGAAAGAAAAAGCAGCTGCTCTTCCAAAAATCAGGATTACCTTTTAACAAATGGAATTCTAATAATTTTTAAATTAATTTTATTGGGTCGCCCAGTGCTGTGTCAAAAGAGCAACAGAGATATCTTATAGAGAAGGGCATGTATAATTTTGAACTTGGGGTCAATTTCATATTTACATATGTATAAAAATACGAAGGATGTGTATGCTGACTTTGATTGTGTAGGTCAGGAATTCCTAAAATTAGTATTAATTTGGGGCTTTCTACTCAAAACATTATTTTCAGAGGCTAGGCTGCCATGGGTTATCTGATATACAGAATCCATGCTAATATTTTCTGAAGAGAAGTGAAAGTTTGTGTCACCCAGACTCACTGGTGGCCCAGAGCTGGCCTGGCTTTAGAAGGTCAAGCCCCTTGAGTTCAGGCATGATATAGATCTGTCTACTGAATTCACTCTTATCAGAGAATCACAGAACAGTTGGAAGGAACCTTAGAGAATACCTTGTTCCAACCCCTTGCCATGGGCAGTGGCATTTTCCACCAGACCAGGTTGCTCCGATCACCTTTCACTGCTTGGATCCAAGCACTTTTCACTCTTCACTCTGGGCAAATCTAAAGCTGGCAAAGACCCTTGACCTCAGGTGGGTTCTTGCCAGTGGTTTCTATGCCAGCTCTTCTCTTCTTCCAAAATTCTGCTCAGGTTCGTGGCTCCCAACGCGACCGTCACCCGGACCTTCACTGCCAGCACCACGGTCAGCGCAACCATCAAGCCAGTGGCGACTGCCCATGCCAGAACCACTCCTGCCAGCACCACGGCCCAGGGCAGAGCCACCGAGACCACCCCAGCCAGCTCCGTGGTCCAGGGGAACGCCACTGCCCAGGGAGCAGCCGGTGCCACCACCCACGCCAAAGCCAGCGGCCGGGTCACCACCAACGCCACAGCCACCGCGGCCGGCGGCAGAAGGAGGCACGGTGGTACGTGAACGACCTCTCTCTAGGCGGAACCCCAGTAGTTTGTGGCTCTTCTTGCCCCTGAGAGGATTATTCCTGTGGGAAATGTCACCCAGAGGCCAAATTCCCGTTTTAGGTGTAGACATGGGAACCTGTGCTGGGACGCTGTCAGCTCATGTTAAGACTTTTGTGTAAAAATGAGTGGGGGACAGGCAGGCCCCTAGGCAGGACACAAGCAGAAACAATCCATCTAGCTACAGAGAACTTCTCTTTCTAGTGTGGCTCATTTGTTTCCATTATTTCCTCGTAGCATCGCCCCTTGGCCAAGTTTCGCTATATATGGTGATTCCTACAATGGCATTGTTTAAATTCTCAGCCAATATGAGTAGTTAGTAGTTGTTAGAATCAATATGGAGACCTATTTGGGAATGCCAAGCCTCTTTCATGTGAGTGCAGTTCATACAAAGGAGATTTCCCAGGTATTTTTGCAAGGGGGTACAGGCAGATCTGCACTAGCTGAGCAAGGATCAAAGAATGTGTCCAAGCACAGGGATGCTCATCCAGTCCCTGATGGCAAGTCACTGCATAAGTAATAAATAAAAAAGCATTAAATAAAAGCAATCAGCCTTTGCAAGGCTCATGCTTGTATCAGCTCGAGGGGATTAACATTTTATTTAGTGTTTCTTGCTCCACCAGTAATTTAAGCAGTGTTTGCAAAGGTCTCATCCAGAGCAGAAGAACCTTTCCATACTCATTTCTTTGACCTGTTAAGGTTATGTTTAGGTAATCATCCCTGGATATGTTCAAGACCATGTTGAATGGAGCTTGAAGCAACCTGAGATAGTGGAAGGTGCCCCTGCCCATGGCAGGGGGTTGGAATGAGATGGTTTTTAACATCCCTTCCAACCCAAACCAGTCTGTGATTTATGTTCACTCTTAAGCAGGTTTGGCTTTTAAGCCTTCATCAGCTCAGTGAATCCATTGCACCCTAGAGAAGGATCTGACGGGGCACATTTGCAGTTGTTGGGAAAGTGCCGGGAATTTCAAGCTGCAAGAATCAGCTCAAGAATCAATTTTTGTTAAAAAAAAAAAAAAAAAAGCCTTTGATTTGCTAGATTGCAACAGATTATTAAACATAAATAAACCACTTGGTGAATCATCCGGGCTGTGGAAAACAATGCCTCCCCCGCTGTAGCATCTGAGACAGCCAAGTGCCAACCTGGCTGGCACGTGCCATGGAAAGCAGATCCTGCGGCACTAAGGTGCTTTTTCCTTGAGACCTTTCCCTCTTCATTCACTACTTGGTGTCCCTTCTGATTCTGCCCCTCAGCCAAGAGCCACGACATCCAGATCACAGACGTCACCGAGAGCAGCGCCAGGCTGCGCTGGGCCAGCCCCGAGCCGCACAACACCTTTGATGTCGCCGTCACCCTGGCCCACAACCACTCCCTCGTGCAGAGGCAAAACCTGACCGGCACCGAGCACGTGATCCGAGGGCTCAGGAGCGGGCAAAAATACGTCGTCGTCGTCACTGGCCACCAGAAATCGCAGCCCAAAGTAACCTACACAGGGTCATTCAGCACGAGTAAGTGACTCTTAAAAATGCGCGGGCGTTTATTTTTTCATTGAGTGGGCACAAAAGGTGCGAACGAGAAACAGTAAGGGGCCGGGAATCAGTTGGTACCAACAGCCCTGGATGTGTTCGCTTCATGTCTCATCCTCTGGATCAGCAGCAGGGTATGAGATGTGGCAAATGTGGCGTTTCTTTGAAAAGTGAGAGTTGACTCCAGTGGGGTTAAATCCGCACAGAATGTGGGATAATTAAAGGCAGTCCCAGAGTGGGGTTTGTTACGTGCTGGAGGGTTTGTACATCGGTGCAAAAGGTCTTGGTGGGTGTCCAGCCTGCACTACTGCAATTGATAATGAGTCAAACTGGTAAACGCAGTCCAGCCCGATTTCAAAATAAGCAAGAAAAGCTGTTTCTCTGATTGTCATTTCTATAAGTTACCAGTCTGCTCCCCATACTACCCAGAAAAACCCACATAGAAGAGATGAAACAGGGGGTTTAGTCCCTTGGGCATCCAAGCTCCATGTGTGCAAATCCCATGTGAACGTCACCAAACCTTGTGGCATGGCCAGAAGTTTCTGTCTAAGACACAGCCAAATTTTTTTTTTTTAATATAACTGGCACAGAGGTGACTTGGCTTGGTGGTGTGAAGCTTGTGCTGGTCCTGCCAGTGCTGTGTCTGGCTCCCTCTGGCACTTCTGAGACAATCCCAGTGCCCAGGGAGAGCCTTTCCTCTGGCTTCAGAGGGTTTGGACCAGTCCCTTACCTTCGCAAGCAATAAACATGCCCACAAAAATGTTGAGAAAAGACACCACTGGGTAGAAGTAACACTTGCATGTGCTCCATTGGAGGTCCCAACGCCCAGGGAAGCTGCTTTTCCCGTAGAATAAATCTTGAATGGGAACAAACTGAGTTGGCAGTGGTGACAAGCTGTGGCCTGGACACTGAGTAGGATTGTCCCCCTTATCCACACCCAAACTGTACACTAAATAGGAGCAAACCCAGCCCTTTCTGTGGCTGCAGCTCCCTCCTGCCCTCCGGGCCCATGGGATTTCTTCCATCTGTGACAATCCTCACCATAGTTCCTAGAGGGATGTGAAGCCTGATGGGAAGAGTGCGGTCCAAGAGATCCCTTGAGGGAACAAGAGAGTACAGATCCATCATGGATTGGTTCCCCTGGGGGATGCCATTTTTACTCTGCCACCTCTAAGGCTGGGAGCCCAAAGCTAAACTGGCTCCAGAGAGGCCACATCCAGCTGCTGAGGCCCTGCCCTGCCGATGCTGTGGGGCGAGTGGGGGCCATCCAAAGCAGTCACATGCGGCCCTGAGGATGCTCCTCGGTGGTGGCCCCTGGGGATGAGCCCAAGCAGAGCCACTGGCTGGGGACAGAAGGCGATCCCGTCCGGGTGCAGCTGAGTAGTTGGGGAATTACTCATCCCGTCAGCTGCTTTAAATAAACATTTCTCATATGTGTGTGCTGGGCTAAACAGATCCAGACCTGGCTCCTGCGCTGGAGCTGGGGCCGGGGAGTTTGTTTATGACTGCACTGAGGGTGCTGCTGCTGCTGCCCTTCCCTGACTGACCCTCTGCCTCTCCTGCACAGAGAGCCCAGCGCAGCCCCAGGTGTCCCTGGCCAACATGATGCTCAACACGGAGCCACTGGAAGGGCCTGAGAGTGGTGAGTGTGGGCCATGGGGGGATTGCTGCCCTGGGGGCTCTCCCAGCCCCACTAAGACCACATGGTCTGCAAGTCTTTGGCTTTGCAGAGCCTTTGTGGCTTTGGTGGCATCCTTGGCCGTACAGGTCTGAACCCTTCCCTGGGGTCTCTGCCTCATTTCACCACTTTGGGTGACATCAAGCTCATCACATTGGTGCTGTCACACTCAGTGGTACCTTCAGTGTCACAGCCCCTCTCTCCAAGGACCTGGAAGGGCTCTCAGCCTTCACCGAGCAGCACAGCCACTGCAGGCACAGCAACAATGAATCTGTCATCCAAAAGCCATCCCTGAACAATCACTCCCATGTTGTCCTTTAAACATTCTGCTTGCACTGCGGCTCATTTTCTTCACGAGGTGGTCTGAGAGCACGGGGAAAATGCTGCTGCTCTGTGTGTTGAACCAGGAGCTGTGGAGCTGCTGCTGAGCCCTGGCTGCTGGTGTCCAGTGGGATGAACACGGATCTCATTCATGCCTGGCAGGTGGCACCACCAGAGCTTTGTGGAGCAGAGGGGCCAAGGGCTTGTGCTGGACCAACTCATTTCTCCTTCCTGCATGAGCCGCCATCCTTCCCTTCCCATGTGCTCCCCCTCATTTGGCCCCTCTCCCTGGCACTGACATCCCCCCTCAGAAGCCTTGTTCCCACCAGGTGACAAGCACCGCACGGCTTTTTTTAACCCCTTGTTTAACCCCTTAGAGGAAGGTGTGAGTGCTTCTCCTGCTCCAAAGAAAAGGGATGAGCTGTGTGCTTGCTCTGCACTTCCACACAAACCCCTCCATCTCAGCTCCTCCTGCCGACCCACTTGCAGCAAAGGCCTCTGCCTGAGGGTTTATGGCAGCCAGCAGTCTGGGGGGAGCATTCCCCAGGGATGCTAATCCAAAGGTGTCTCAACAGGATAAAGAAAATAAAGAGGTCGGGGTATTGGGGATGGGTTTAGCTGAGCCTCCTCTAGTTCATGGGAGAGACCCATGTGTAAATCTTCTGAGAGATCTTGGAGGAAAGCCCACATTCTGCCTTCCTTACATAGGTAAAATAGCATGGATGGCCCAGCGTAGTTAATAAAAACTCTGGGATTTGGACCTACATTATCATTTTTGGGGCAGGAAAGGAACGTATGTTTAAATCTTCACTGAGCCTTCAGATACACCAGGTGCAACTTGCTTTTAGAGGTAAACACACTTAAGGAGTAGAAGTTGCTGCCAAGAGAAATGGCTTTGAAAACAGAGGAGGGGGGATTTGTGTGAGGGCTGAGTGCACCAGTGGGGAGTAAGGGGTTCCCACTATTTTGCTCCAAGGATTTGGCGTTTGGATCTGTGACAAAACCAAGAGCAGGGAGAGATAAGCTGGAGGCTGGGGAAGGTTTGCATCCAGCAAAGCACGACGAAACACAAGGCTTTATTTCTCTCTTTTTTTTTTTCTTTTCAATCTCCTTGCTTTTTCAGCTTTTAACCCTCTCAGAGTCACTTAACCTTTGCACCTTTTGCCATGCAGATTGGCCAGACCCTTGCTTGCTGGACTTTGACATGGGCATGCAGTGCAAGGACTATCAGATTGTGTGGTTCTTTGACTCCAAACACAAGTTCTGCAGCCAGGGTTGGTATGGTGGCTGTGGAGGTAATGCCAATAGATTTGAGACTGAAGCTGAGTGCAATAACAAATGCTTAAAGCCACGTAAGTACCCCATGAGGATTCACCCTTTTGCATTTTATCCTACTGTCAAATGATGTTTGGATCAGAGAGAAAACACCGTTTAAAATCCAAACCCATGCGCTTTTTCCTCCTCCAGCAGCAGCTGAGAAAGCCATGCAGCAGCCACCCCTTGAGAAAAGATTGTCATCAGGTAACAGCCCCCAGCCAAAATTAATCTTCACAAACCAAGCAAAGCCATTCTTTCAGCTTGACCATTCCACAGCATGCATCTGAGCCTGTCCAACCCCAGATCCAAAGTAGCACAGACTTAGTTCTCACTTGCTCCTTCACTCCACCATGCCCTTCCATCTGCTTTGCATGAGCAAGTCACTTTGCATGTGTGTTGTCCCACCAGGAAGTGCTGTGTTGGCACAACCTGAGTGGCAAAACTCACTGGATTTTATGAGAAACCTGGGGCTGCTGAACTGGACCATGGCAAGGTCCCAAACCAGTTCGTGTTATCTCTGTGTGACCAAAAAAGTGCCCCCACTCTGCTGAAATGCAGAGAATCCCCAACATTTCACTGCCTGTAACCAAAATACCTGATGGAAAGTGGCTCCGTGGGGCTCGGGTATTGCATGGAGACGTTTTCCTTCATCACCAAAAGATAAAAATCAAGGTTGAGGGAAAAGCCCACAGGAAAACAGCGACACCCTCCTCTCCTCAAGGAGTTTCTGAGGTCAAGGGGTTGTGTTTGCAAACCTCTTCAAGACCTGGGAAGGGAGAAGAGGCTTGAAATCACCAGTGTTGGTTCAGCAAGGGATTGGGATGGGAACAGAGCCCAGCAAATCCTTCTTAACAGAGCAGCCTCCCCCTCCCAGAGGTGTTTCAGGGCCCTTCGTGGAGCTGGCAGGAAAACCAAGGTGCCTAAAGGCAGGGTTTCAGTCCTTGCAGGGGCATGACAGGGTTTGAAAAGGCAAATTACAAACCCTTCCACCTCATTTGGCTTTCTTAGGTTTATTTTAGAATTCTTTAATCACGCTTGGGAATTTTTGTCACTGCAGAGACGTGGAGGCAAGGAGGAGGCGGCCACCACCAGCCACAGAGATATCTGGGGTGGCAAAAGGGGATTTCAGGGTGCTTTGGGGATGCAAATGGGCATAATGGAATCCTCTGGCTGTAGTTTAAGGACTTGGCTGCTGGAGGAAGCAGCGCACAGCTTGTGCAGGAGCCTCCAGCTTCACTCCAGAGCAGGATTCCACCCTCAGAGGGCAGGGAAGCCTCCCTGAGGAGGTTTTCTCTGGAGGGTGCGTGTTTCTGCGAGCCCTGTCCCACGGGCCAGCCCCTCCTGATCACTGTCACATGCCTTGATGATGTTTCCAGCAACTGTTGCTGCAGCTAAAGTGATATTTCATCAACTTGGCACCGCTCTGCCCTGGGCACAGGGTCAAGAAAAGCAGCCGAGGGGCCCTGGAGGGATGCTCAGGTCTCTGCCCGCCGTGCTCTGCTCACTTTATTTCCTTTCCGTTTTCTGTAAAGCCAGAGCTTGAATCCACATGGAAGATGGACACAGAAGTTCAATGCAGCTGAGCTTTTAAGGTGCTGGGTGGTGGCTCAGGCTCTGGGTTCAGCCCATAGCAGGTGCAACACTGAGGAATGAGCTGAGCTCCCAAGCCTGAAGGCTCCTGGGGTGCAAAAACATGCACCAGAACCACTTCACTTTTGAAGCCTTTTAAATGCTGTGATCCCCTTTTTAATTGACTCTTTGTATCTATTTTTCATGTGTAGATGTGGAACTTGAGGCATGGTTTAGTGGTGAGCTTGGCAGTGCTGGGGTAATGGTTGGGCTCAAGGGTCTTAGAGAGCTTTTCCAACCTTAATCATTCTTTGGTTCTATTATTTTTATGGTTTTTGACTTTTCTACTAAGACAAAAGTAACTCTTAAGTGTAACTGAGGAGCCCAGGCACATTTTCTCCATGGGATAGATTAAAACCCTGGCTCATCCCATCTTTTGAACCTGCCACAGCTTAAAACACATTTTAACTCCCTAGTTCTTGCTCTCCATCAATTCTTGGAATTTTTTGGGGAAGCTTTTGTTTAATTTCAGACTGAAAGAGGATGAAGTTAGGTTATATCTGCAAAAGAAATTCTTCTGTTTTGATTAGTGTTTGGATTTGATTCCTGTGCAGAGTTTGGGGTAGAGTCATTCCTGTGTTCACATCTGCTGGATTTCAGAGTTTTGGAAGGTGGGGAAGAAGGGAGATGGACTTTGGAAAAAGAAAATCTGAATATAAAAGAGGCAAAGAGCCTGCCTAAGGCATGGGGAAGCTTTTGGCTGGAGGAGCCCAAAAGCAAAGGTGAACTGGAAAGTCAATCCTGATATCTGACTCCCCCTTACCTGTGGTGTTTATGCCATGCTGAGCAGGCAGGGGTGGCAGGAGCCCCTTCTGCATCCCTTTGTGAAGGGAGGTGTGTGACCTGGTGGTAAATCAGTGGCTCATATCAGAATTTTTTTTTTTTTTATTTGGCAATTTCATTTTGCCACATCCAAGCGCTTTGTTATTTTGTTCCCTGCTCGCCCAACAAGGGATGCAAGATGCCATGGGCAGTCTAGATCCAGGATCACCTTCACATGGAGGACTTCTCTTTTCAGAAGAAGTCAGTCATTTCAGTGGGAAAATGATGGTGCCAGTACTTCTTCCCTTGCAGCCAGTCCTCTCCCAGTTCTGAGACCTGCCAACCCACTTCCTACAGATCCAAGGGATTTGCAGACAACCCCTGCCATGCAACACTTGTCCTTCATCGCTCCTGGATGCGTGGCAGCAACACAGGAGAGGACTTGTGCACCTGGGCTGGTGACCTCCAGGGAAAGAGCTTCTCTTTGCAAAGAAAGAGATGGGATTTAGTCACGGGAGATGAGCACAGTCTGTGCTGTGGACGCCCTTTCTCAGCTTGCAGATGCACCCAGAAAAGGCTGCGCTTGGCCCAGGAGCGCCACTGACCACTTGCTGCTCCTGCTTTTTTCCACAGTCATGGACGTCTGCCGGCTGCAGAAGGACGAGGGCACCTGCAGGAACTTTGTGCTGAAGTGGTACTACGACCCCGAGACCAAGAGCTGCGCCCGCTTCTGGTACGGCGGCTGCGGCGGCAACGAGAACAGGTTCAACACGCAGAAAGAATGTGAAAAGCTCTGCGTCCCCGGTAAGAGGCGCTCCGCCAAACCCCTGGCATTCCCACCCTGCTGCGTGGGGGTTGGGCTCCTGGGCAAGCCCTGGCTATTTCCTGGTCTATCTTCCCGCAATATCCTGCATCAAAACCTTATTTATTCGCTCTTTCTCCACCAGGTACCATCAACCCCGGCGTGGTGACGGTGATGGGGACATAGAGCCAGGGGCTGGCCAACACTTACCTCTGAGACAGCATCACCTTTGCCACCTTGCCCCTCTAGAAGCTAAGGGTATAGACGACCTTGCACTGTAATATTTCATGCTTTTAACTCCCAAGCAAACCCCCAGGAGAGGGTTTTGCTGCATGACCTATCAATATGGTGCTAAACTGTTTGTGGACTGAGTGCTGCACGTGCCCGGGTTATATTCTATAGCTTCAACGTTGCCAAATATTTACCCAAGTGCAGATTGTTATTGTCTCTCAACATGTCTCTTTTTTTTTCCCTCCCCCAATTCTGGCAGTCTGCCTGTCTAAGGCACCATAAAAATGAGCAAAAAACCCCCAACATAATAATTTCACTGCAACTTGTTACCTGCTTGCTTTTATCCTTTTCATAACTGAGCATAACTTTACAGGGGAGGACTCTGTGTAAGAGTGTGGCTGATTCTGATTCTGATAAACAAGTGGTTCCATTTTCACTCTTCCTCCTTTTAATTTTTTTTTTCTCCTTTTGCTGGGTTAGATCTCAGACTAGATCTCTTGTATGCATTTGTACCACATGTGGCCAACTGAACTAGCAAGGAAAAGGAAGCAAAGTTTCCAAATGCAAATGCACTGCTGGGACCAAGGCCTCAGTTAACAAATCTTTAAATTGTGGTGTAGGATGCCTCTGGCATTCTTCTGATGTTGTATGTTTTATAAAATACAAAGCAAGGCAGTCTGGGGAGGGGGGAACAGTGGGAGGGAGGGGGGTTTTATTTTTTATTGTGGATTCCGTGTCAAGAAGTCTATACAAAGAACTTTTAAATAAAGTCTAATGGAGGTTTTGAGAAGCTTGTGCGTTTGTCTTTGTTAAAGCCACCGTGGGTATTAATCCAGCCATTCTCCAGTGTCTGGAAAGCAATTACTGGCAGGGAGGGAATTCCACTTTGTCTCAAAGGGAGGGTAGATGTAGTGTGGGTATTCAGGGAGAGAGCACTGAGAGGCTGCTGGGAACCTGGAGATTTCCAGCTTGGAAAAAAGTAGAAACAAAGATGCCTTGGTTGTGAAATCTCCATCCTGATGGAATTTAAAGTCAGCTGGACATGGCACGGAGCAATTCGGCCTCAGCCAGCCCTTGGGTGTCCCTTCCAACCTGTGTGACTCAATGACCCTGTAAGTATTTTCATCTGTCTCCTCCCCTTTCCAGAGCCATGATTTTTACCCTTCCTGTCCTTCTCTGAGCTCACCCAAGGAAGCTAAAGTTCCCAGAAACAATGCACATTTCTCTGGCCCTTCAAAACCCCCCCCTGAAAGCACAAAAGAGATGAAAGGGCAGAGGGCAGCTCTGGGCTGTGGGGCTGATGTCCTCAATTTCCCTGAGCTTCTGTTGCTGTCCACAGGCAGGGCTTGATAAATCTTCCCATGGCCTGCTGGAGGTGCCTGGAAGGACAAACGGAGCCTTGCAGGCACATGCCAGGGAGAGGGCAGCTGCAACACCAAAAGCAGGGCAGGCCCACAAGGGAGAGAGAGCTTTGACTTCTGCAGGACAGGGTTGCATTGCTTAAATCTTGGAAAGGAGACCCAGGGCTCCTCACAATTCAGGGCTTGTCCAGGTGTTCTTCCATGGGTCAGGGCAGGACTGTCACGAGGAGAAGACAACCTGGTGCTGTCCTGCTGCTTTCTGAAGCACTTTGGGCAGGTCCCCATGGGCCAGGACAGGAGACATTCCTCATGCATTGCACACACAACAAGGAAGCCTTTCTGAAGCACTTCCCAGGAGGAGGATTTGCCCTCCAGATCACCATTTGCAAGGCCCAGCTAAGCCCACCTGGCACCTCAGGCTCCCCGTTGGGTGCTGCACACGGACCCGCAGGGCTCCCAGGGCCTCGCCCTGATCTGTCCAGGGCTCAAGGAGAGCTCGCAGGGCTGCTCTGGGCTTTTTCCCCGTGGGGATTTACAGTTCAGGCATCCCATTCTTGGCGCAAGGAGCAGCCCAGACCCTAAAACTTCCCACCAGCACCGAGCCACTTGCATGGGGACAGGGGACAGCTGGGCTGGGGATGAGCCAAGCCGTGGCAGCTGAGCTGGGGAAGCTGCGGGGGCATCTTCCACGAGCGCACCACGAGGGCTTCATTTTAAAAAAAAGGAAAAAAAGAGGGGAATGGGCAAATGGGAATGGGAATGAGTTATTTATTTATTTATTATCGTAACCGGCTCTCGCAGTGGCTCCGAGGAACACGAGAGCCTGCCCCGCATCCCGCCGGGCACGGCCAAGCCCTCCCCCCTTTTTTTTGCTCTCGCGGGGTTTAAAAGCTGCACTCAGCTTAAAGCCATCCTCCCCTCCGTCCCCCCACCCCTCTGCAGCACGGGAAAGCTTTTCCCCAATGCCTGCGGCGGCCCCGGCTCCCGGGAGAGCTGCTTTCCGCGGCCCGTGCATCCCTCCTGCAGGATGCCAGGGCGCAGCCCCGG
>VZTR01010925.1:232777-278389 GCA_013400775.1 Chaetops frenatus
AAAAAAAAAAAAAAAAAAAAGAGAGAGAGACACTAAAATCCTGAACAACAACTCTGCTTGGAAAAAGCAGTCAGAAGTTTGAAGCACATCCAGACCACTGCTCTGGAAATCAGGCTGAAAAGTCTTGTGACATCAGGCTCTCTCAGGAGGTCGCTGCTATTTCCCAGCTGTAAAGCCCTGGGAATGTTGCTAGCAGCCCATGCTGGACTTTGGAAGAGCTGGAAAGACGATGCTGCAGTGGCCAAGCAGCAAATCATAGGACCAGTAAGGCTGGAAAAAGTCATTAAGGTTGGAAAAGAACCCCAAGATCATCGAGTCCAATCTTGATCCCCACCTTAACACCCAGCCCAGGACACTGAGTGCCACGTCCAGGCACTCCTTGGACACCTCCAGGGTTGGGGACTCCACCACCTCCCTGGCCAGCCCCTTCCAATGCTTGACCACCCTTTCCATGAAGAAATTCCTCCTGATGTCCAACCTGAACGTCCCCTGGCAGAGCTGGAGGCTGTTTCCTCTTGTCCTGTCCCTTGTTCCCTGGGAGAAGAGGCCAATCCTGCCCTTGCTCCACCCTTCTCCCAGGGATTTGCAGGCTGGCAATGGCCTTCCCACTGAATGGCAAGCTCAGAGCTGGGAAGCACAAACCACACATATCCTCCACGGGTCATGGCTTTGCCCTGAAGGCCCAACAGGCCCCTGCACTGCAGTTGCACCCTCCCTGGCCTCAGCAGAGAGCCCTAATGGGAACTTTTGCTCTCAGGCACAACTGGCACCTCTGAACTTCAAGCAGGGCACGTTTGGTGAGATAAATATTTGCGTTTTTGACACTGGCACGCACTTACTCCAAGGAGTGTCGCTGGATTTTTATGGATACGTTGGAAGGCCACTTGTAGATGGATTGGGGATGCTTATCCCAAATGAGACAACACAATCCCTTGGCTTTTGCCTTGCGCTCCCCCACCCAGAGGCTGGGCCTGACCCCAAGCTCAGACTGCAGCCGGCTTTTGCCATCCCTTCCCGGAGCCACCAGCATGAACAGCACTTGGATGTCGGGATCAGCCCCTACGGATCCCAAATGTGGCCAGCTCCGGGCTGAGCAGCATCTCCCTGCCTCCCACGCGGATCCGGGATCCAGCCAGGAGCTGCATGAGCTCATGGCTGGGGTGTTGCCAGCCCGGCCCGGGGTGGGGGGGGATGGGACAGAGAGGGAAGGCAGCACGAGAAAAAGGAGGATTGCAGAGAAAAAAAAAAAAAAAAAGGAAGGATAAAAAAAAGGGAGCCAAGGAAAAAGGGGAAATGTATATGTATTTAAATAAGGCGTGTAAAGGGAAAGGGGAAAAGGAAAGGGGAAACATAAGGGAAGTGGGAAATGTATATGGATGTAAGAATAAAGAAAGGGGAAAAGAGAAAGGAAGAAGGAAAAAAAAGGGAAAAGAAGAAGGGAAAGGGGAAAAGCAAGAAGGGAGAAGGAAAAAGAGAGAGAAAAAGAGGAAAAGGAAAAAGGGGAAAGGAAAAATGAAAAAGAAAAAAGAAAGGAAAAAGAAAAAGAAAAAATTAAAAAGAAAACAGAAAAAGAGGAAAAGAGTAAAAAGAAAAAGAGGAAAAGAGTAAAAAGAAAAAAGAGAAAAAAGAAAAAAAGAAAAAAGAAAAAAAAAGAAAAAGAGAACAGGAAAAAGGAACAAGAAAAAATAATAAAAAAAATAAAAAAGGAAAAAAGAAAAACAAACAAACAAAAAAGAATGGAATACCTTGAGGCCAAGTCCACACAGATCAACAGCATCTCCCAGAGGGGCAAAGGAGAGAGGCTGGGTAAAAGGAGCCTGTTCTTTGCTGAAAACAGTTCCCTTGCCAACCCCACAAACTGAGGGGAAAATCATCTTAATTCCATGCCTTTTGAGCCCCTATAAATGCTTTGAGCCCTGTGCCTATTGAACACATGGATGAGCAGGGAAATCTCCACAGCCAAGGCGCAGGAAGGGAACTTTTTGGATTTCTCTGCTCACTGGTGGGGGGGAAGGCAACAACAGCAGCACCAGCTCAGACAACGAGGGATGCAAGGAAACAACCCATCAGTGGAGAGCCAAGTGTTTTTAGAGACCCTGCGTGGCTGGGCTTCCCTCTGGGCTGGTTGAGACAAGGGGATGATTTGTGGCCATGAATCCCTGTGTGAGAGTTGGAAGAGGTCCCTTGCTGACGTTACGGCTGCTGCCCCTGCTCTGGTGGAAAAAAAAAAAAAAGGAGACTTTTGTCAACAGCCCCAACAAGTTTAATACTCTTGAGATCACCACTGTCTGCTCTGGTTCCTGCACACTTGGGATGGCATCACGGAGCAGGATCCCGTGGGAAAGCCCATGGGGCAGCTCATCCTCTACCTCTCCACATAACAGCCAGGACATCCAGGGAAAAATACCACTACAGTTTCCAGAAAAATTCTACAAATTCGGCAGAAATGTGATTCCAATGAGCTCAATCACCTAAACCCCACCTACCCTACCTTGTTACTCCAGCACTCCTCACCCCACCTCAGGATAAACCTCAACCATCTTCTGGGAACCGGGAAAACACCTGCAAGACAGGATTTTATCTGTACCCTCGCTGTGGGACCCAGCTCAGAGGACACCCATGCAGGGGAATTGTACACCCAGAGCCAGGAAACAAAACTGGGGATGCCAACGCAGGGGGACTGAGAAAAACCCAAGCCTCGTGCAGCTACAGCCCAGCTGCACTGTGATTTTTCTGCAATGATTTTATGAGCGGGGCAAGGTGGATAAGGAGACCTTCCTCCCAAAACCCAGCCCCACTAATACCTTGGAAAATGTGAGAGAGGTGAGACTCAATCACGTGTGGAGCTGGTTCTCACTGGAGTGGGAATCAGAGATGTGCTGTAAGGAGCTTGGGATGGAGCAGGGGGCTGGTTCTCCATGCATCCCCTGCAGGGATGTGATCCTACCCTAAAACAGGAGGCCAGCACTGGGATGGAGCTTTTCCATCCTTCTTCCCTTGACTTTGCAACTTTCTCCCCACAACTTTTTAACTCACAGTGTTCCCACACTATCCCAGTCCTTAACCAGGCTGCTAAATGAGCTTTGATTCCCTTGCAACCCTACCAACGTGGCTAATCCTCAGGAAACAAGCCAGTAACTCCTCCAGCACTCTGAGCCCTTGGCTCTTGTGTTTTCCAGAAACTCAGGGGTTGGTACCAGCTGATCCAAGGCAGAAATTTGAGTAATTTCCTCCAATTAGTATCTTTTTCCTTTACTTAACTGACATAATTTTCTGCAGAGAGCTTTTCTGCGTGTTTTACAGGGACAGCCAAACACCTTCTTGAAACAGCCCAAGCTGGGCTTAAAGAAACTCAGCACTTTCTAGTAATACTTAATCTAATAATACGTTAATATGGGAAAAACTTCAAGCTTTAATTTAACTTCGCACCCTCTGATTCCCTGGGGCCTTTACCATAGGAGAAGAATTTGCTTGTCCAGAATTCCTCCTCTGTCTCCTGGCAGCACGGGGCTGGCTCAAAGTGTGTCCTCAAAAGCTTTGCTCTTTGGCTGCTTTCCCTGACATTTTCTTTTTTTTTTTTTTTTTCAGAAGAAACAATATTTTGCAGCAAATCAAAGCCAGGCATGACAGCCCGACTTTCCTGGCAGCCACTTGGGGTGTGAAGCTGGCAGGTAACTGCACTCTGCTGGGCTTTGCTGGATGAAACACCCCTGTCCCACTTCTGATCCCACCCAGAGCCGAAAACCGGGATCAGCCCTCCCCTAGAAGACAGGAAAAAACAAGTTTTTCCATGAAACAGCTTTAAAGCAAGCAAATCAGTGGAAGTCTGACTGCTATGCTTCTCACGAAGGCAAGAAAATTCCCAAACCATGAGGAGATGCGGGAGATGCCAAGCTGGCAGCAAAATTTCCCAGTTCCTTCCCCATCATGGCCACAGATAAGAATCAGGTAATCCCCAGGGATGTGTTAGCAAGGCCAGACTGATGGGAAAAGGGGCCAAATGTGCTGCACTGGGGGATGGCATGGCTTGGAAACTGTCACTGTAGGTCTAAATGTCACCTTGATACAGCCCTCTCTTCCCACCCATGCAAAAAATCCTGTTTGACACCACTGCAAGACTGAGCTTGCATTCTCTGGTGGCTGGAACAGACTGATTCAGCTCAGCTTTAGTGTTGCCAGGTGTGCAACAGCACAGCAGTCCTGCAGAGGTCTTTAAAATTCATTAATTTCAAATTCATTAATTTAAAATCCATTCATTTAAGATCCATTACTTTAAAATTCATTAAAATCCTGCTCCTGCCCAGAGCCATGTGGGTGCTCCTCAGTTCCATGTTCCCTGGGCACCAACTTAACTCACAGGCTGACAAGTGTTGCTGAAACACACCAGCTTTGCCCCAAAAGCCCTGTGTGAGAGCCAAAATCTCTCTCCTGACTCCTTATCATCCTGCTTTCCCATAAATCCAGCAGCTGCCCCTTCACTTCCACTATCATCAAACAGCAGCAATGATAAGAAGAAATTCCTTCCATAGGAGCCCAATCCTATTCTGACAACCACCAGGGTAAAAAAAGAAAGACCCCAGGGAGTGGTGATGGTCACTCAGTGACTAAAGGTACTTTGCTGGAGCCCTCCACCATCCCAGTGCAGTGCAGCAATGTCAAATCCTTGCTTCAGAGCTCCACTTCCTTCTGTACAAGCTGCTTTTATAGCACTTGATGCCTCAACTGCTTTTCTCACTTCTTTTTCTGCTGAGATTATGTTATTAAGTGGTTTATTTGCCTGGCACCGAGCACTTACACAAAAAAAANCTACTTTTTCTACTTCTATATTTATTTATTTTTTTTGCCACATGCCTCCAAAATAACAGTTTTGGGCACCTTGGGTGGGGACTGTTTGCTGTTACAGGTTTGTGCAGCCCCAAGTGCACACAGGGCCATCCTGCCCCATCACTGGCAGAGCCACAGGAGCAACAAATCCCTGCCAACAAGGAGGAGAAGACGGCACAGCTTGATCACGGTGAGGGACACAACTCCCTCAAATGAAGGGCAGCTGGGTGGCTTCCAAAAGGGAAACCCAAGGGGTAGGAGATGGATGGTGACCACCCAAGCATAGCAAGAAACCTTCCCCCAGTTCAACCTGCTCGTCTAAGGGACTGGTAGCAGACAGAAATCTGTCCAGGGAGTGGGGTGGACACGGATTTTCTGCGTCCCTATTTGGGACCATATTACTAAGCTAAGAGGAGGTGATGCTTGGCCCCTTTCTGGCTTGTCTTGTCTTTTCTTTCAGCAAATCCCAGAGCTTTCTGCAGTGTTTGCTGTGGCCTGAGCTGAGTGCAGCTGGAGCCAAGCCACTGGAAGAAGCAGAGGTGGGACCTGGTTTAACATGAAAGCGCCAAGGTGGTGCTTTTAGAAGCCTTCCATTGTTGTTTAGGAAAACATGGACAAAAGGCAGGTCCTGGGCCAGCATCAAGGGATACTGGCACATTACTCCAGCTGCTTCCAAAGGTCTCTGGAAGAGCTCAGGGGAACTCAGCCCCAGGAAGGCCAGCATGTGGTACTTGCAAGCAAGGTCAGGTTTGTCTCAAAGCCTTGGCATTCCCCAGCACCACCAGGGAGAAGGGACAGAGGGATACTTCTAATGAGCACTGACTGCAGGTTTTTGGAGAAGGGACTCTCTAGAGTCACTAAGCAATGCAGGAGTGAGGTACCTACTTTGTTATGTCCGTGACTTCACTGTCAATGCCACCATTTTCTTAATTTTATCTTTATTTTCTTCATTTTCAGGTTGCTGGTGAAGACTCCCAAGTCTGCACTGTGCCGGACATCCAGCTGTGAGATCTTGGACCAGCAGTTATGATTGGATCAGGCTTTTTTCCCTTTGCAATTACCCTTTGCTCCTGCTGCTGCTTCTGACTGGTACTGGGGAGGGCTGGATGGCTTCTCTCTCTCAAATTTTGCCTGAGGTTGCTCATTTTCATTCGATGTGCAAAACCCCCTCCTAATTCATATGAGAGGCCTCAGCATTTCCTTCAGCCCCTGAACCTCTCCCATGATTGCACTGGCACAGAAACTAGAAAAGTTTAGTCATGGCCTCTGACCACCCTGTGCCAAGGAGGACAGAGATGGAAACAACCCCATTCAAAGCCAGTTGAGGGACTGAATCCCAGCCCAGGGCTAAAGATCTAGGGACACATTTAGCCCAGGAATCCCATTAGCCACACAGCCACCCTCTCAGTTAAATAAAAGGAACCTCCAATTCAAAAAACCCGAAGTTTTGGGCCAGTGATCAAATCAGAAAACCCCACAAGTTGAGGACTTTTAAAAGAAGTTCGTGTTGTTGAGTATTTCCCAGTTTTCCCAATTTCCTTGAGCTCTGCCTCTGGTCTTCTGCTCCAGCCTTGCCACTGCCCCTCTGGAAGCTGTGCTTCCACCTCTGCCCCAGCTCTTACAACATTAAATAAGTCAAACCTCAGGAAAATCCTGACATTGCCTTAAAAACAGGAGTTTTAAAGAAAAATCGATGCCATCTTTGTTCCACTAATTCCCGTGGTTGTTAGGGGATTCATGCTGAAACTCACCTGTGAATCCTTCCCCAGGAGGACTGGAAACTCCCCAGGAGCTGGGGTTTCAGGGCAGGTCCCACAGCTGTGTGTGGAAAGTGGGCAGCTCCCCAGTCCCAGTGGCTGGTGCGGCTTTCGCTCTCGTTTTTTCTATTTCTGAAAGAAGAAACAGAGTAAAAGAAGTGTTTCCCTTGTTTTTGAAGCAGAAATTCCTACTTTGTTGACACCACCTGAACCAGTCACTGCTGAAGGAGGGCTGAAATGAAGCCAGGCAAAATCCTGGCTTCCCAACACCTTCCCTACCCCTCCAGCTCCATGCCCAGGTCATTGTGCTGGAAGGCAAGGCTGCAAACGTCCACTGCGTGAACAGCTGTGGACTGGATGCAGATTTTCATCAATTCTGTAAAAAAACCCCTGCTTTTTGAAGGTCTTGAAAATCTCCAGTGAGCCACGTGGAGGGTCAGACTCCAGGAGATGTAAGAGGTGGGTGAGAGCTGGGGGTCTAATGTGGATAAAATGCCAAGCTGAGCTAGGCTGCAGGGGCAGGCAGTGAAACTCCACATGATGCATCACGAAAGAGAGGAGTTCTGCTCCAACAAGAGGTTCACAGAGACCGTCAAGGATCTTTTGGGAAGAAAACGAGCAAGAGAGAAAATTCTGGCGTGATGAATGGGCAGATCATGATCAGAGAGAACAAATGAATGGGGGGAGAAGTTCACTGTAAGTAAGAGCTCGCACTGGTCAAAATGATGGGGAAACTCACATGGAAGGAGAAGCAATCCAAATCCCTAGCCCCTAAATGGATAAAAATGCTGGGATACATTGGAAGCAACATCAGGACAGATGCTGTCCACAAGCTCTGGCACGGCAGAGACCGCACGATTGATGAGCTGTGGGCAAGACACTCTGCTCCTTCTCCTTCAAGGACATCTGGGAGGAACTGGTGTCCAGAGCTACTGCTAAACAAACATGCCATCTGCCTAAGTGACTCCTCTGGAAAAACCTTCAGGATACAATCCTGCTGTGGCCATTTAAGGGGAGGAGGGAGAAAAAAAAAAAAAAAAGAAAAAAAAGAGAGGTAAAAATTGTGGTAGCAGAACACAAGTAGCACCTCAGGTCTCAGGAAGATCACACTGCCCAAAGCCTTAGGGCAGGGCTAAATGGTGAGTGTAGCTAAAACTAAAATGAAAATAAACCTGAAATCTTAGAATCCCAAGCCGAGAGAGGCTGCTTGCATGTTGGATCATTGCCAGGGTGAGGAGTCCCATGGTATATTTGGGTTTCCTACGCTGGCACCTACCAGTCGTGTTCCCCACACTGCACAGATGGACCCTGACTGCTCTTCCCTTTCGAAGAACAGTCTTTTGCTGCTCAAGCGTGCCAATAAACCCCAAATATAGGATTTTACAAGTTCCCATTTTAACTTGTGCTAGCAACATGCCTGAAACATTCAAGCCCCAGGGAATCTAACTAGCAGAGGCTGGATCCCAGAGAACAGCAGCTTCTTTGCAAGGAGGATACATTATTTGGGTTTAAAGTCACATCAGGGGTATTTTATAGGGTGCAGCGTGCCCCAGTACTTGTCAGATCTATGGCAAACAGTGCTGTTCTCCTTCCCCTGGGCACTGTGGGGGCAAGGGACACTCTGCAGTCACTGCCATCCCCTCGCTGCTCTTGCCCCCAGCCCTCAGCCAGGAACAGCATATGGGGATATTCCCAGGTTAGGAAGTGAGCTGTTACCTCACTTCTTCTGGCCAACACCGATTTGTGCAATTTGACACTGGCGAGGGACAGAGCCCTTGCACAACACACTCCACTCTCTCCAGCACTTTCAATTTTCAGCAGATCTCCCTGTCCCCTTGTGCTCAGCAATGGTTGCTTGGGGCACTTAGAAAGACAAGAGGCAAGGACTGATTCTTGCAAGGACTGATTCTAGTGGAAAGTGTCCCTGTTCAGGGCTTGGAACAAGATGATTTCAAAGGTCCCTTCCAACCCAAACCACCCTGTGATTCTATAATTTCAGAACCATCCCCTGAAAAAATATTGTGAAGATGTAAAATACTGCTTTGAAGCATTTCCTGACTGGTAAAGGATGTGGCTTTGATCTGGGCTGCATCACAAACCAACCCTGTGGGGCAACAGAGCTGGCAGGGCCTTCCAAACTGGATTCCTCCAACTTCCTTACACTGGATGAGTTGGGCCACCCACCAGCACTTGCCTCCAGAGAGCCACCTCTGAGGAGTGGCAGCACAGGACACATGGTGTGGTGGGACCATCAGAGAAGTGCTGCTCTTCTTCCCCTCAACGTGGAAGCAAAACTGCTAAATTGCTTCTGTCACCCAAAATACTCCGGCAGCGGATGTGGCTTCCAGGCCACCGGGAACACAGAGCTTGGGAAGGTTTGTCCATCCCTTAACACGCTGCCCATAATGAGCTCCAGAGAGCCCGTGCTCAGCCCCAGGCACGTCAGGAGGGAGGAAGAAAGGGCTGGAAGCCCCGGGATCGGGCTGTTTGGAGGCAGGACATCCACACTCGGCCCAGAGTGCACCCAGGGCAGGCGCTTTGATCTCTCACTATGAATGCATTAAATGTGCAGAGCGGAAATATCTGGTGGTCAGCTGGGACAACATACAGCACAGCTGGGGACCCTGGAGGAATCTCAGGCTTTCTGAACTCCTCTGAACACTTCCTTCTTCCCCCCCACCATACTCCATTTGCGTTTTTTTTTTTTTTTTCCCCTAAAAAGTGTTCCTTTTCCCAGGGAGAGATATCAAGTTCATGATGTAATAGCTTGTGGTGAGGGCTGTTCTTTAAGTCAGTGGGGACGCGCAGTCAGAGAAATATGAAAAACCATGCAAAAAGTATCTTTAATAAAATCAGCCTCCTCTCACTCAGCACAAAGAACTGATCTTTAAGTCCAAACTCTGCCTTCAGATACATTAGCCCCAAATCTGCAAACATCATTTGTATGTGCCCAGATAATTGTGCCTGGCTAAAACAAGAAGTTTCACATGTTTTATTCTATTTACTGCATTACCAAAGAAATTCTTCCCTTTGAGGCTCTGGCACAGGGTGCCCAGAGATGCTGTGGCTGCCCCTGGATCCCTGGAAGTGTCCAAGGCCAGATTGGACATTGGGGCTTGGAGCAACCTGGGACAGTGGAAGGCACCCCTGCCCGTGGGACACCAGAGGGTGAAATGGGATGAGCTTCAAGGTTCCTTCCAACCCAAACCATCTATAATTTTGCCATTCATTTTATCATTAAAGCCCAAGTCAGCTGCCCAGGAGCTGGGCTGGCCACTACCAACCTGAAAAGAGAAATTAAGACATTACAGAGTCCTTCAAAGATCCTGGAAGTTAAAGGCCCATCTAAGCCACACGTGCAGGTCTCTGCAACTGATGGAAAGAGAAAGAAGCAGCCCCACAGGGTGAGTCACTCTTTCCAAAGATGGGTGGGAGGAATGCATACTTGAGCCAGCCTGCCACTGCCTTGAGAAGACAAATCCCACTTTGCAATATTTTATGTTTTATCCCAACAATGCAGTAATTTCCAGGAACCTTTTGCCCTTTTTTGCAACATCTGCAATGTCTTGGGGAGCCTTCTGGAAGAAAGGGCCTCTTATCCGCATAGGCCATGAGTCATTTGGAGGAAAGGGAAGCCCCTTGGACATGGGAATGTAGCTGGTTCACAGGGCTGCCTGGAAATCTGGAAAAGCCATAGGCAGCTGTGAGCATGGAAATCCATGCAGGGACTGGGAACAGTGACCAGTTAGGTCCTGAGCCAAACCAGGGCAAGATTTTTGCCCAGTGAGTCTGATGACCATGTTTGTGAGTCAAGGGGGGAATTTGACAGGAATGTCACCAGAATGACAGCCATGGAAATTGCTGGCAAAAGGCACAGAGCCAAAGGAGTGGAAAGAAGGGAGAAAGTCCCCACAGAGTCTATCCCACGTACTCCCTTCCCATCAGAAAGTGGGTATTTAGTAGGCTGGCTTGGGCCAGCTTGGGTTTTCCAAACTACTCCTTTTCATCCCTGAAAGAATACCACAGGCTTCCCTTAATTCAAGCTTTCCTGACAGAAATCGTAAGTTCAGGTTACATGGGAACAGTGGGTCCGAGGTTTCAAGGCACCCAGGATCTTGCACATAATACAGATTTTGCCAGACTGAGGACGCACAGTGCCTGTGCCAAGGTATTTCAGTTACATACAAGATTTGGGAGAGAAAGCCAGATTTTTTGGCTGAATTTTTTTGCATTTCTGAAGGCCTGAAAAACCTGCAAATGGTCTCTGCAAGGTCACTTCTGGACACTGGGAGAAGGAAGTGGCAGAGTGCTGTGACTGCCCCGGGTTTGTGGCTACATGAAAATGTACTTTCCAAGAGATGAACACATCTCTCCATCACTGCTGGTGGTCCCCACCTCGACAAGCAGCTCAAGGCTATTGAATGACAAGAGGTGGAGAGACAAACCACAGGGCTGGGTGGGCCATCTGAAATGAGAATTTTAGCCATCCTTACCTCTGGTTCCTCATCTTGATCAAAACAAGGGTGTGACAGCATCAGGAAAAGGCTTCCCACACCCAGGGACATGTGTGTGACTCCCATATAAAGTGTCTGGGGCATACATTTTCTTGAAGATGTGGAATTTTGCATGCTGGCAACATCTCAGTGGATGATGGAAGAGGAGGGTGGAAAGTCAGCTAAAAGCACTGGGCCATGTGCAAAAGAAAGCAGTAGCATGGATTTCTCTCTAGGGAGAAAGAAAACCCCAACAAAACCCAGGAGATCTCAGAAACAGAGGTTCCTCAGGTAAAGACAGCCCTGGCCAGCTGATATCCTGTGCAAACCCTTGCCTCCTGCTCAGATTAAATACCTCTGGCTCCAGTCAGAAATTATATTTGAACCTAAGAAACACCAAAAAAAACCACCAAACAAACAAACAAACAAAAATTATAGGACTTAGTGTTTGGGGTTTAATTCTTTTGATGGAAAAGTATATTTATAAAAATAAAATAGCTGTCCCTGGATACATCTGGGAGCACTGGAAAGATGTGGATAAGTGTCTTTATGCAATCCACTAGCGTGAATTAGTTCTTTGTGGCACGAAGAGCAATCTCCAAAGTTAAAACTGGTGTTTTCATCAGGATAATTTCCTCTTGGCTTTGAATGGGAGCTCCAAAGAGAAGTCTATTTACTCACGTCATTTGACCTCCTGTTTCTCCAGAGTTTTGTTAACAGAACCCTGCTCCGATGGATTTGCTTTGAACAGCACATCAAAAGTGCTCTTAGTGGAGGACTTAGAACTATATTTGGTTGCAGAGGAAACAGTTTTTCCTAGAAAGCTCAGGGAATGGTGAAAAAAAAGACAAACCCCAAACAACGCAAAGAATGGAACTGGCTTGGCCCAAACATTTGGTAGGTGATACTTGAAGGAAGCAGCCCTTGGCAAGCTGAATGTTAGCATGTTATCTTAAACCAGATTATTCTAAGCCTGGGTAGCTGCAACATGGGCAAAAGCTGGAGGATGGACTGCATTTCTCAGGGAAAGGGCAAGCCCTTTCCTAAGATCTTTCACTTTAGGATCTGCTTTACATGTAGCATCCAACACTCCTGAAAAAGGCAAGACATCACAAAGCACAAAGTCAGCCCAAAATGTCCCCAGCCTCCTAGATTTCCATGGGAATCTGGAATTTAAGCTGGGGAAGCTCGGGGCGGGTCTCCTTGAACAAAGGAATAGCTGTTTAAAAGGCGATTAGAGCACTTTGAAAGCTGCAAACCCAAACAAAGGCTGCTGCAGGGTTGTCCATGTCCATGCCCCTCCAATCCCTCTCTGTAAATCTGTCCTAAAGCACTGAGTAACTCCCTCTAATTCCTCTCCAGGGCAGGCAGGGCTTGCAATCTCCACTTCAAGCCAGACTCCACTACACCAGATTCCTGCTTGGGCATTCCACAGATATTCCAACCCCTACCCTCCTGTTGCAATCTGACTGCTCAGTCCTTGCCATTCCTTCCAGTTTCACCCAGATGGAGTCAAAACTCTGCTGGCAGCAAAATCAGGCTCTCCTCCAGATGAACTGGAGCAGAAGCCATGCATGTGGTGCCAAGATGCACTTCTTTACCTGAGTGGGACCAAAATAAACTGCTTTAAGCCCTCTACCACTCCCAAGCTGGGCTTTTAAGTTTGGAACAGTCCTGGTAAGCTGCTAACTGTGAGAAAATTCAAAAATATGCATGTACTATTAATCGCTCTCATCTTCAGAAAGCAAGAATTTTGGATGGGGTGAAGCTGTGGAGAGAAGTTTTATGCAGGACCGTATTGATTAATTTCTTGTGATGCCACAGTTGAAGATAGCACAAATTTCAAGAGAGGGAGCAAAAATTCTGTTTCCTCAAGGACAGAGCAAAGTTTTAAACAGGGCAGAGCAGATGCTCCTGAAAGAGCTTTGCAAGGCCTCTCTCTACAGAAGGCTGGGATCTGGGAAAAACATTGGCAAGACAAAATGGAAAACACAGGTAGCTGCACCTGCTGGGGGTCCTGATGTTGTGTGGGAGTTATGGGACCAGTGTTCATGGTTTCACCTCCCTTTGATTCTCTGCACCACCTCTGGAAAATAATTGCTGTCTCCATTCCCAAATTCCCCAGGTTATAATAGGAGGATTAACAATATCCCTTAGACTCCGTACGGCATCCAGCCTCAGAGTCAGTGAAACCCCCTGGGTGAAGTCAGGTACATGTAATAACAAATATAAAATCACTAACATTAAATTACTGCAGGTTCTTATTGCCAGACCACTTGGATCATGAAATAAGCTTATAAAGGGACTCTCACACCAGTGAAATGAATGCATCCTTACGTCTGCAAAAAGAACCACACTCACGTGGGCTGGGAGGCGTAATTTTTGGTCTCTGGAAAGCCCCAGTATTTTTCTATAAGCTCCTAATTGTGGAAATTATTTAGTGAATTGCTTAAAAAACCACTCAGAAATATCAGCATAGTTTGTTTTAGTAAAGCTGATTTTTTTTCTGATAGCATAAAAACCTCTTCTTCTCAAAGATGTAGAAACAGTTTGGTGCAGTAACAGCAAAAGAATAGAGCAGACTATTAATATACTATAAAAATCACACAGTCTGTAGCATACTGAAGTCAGATGCTGATAAAACTATCTCCATCAAAAAGGCAAAGAACCACAAAAAAAAAAAAAAAAAAAAAAAAAAAAAAAAAAAAAAAAAAAAAAAAAAAAAAAGGAAAGGAAAAAAAAAGTTTTGACAGTGTCAAAACAAAAACTCTTCTGTCAAAGCCTAAGAAACCCACACCAGCCTAGAAAAACCCAGCTCCCCTTTCCTGGCTGCAAATGAAACATCCGGACATTTTTATCCCAATGCCTCCCACTTGAGCCAGATTCCTGATAACTGATCCATGAATACTGATCCTGAGACAGATGTTGATGTGCAGTTGCAAAACTGCACAAAGCACACCCCAGCCCTCCTCCAAGCACCCACAGCTCCTTACAGGCCACGGAGGATTTGTGCACAAGTGACAGCAGCACCAAGTGGCCTTGCCCCATGAAAGAGCTTCATTAAGGCTTCGGGGGTGATTAAATCCAGGAGATCCTGGTGCTCCTGGTATGATTTGCTTCCTGCCTGGACACTCTTCCTAACCTCTGAAACACCCCTTCAAGGGATAGCGTGAGCATCCCAAAGCAGAGTCATTCCACTGGCCACGGCTCAGCTTTGCAGAGAGCAAATGAAATCCAAAGCAAACCCTTGAGCATTTCATGGAAAGCTTCCCACTGGCTCCAGCAGGCTTTCATTTGGGTTTTTGGGCTCCAGCCCAAGACACCCAAGTTCTCCACGTGGGTTTGAGGGCTAAGGTAACACCTCGGAGCTCCTTGGCTGCAGGTGCAAGCAGTCCCAGCAAGGGGCTGGAAAGGACACACCGAGGAAAAGGTGACTTAGACAACGACATTGTTTTTGGCCTTGTCATGCAAATAGAGCTCATCTCCCCGAATTCTCAACAGCTTGGAACAGCTGTGCAGCTTTCCTAAAGGCAAAAACCGCTGGAAGCTACTCCACTGGAATATTTCATAAACCCCTACACCCTGCTCTGTGTTTCTGCATATGTGAGCATAGTATCTGCTTGCCCTACACGTCGTAGGCTGCACAAGCATTTTCTATTTCCTGGCAATCCTGGAAACCATTAATGACCTCAGAGCGTCACAGATGGTTTTTGCTCTGATTGAGAAAAAAACACAAAAGCAGGAAAATTTGCAACACCTGCTCAGAGCCCTCGGGCCGGCCCTGCTCGTGAGAGCCCAGCAGTCCAGAGGGACCCAGCTGCTCTGGGCCGGGACAAAACCTTCAGGGACCTCCCTCTCCAAGCAGAGACTGTCCTGTGGCTTTTTGTAAATGTGCCTTGTAAAATCCCTGCTGGGATCTGGCAACTCGGAGGCAAATCCTGTCTCCTTGTCCTGGTGCTGTGGCAGGAAACCCAAAAGGGTTTCCTGGCTGGTCCTGAGCAGAGAGAGGAAGACGTGCTCATTCCCTCATTACTAGGGATATCATGGCAGCAGCTACAGCCAGGAGCCGGCATGCTGGGAGATGGAACTGCCCCTGTTTTAGGCAGCTGACAATCCAAACAGCAAAAGAGAAAAGTACCAGCCCACTTAATTGCTGGGAAATGGAGGCAGTGAGGAGTTTAAAAGGTAGGCTTAAGGTTCCATGGAAAAACCTCTGGCAGACCATGATCTGAACTCGCTGTCCTGAAAGAAACCCACATCCCATCCCATCCCATCCCATGCTATCTCCCTGACACCCAGCATGACTCCTGCACCGGGTCTGTCCTCCTCAGGGTGCCAGCAATCCTGGGGAAACAGGATTTCTGGAGAAGAACTAAAGGGTGGGGTGAGATGAGACTGACTACGAGGGAATTGGGGATTATTATTATCATCATTGTGGTGCTTCAGACTTTTTTTTGGTCTCTGTCCATTTTCAGCTTTGCAGATGGAGGAGAAACTATGGCTATCAGCACTGAAACTTCTCCCTGGCACTTTGACTGTTGCCCTGGCTCTGACCCCTCTTGGAAGCAGGGTTGGGAAGAGAGGAATCAGCAGCTGTGAGCAGCACAGCCCTGCAGCTTCCTGAGCCTCTCTTCCTCTCTACAATTGATACAGGATTTACAAGGATACAGCCATCCTTGGTCCTGACTTCTGGAGCAGCTGAGCTCCTTTTCACCTCACTAAAACCTTTCTTAGACAGTCAGCTCATCCGAGGAGGCACCTAAAAGCAGCCAGAGGAACCTTCAGCCCCCCACATCTGACCAACCCTCCTGTTTCTTGTTTCAAATCTGCAACAGTCCCTTTATTTCTGTTTCTCATTTCTTTTGTAAGCAGTTTCTTGGGGGCAACAACCCACCCTTTTGACCCATAATCCTGGGGGCAGTGGGTGCTATCACTGCCCCAGTGACTCCAGGAATTCCACAGCAGAGCTCTCCCAGAGTCAGTCTTGCCAGTCAGAATTGTTGGTTGTTGGGATTGCTGTAACATTTTAAGGCCTCATCACAGAGCTCTTTTACCTCAGGGATGTCACATGGATTCAATAATTTCCCAGTAGCCACCCCCAGTTCTCCCAACAGCTGCACAGAGAGGAAAATACCCGCAGCCATGAGTCAAACAAGAACAGTTCAAAACTCCAAAAGTCTAATTTTCTGTGTCATTTGGGGCTTTTTCCCAAGTCTGCTCTTCCCACTGATCTAAAAGGTCAGGGACTTGCTAAATGCAGTTAGGCAGGGACTGCATCCCCCACTAACTGCTGAAAAGCATCTGTCTGCAAGGTGGACATCTTGCTCACCACATGCCACAGGATTAATTCCCTTCTCCCTTCTCCTCCCCACCTTTCAGACCACACTGCACAACACAGTCCTCCACCAGAGCATTCAACTTCTTTGGGATCTTGGGTTAAAAAACCTTCAGGGAAGGTTTTTGGTCAGAGCTTGGGGTTTTTGCTTGGGTTTTGTTTGTTTTTTTCCTAATTGGAAAAGCCCTCTGACAGCAATTCACCATGATGCTCATGGCCCGCTTGGAAAGCAGCCTGAGGGCCAAGGAGCAAGAGAGATAAAAGTAAGAAGCTGGATCCAAGTATCAGGTTCTGTGGAGCCTGGGATCTTGCAGAGGGAGCCACGGGAAGGTCAGCTCTGCCTCTGGCACTGATGGTAAAGAGCATCCTCAGGAGAGGTGATTTCAGCTCCTGGCTCTGACATGGGCCTCCTGCCTGACTTGGCCAACTCCATCTTTTCCCCTTTTATCCAGCATTTCTTTTGCTGTGCCTTGTCACTGTGTACCACAAGTTTTATGGAGGAAGGGTAAAGTCAGGCATGTGCTTTCTGGGCGTTGTTGGACCACGGCTGTGATTCCCAACAGCTGCTGGGTATGATCCCAATGTCTGCCTTGCTGGAAAACTGCAAATGCCCCTTCAACCCAGAGAGGATCCTGGCTCTGCTTAGGTTTTTTGAAACCAAATAATCATTAAAGACATGCCTCAGCTATTAGCGTTATCATTAATCAACACATCACAAATAAAGAAGCTTTTTTTGGCTGTTTTGGGGCCCTCTCCAAAAAACTATTCTAATTGTTGCTGACTACTTGGCCTATATTCTTGTGATGTGCTTTCTTGCTGTGTGTTTTTAAATACAGTGTTCTCCCACTCCCCTTGTGAAAAATCTTGTTTTGTGAGAAAAATAAAATGTGTTTTTATTAGAAAGGAATTTATCTACATTGGGGAAGAGGTTTTTTTTCAGGTCTGGAATAGATTTTCTAGTTAGGGAAAAGGGAGCACAGCCCAGCACGTGCAGTGCTAACCTGTGGAGCAGCATAAATTTTGTTTTATCCATCCAGTGACACTGAGCAGCATGTTAAAGAAGTCTTTCCAAACCCCACAAAGGGTTGGGGTTGACTCAGATACTGGCTCTAGAGTGCCATTCTCTGCCCCCATTTTCATCTGGGAGAAAAACAAGCCCTTTCCAGGAATATTTCTGAGATGACTCCTATTATCATGGTACAGAAAAATATGTTCTGAAAGCAAGACCCCATTTGGTGTTGATTAGCCTGAATACTAACAGAGCAATCAAGGCACCCTGTGCACCTAGAGAGCAGCAATCAGCATTCCTTCTTGGGAGAAATGGCCATCATGCTGGGAATTGGGCAGCTGAAGGGATTAGAGCAGCTGTGGGGAGGAGTTCGGCTCTGTCTCCTGAGGAAAGGAGGCTCAGGGGAAACCTCACTCTGAAACAGGAGCCAGATAGGGATCAGCAACTTTTCCTAGGCAACAAGTGACAGGATGAGAGGAAACAGCCTCAAGCTGTGCCAGGGGAGGTTCAGGAGGAACTTCTTAATGGACAGCATTGACAGGCATTGGAAAGGGCTGCTCAGGNTTTCCCAGTAGCCACCCCCAGTTCTCCCAACAGCTGCACAGAGAGGAAAATACCCGCAGCCATGAGTCAAACAAGAACAGTTCAAAACTCCAAAAGTCTAATTTTCTGTGTCATTTGGGGCTTTTTCCCAAGTCTGCTCTTCCCACTGATCTAAAAGGTCAGGGACTTGCTAAATGCAGTTAGGCAGGGACTGCATCCCCCACTAACTGCTGAAAAGCATCTGTCTGCAAGGTGGACATCTTGCTCACCACATGCCACAGGATTAATTCCCTTCTCCCTTCTCCTCCCCACCTTTCAGACCACACTGCACAACACAGTCCTCCACCAGAGCATTCAACTTCTTTGGGATCTTGGGTTAAAAAACCTTCAGGGAAGGTTTTTGGTCAGAGCTTGGGGTTTTTGCTTGGGTTTTGTTTGTTTTTTTCCTAATTGGAAAAGCCCTCTGACAGCAATTCACCATGATGCTCATGGCCCGCTTGGAAAGCAGCCTGAGGGCCAAGGAGCAAGAGAGATAAAAGTAAGAAGCTGGATCCAAGTATCAGGTTCTGTGGAGCCTGGGATCTTGCAGAGGGAGCCACGGGAAGGTCAGCTCTGCCTCTGGCACTGATGGTAAAGAGCATCCTCAGGAGAGGTGATTTCAGCTCCTGGCTCTGACATGGGCCTCCTGCCTGACTTGGCCAACTCCATCTTTTCCCCTTTTATCCAGCATTTCTTTTGCTGTGCCTTGTCACTGTGTACCACAAGTTTTATGGAGGAAGGGTAAAGTCAGGCATGTGCTTTCTGGGCGTTGTTGGACCACGGCTGTGATTCCCAACAGCTGCTGGGTATGATCCCAATGTCTGCCTTGCTGGAAAACTGCAAATGCCCCTTCAACCCAGAGAGGATCCTGGCTCTGCTTAGGTTTTTTGAAACCAAATAATCATTAAAGACATGCCTCAGCTATTAGCGTTATCATTAATCAACACATCACAAATAAAGAAGCTTTTTTTGGCTGTTTTGGGGCCCTCTCCAAAAAACTATTCTAATTGTTGCTGACTACTTGGCCTATATTCTTGTGATGTGCTTTCTTGCTGTGTGTTTTTAAATACAGTGTTCTCCCACTCCCCTTGTGAAAAATCTTGTTTTGTGAGAAAAATAAAATGTGTTTTTATTAGAAAGGAATTTATCTACATTGGGGAAGAGGTTTTTTTTCAGGTCTGGAATAGATTTTCTAGTTAGGGAAAAGGGAGCACAGCCCAGCACGTGCAGTGCTAACCTGTGGAGCAGCATAAATTTTGTTTTATCCATCCAGTGACACTGAGCAGCATGTTAAAGAAGTCTTTCCAAACCCCACAAAGGGTTGGGGTTGACTCAGATACTGGCTCTAGAGTGCCATTCTCTGCCCCCATTTTCATCTGGGAGAAAAACAAGCCCTTTCCAGGAATATTTCTGAGATGACTCCTATTATCATGGTACAGAAAAATATGTTCTGAAAGCAAGACCCCATTTGGTGTTGATTAGCCTGAATACTAACAGAGCAATCAAGGCACCCTGTGCACCTAGAGAGCAGCAATCAGCATTCCTTCTTGGGAGAAATGGCCATCATGCTGGGAATTGGGCAGCTGAAGGGATTAGAGCAGCTGTGGGGAGGAGTTCGGCTCTGTCTCCTGAGGAAAGGAGGCTCAGGGGAAACCTCACTCTGAAACAGGAGCCAGATAGGGATCAGCAACTTTTCCTAGGCAACAAGTGACAGGATGAGAGGAAACAGCCTCAAGCTGTGCCAGGGGAGGTTCAGGAGGAACTTCTTAATGGACAGCGTTGACAGGCATTGGAAAGGGCTGCTCAGGGTTGGTGGTGGAGTCCCCATCCCTGGAGATATCCCAGGAAGGCTCTGGGCTGGGTGACAAGATGGGCATCAGGCACAGGATGGACTCAATGGCCTTGGATATCTTTTCCAACCTAAATGATCCTGTGATTCTATGATTCTTTAAACTGACAGGGGGCAGGTTAAGGTTATGTATTAGGAAGAGATCCTTCCCTGTGAGGGTGGTGAGACCCTGGCACAGGGTGCCCAGAGAAGCTGTGGCTGCCCCTTGAAAGTGTCCAAGGCCAGGTTGGACGGGGCTTGGAACAACCTGGGACAGTGGAAGGTGTCCCTGCCCAAGGCACAGGTGGAACGAGATGGGCTTTAAGGTCCCTCCCAACAAAAACCATTCTGGGATTCTTTCTGGGATTCTCTGACTGCAGCCCTGGTTTCACAGAGGCAGCCTGGCCACAGCAGCAACAGTGGCAGCAGTGGAAGGTGTATTTGGGAGGCCTGTTTCACTCACAGCCACCTGCCTGTTGCATCTCCCCTTTATGTTGCATTTCACGTGGGATACCTGGAGCCCTGGCTTTCCTTACCCCAGCTGAGGGAAGGAAAGGCAAGGATCTTGTAATACATGTGACCTTACACCAAGCAAATCCTTCATCTTCCTTGTTCAAAAGAGACATTGGGCTCACCAGTTTTCAAGCAGTTCCTCTCCTTAGCATTTCATCCTTCCCTTCCACTTCAGTGTTAAATACCTCATGGTTAATTCCAGCTGTGACCTAAAAAAGAGAAAGAACTATATTCACTTCTCATGCATTTCTTTCCCTGCTGCTGAGCCAGCAGGCAAAGCTTGATGAGCTGATATTTTCCCCTCCCACCTCCCTTGTGCCCTGAGTTTGCGAGAAATATTTGCCTCAGGATTTCACACACTCAGCCCACGAGAGGTGCTTGGTCTCTTACACTGTGCACATGATGCTGTCCAGGTCTGCACACTGTGATTCCCTAGAAAAGAGGAGCCAGGAATTGCATCTCAGCTGCTGATAGGAAACCGGTTCCCATCAGTTTTCCAGTGCACATCCCCGGGGAGCCATTCAGGGCTTCAAAACTGACGCCAAAAACCAACAGACAGGAAGCAGAAGAGTTTCTGTTTAACAAAGAGAATGCTCCTGAGGCAGGCTGGGGTGAGGAGGAGGAGGGAAGGGACTTTCCAAGACTCTACCATGGAAAGGGAAGAGCCCTCGGTGTTAACAGGGCAGCCTTTTGTCTCCTTCCCTTATAATTTCTGCAGGTTCTTAGAATAGAGATGAACATAAGTGACAGACACAGAGCTGAAGGCTCCCTGGCAACTCTGCTGCCTTCATATTTCTGTTTCCACCTCCACAATCCCAAGAAAATCCAGATTTGCACCTTCTCAGCCATGTATACATTATTAACAGGGCCCTGGGGATTGCACAGCTTCTGCCATAACAGCAAATGTCAGCTAAGAACAGTTAATTCTATTGACTAGGAGGGAGTAACAGCAGTTCGTTTTGTTAGCTGGCAATATCTAACCCTTTAAACGATATCAGATGGGCATGAGTCAACAACCTTGCCTCCAATAACAGGCCACTCAGGCTGCCTAAAAATAGATTTTACTTTCCCTCTTTCACAAGAAGCTGCACACAGCCAAGGGGTCTGCTGGGGACACGCACAAAAACTCGCCTGGAACAAGGGGGTATTGAAGTAGCTGCAATTCCCTCTAATCCTTTCCTTCCAGAGGGGCCACTAAAAATACAGGAGCCGCCGAGCTGCTTTAGCACTCAGTGTAGCTGGGTGGTGCAGGAGCAGGGAAGAGCAGCCAAATTCTTCCTATCTCCTCAGTCTCGGCTAAAGAAAAAAAAAAAAAGAGCTCCAAAGAAGATGATAATTAAGCCGTTAATATTTCCACTACATTTCAAACAGGGTTATTTTTACCACACTGACATGCAGAGCCAGGAGCTGCACAGACTGGGAGAGGCAGCTCTGTGCTGCTGCTGACACAGCTGGAGCCTTCACATCTGGGACAGGGAGAGCTTCAACAAAAGTTGGCTTTTCACTCAGATTTCAGTGGGTTTTTGCCAAGCCAGGTGATACTGAGGATACTGCTTTATTTTAATCAGCTACAGGAAAAAGCTGTATCAACTCCTTTTGAGAGGATGCAACACACTCTAGTTGGGACTCAAGGAGGAGTGGAATTGAAGTTCAGCCTTTTTCCAAGAACTGGGCTCAGTCACACACAGGTTGTGGCCCTCTGGGCTAGCCAGCAGCAAGAAAGTGAAACAGGATTCCTCAAGACAATGGAGAACACAACCTTAGACAGATGAATCAGCCTGGGCTGAATTCTGGTGGGAATTCTAATCCAGTAACCATCCTACTTACATTAAAATATTTTGTGCAGGAGTCACTCACTCCCTTTATCTGCAAGTCTCAGTCTCACATCGTGTCATTGAACACAGGTTGAAATTCCCAAGCTCTTGATTAAAATAAATAAGAGAAATATAACCTACTTTTGTTTGTTTGGTTTTGGTTTTTGGGGTTTTTTTCCCCTTTTTTTAACTCTGCAGCCTAATGAAATGGATTTCAGGGCCAGGAGAAGAAGGAATTCCTCACTGTGAGGGTGGGGAACCCTGGCACAGGGTGCCCAGAGAAGTTGTGGCTGCCCCTGGATCCCTGGAAATGTCCAAGGTCAGGTTGGATGGGATTTGGAGCAACCTGGGATAGTGGAAGGCATCCCTGCCCATGGCAGGGGGTTGGAATGAGACAGGCTTTAAGGTCCCTTCCAATGTGATTGTTGGTGATAATTTTAGGAGAAAGCTGTTCCCTCTAGGACCTCTAGGACCACTGTCTGCACTCTGGAGCAGATGCCATTCACAAAATGTCCTGATGTTTCAAGATGAAGGTTGATTTAACTCCAGATCACACACTGATATGTTTGAAAAGCCCATATTTTTTTCAGATTCCATCTTTTGCACAATAAACAGAGGTAGGAGCATTCAGGCAAGTTCACAAGAGGTCTCTGCCCCCACATTGTGTACTGAAACAAGCAGGAAAAATTGGATGTTCCTTTGGGGTCTCCTGTTGGGATTTCCCTTCTTGTCCTTAAAGAGAATTCAGGATGGTGAGTATTCAAAACTTGGCTTCAACTGTGGGATTCTACAAAAATCCTATTGTTGCTCTGACCCTGGTCCCACAGAAATCGAGACCGCTCATCATTTATTGCCACAGAAGGGCAGTTCACAGGCTAAGTGCTTTGGAAAAATCCCATCTTCCATCTCGCAGCTGCTGAAGGGTTATGAAAATCTTTTTCCCTGTGTCAGACCCTAAGAGAGGAGCTCACAAGAGATGAGATGTCGGAAGAAATGTCCCACAGAACCTGGGAATGATGATAAGGAGGAGACTGAGACCACAGAACTAGGTCAGAAACTTCCTATTCCTCATCATATGGTGAGAGTAATGAAGGTCCAGCTTGTACCACAAGGCTGCCAGGGGGTTAACAGGACAGGATTCTGCAACGTGCCACAAAAAAATTCCCAGTAAGCAAGCCAAGAAGAATCAATCCCTGTGTCACATACTGTATGTACTGGGGCAGGGTGACCAACTCAGCTGGGAGTTGAGTCATCACAACCTGTTGAATGGGATCCAAAGGTTTCCCCACTTGGGTTGACAGAAATAGACACATTTCTAACGATTCTCTGATTGCGAGGCAAATTTCCTTCTGTTGCAGCTCAAGGCAGGGTCATGTTGCACCACAGAATATAAATCAGTCACAGTTTAGAGCCTGTCAGATAAGGTCGTATTTCTCTCCATTTGTGCTTTTTTTGTCCTACCCACAGGGTGAGTCTGAAAAACAATTAAGGTTTTCTGCATTAGAGATTTCAGCAAGTGTCTGAGAGACCTGCACAATGAGCAATGGGAAATCCAGCTCTCAGAGGGTTATGCACACATTGTTTGTGCATCCAGAGCAGACCTGGGCCATCCATGCAAGAAGCAGATTAATTTCTGCCTGAATGTAGCCACCCCAAGAAGGGGAAGCCCTACATTGCTGGAGATCATCTGTTCCAGCACATAAGGAATTACAGAGCCATGAAATCCTCAGGGAGGTGTGGTTGGCATGGAATTCCTCACTACTGTCAGCCCTTAGGGCTGAAATGAATGAGCAGAATCCACTCATGCAATTCTCTAATGTAACATCACTCATGGGATAACAGTGCCCTGAGACACTGTGCTCCCACCTGGAGCAGATTTCCCCACCCTGCTGTAGGATATTGTCTCTCCTGGGATTCAGCACTGTCCTTCACACTCAGCCCTGACACTGGGCACTCCTTGGCCCTCAGTTATAAATTCAGAGATTAAGGCCAGAAAGAAGCATCACATTACCACAATCAAATACTGGTTTTTATCTAGTTATCCTCCATTATGCCTCTCTTTCCACCTTATTCTATAGTCCACAAGGGATGAGGAATAACATATGGTAAAATGTAATGCACAGTCCAAAGTCAAACACAATACAAAAGTCAGTAGAAATGTCTTCTTGTTTCACTCCCAAGCTAAAATCTTTTTCCTGCCAGAATATCATAAAAACACTATTACCTCGGAAGCTGTGGACTAACTCTGAGATCCACAGACAAATCACAGACCTATATAAAGGAAAGGCAATGAATACCTAAGGAGAAATCCTGAAGGAAGAAGCAGGAGACACTCCCAGGAGGAGGGAGACAATCAGACCTCTTGGGGCACAGCCTGCTCAAGAGAACTGGAGGCTTTTTGACGTGGAAGCTGTTTGTTTCTTTTGAGGTCATAGCAACAGGACACCACAGACACGGCGTGTGAGTAAATCATGAGTTTTCCAAGGAATACCTCTCTCCAAATAATATAATCAATTTCTCCTCTGAATGGAAAAAAAGCCCCAAACTTATACAAACCTGCCAGGCCAGAGAGACAACACTATCTTCCTCCAGCACATCTTCTGTTTTTCCAAAGGCATTTCCCAGCTGTAATTCCAAGGCGGTGAGTCTTCTCATCCCGAGAGTTGAGCAGCCTTTTCTTGGGAAACACAAATCACAGATAAGGAGGTGACCCAGACAGTTTTCAGAAACAGTAAAAACCCAATGTTTGTTTGCTTTCAGCTGCTTCCTCCAGGCCATCCCCATGGCTGCTGCTGGGAACTGATCCAAGAGTTTCCAGCTCAGATAAAAGCCATTACCCCACAGCAGCTTTGCAGGTAGCTCTGGCCGCCCTTACCTGTCACAGTCCAGAAACCCCCCAAACCTGGACTAAAACGTGGGAATTTCAAAGGAATGGAAACTCTCCTCCAGTCCTTGGCTGGCTTTGGTTTCGCAGAATCCCAGGATGGGTCAGGTTGGAAGGGACCACAGTGGGTCAATGGTCCAACCTCCCTGCTCCAGCAGGGTCATTCCAGAGCACAGGGCACAGGATTCCATCCAGAAGGCTCTGGAATATCCCCAGTGAGGTGTCACTGACTATCCTGGTGGGCTAGTGGCAGAAAATGACCCACCATGAAGAACAACACACCTGAATACCTGTTTGCATTCCTCCTTTCTCTTCCAGCTCCTTTTGGTCTGGCAAACAGGAAGAAATAAATGTTATAGCTATCCCATTCTCTTTTCATGGAATCATTTCAAGCGACTTCTTGAATCGCTTTGGGGACCTTTGGAAATACCTACAGAGGGGTAAATCCCATTACAGACAAAGCTGCTGTAACCCTGCTATGTGGGAAAAGTGAAAGCCACATTAATCAGCAGCTTAATTAAACTGTGGAGAAGTAAATGATAATTAGGACAGGTCATTGATAAACCACATGCTGAATTATTCTGTCTGCTGGGGTTCAGCAGCAATGGGGACACTCAGAAAGAGAACCAGGAGAAGCTTTTCATCCTGGGACAACACATTCCAAGTGGTGCCTCAGGTTTTATTCTCTGTTAATATTTATTATTTATTCCCACTTGGTAATTAAGGAACTGATGCCAAATAAGCCAAGCAGGAGTGATGCACTCCAGTGTCAGGGCCATGCACACAGTTTACTGTGTTTCTTTGCTTCCTGATTCTTCAGAAAGCAAAATGTTGATTCAGTGTTGCATATTGAACAGATACTGCTCTGCACCTGATTTGTTTGATGCTCACAATGGTTGTGAATCAATTACATATTGAAAAGTGCATGCAATTAACATTCCCAATTAGGGATATTTCCCTAAAGCAATGCAATCTTAACTGATTTTCCAGAATGTCAGTTTGACTCTTGCCTCATCTTCCATCCAAATCCAATAAGCACATGGTTTAGTGGAGTAAGCCTGGATGATTACATTAAAATGAGACTTCAAAAAGTTCTTGGTTGAGGATTTCCATACTGTATCCAGACGCTTCCATGACTTCATAAACATGACAGAACTCATCCAGCCTCATTTCTAAATGCCCTGTTCTTAACAACATTAGAACTCTGAAGAAAGCAGCTTCTGAATTAAAACCTTGATTGTTCTTGGAATATAAATGGAGGTTTGTTGGGTTTTTTTGTTTTGGTTTTTTTTTTTCAGTTTCAAAACTTCATGTTCTGACAAAAAAAAGACAGAATAGACATTTCTTGGTAGATAAAAAAGTATTTTTCTAACTAAACATACTGATAAGAATGTGTTCAGAAAAGCCAAACACATGCAGAAGGACTTTTTAATGGCTGCAGTTACTTTGGGAAACTAATTCCTTTGCGCCCATTTGTTTATCAACACAACAATTTGTCACAAACTCTCCATCCTCACTCTTGTATTCCAATGATTTGGAAAAAAAGCCCCTGTGTGCTATCCATGGTAATGTGTCTTTTACTATTTAGGTACAAGAGAAAAAAAAAAAAGACAATTTAAGCAGAAACATTCCAAGAGCAGGTTGAAATAGAATTTCAACCCGAAATAGATTACATTGCTATCTAAGATGAAATATTTTATAACGGGAAGCCAGAGCTCATTTGTAAAGAACTTCAGAAGTCCAAGATAAAAACTGTCTCTGGATGGGGAAGAGCTCGATTAGGAACTTATTTTTTAAATCTTATCTCAAGGTGACTTCAGTCAGATGCTGAGATTTAAGTCTGATTTTACTGTTGCTGGGGCCAAAATCTCCTCTCTGCCCTGAGGCATGTGCTTAAATGCCTTGGACACCTACTGACTGCAGGCACCTTTTTTTTTTTTTTTTTTNTTTTTTTTTTTTTTTTTTTTTGGGGGTGGGGTGGGGTGGTGGTGGTGGTGGTCTCAGGACACAGCCTTATTATTTGTCCTGCTCTTACTCAGCATTCCCACTGTTTTGCAAGGCCAGGAAGGAGCCTGTTGGCTCTTCCTGCACTGGTGCCCAGAGGGTCATTTGTGCCTGAGTCAGGGCTGGTTTGGGACAACGGTCCGTGGGTGATTACCCACTGGAATTCAGTGGGAAACTCTATTTAATTACACCCTTCCCTCCACAGAAACAGGGAGCCAGAGAATCCTTGAGGAGGACAGATGCATTACAAACTCTTTGTACAACCGCACAAGTGCAGCCAGAAAGGAGACAGACAAATCAGCCCCAGAAAAATAAAGGATGGATGGAAGAAGGAGGGCTGTAGTGCCCTGAGCACCAGGAAACAGTTTTGCTAAAAAAAGTAAGGGTCTTGTAGCAGATTCAACCAATGCCAAAACTCTGCTTTCCTCCAGCGCTGTCACCAGCTTCTCCCAACTCATTCCAAGCTAAACAGATGAGGAATATTGTCTGTTCACAATCCAGTTTTCCCACATGAAAGAGAAGAATAACTGTCTATAACTTTTTGCTCCACAGGGGCCATGGAAGGCATAGATATTAATGCTCAGAGATGCCCAAGACTGACCCTCAGCCAAGAGTTACCACAGTCAAAGGAGGATTTTCAGAGAATTTTATGCTTTTAGTCCAAAAACACAGGAAAAAGAAATTGGCATCAGGAGAGACACATCGATGTAGCTTGATGTCACGGAAGAGACATCTCCCTGTGATGAAGCTTGTTCAATATTCTAAACAAATTTGAAATGTGTTTAGTCTGGAAGTGATTATTTTGCTTATTCTGATGCATTTGATGTTTAACCACACACTGCAAATATGGTCAGGTGGCCCAGGTCCAACACAGGAAAAGAGATCACAGCACCACAACCAAAAGTGCATTGCACAGGACTGAATAATACAGATACACCACCATTAAAATCCCACAATTTAAACTCTGGAGCCGATGTTTTATGGTGGCTGGGACAACCATGATACATGTTCTCCATTTTCAAATCCTGCATTGTTTCAGGATACATGGGAAGGCAGATGTTTTTAATAGCCTGAACCCTAAATAAGCTTATTCTTCCAAAGCAACTGCATGCAGTCAGGAGTGAGACACTGCTGCACGAACAGGCAAAGCGTTCCTTCTGTCTTGGCTCCAGTGGAAAATGTGCATTCTGCCCAAAACAGAGATTTTCACATTAAGATTAATTTTTCCCCAAAGTGTCCACAGCCAGGTTGGACGGGGCTTGGAGCAACCTGGGATAGTGGAAGGTGTCCCTGCCTGTGGCAGGGGGTGGACTGAGATGAGCTTTAAGGCCCCTTTCCAACCCAGATCATTCTGGGATTCTGTGATATTGCTGTCCTTACACAGAGTAAATCCATGGATAGTTCCTGGACACACACCCACTGCAATGTCACCTGAGGCGGCAGAACCAGGCCCAGATGCAAGAGGAACCCACTGACCTTCTGTGGTGCACTGACCTCAATATGTTTGAGGTACATCAGCCACAGCAACAGCAGGGAGAGGCTCAAGCACACCTCAGGCTACCCCAGAGGGTGTTCAGAGAGCAGGGGGAGAGAGCAAATGCAAATCTAGAAGCAAAACAGCAGAGTACCAGCCTCCAAGGAAAGAAATCAGCGAGGACTATCAGGAAGACTCAGGAAGCACTGTTTTACAGGCAGGATCACAAGCACCCGACACAGGAAAGCTTTTGAAATAAACGTGGCGTGGGCTTAGACCAGAAACTGTAAAGCACAGCTGCCCTGATCATCTTACACTGTTAAGAGAGGAGGGAGAGATGTCTGTTGGGAATATTGCTCCTTCCCACTGCCCAGAGGATGCAGGCTGCATGGATGATCCTCCCCTCCTACTCAGCCCACAGGGCAGCAATTTCTCCAGTTAAGCCAACGGAGTCTTCCCAAGAGCAAGCAACCAGGAAACCATTCCCAAATGCTGCTCACGTTATGTGAGCTACTCACAGATCTCTCTGCCCACATCTTGCTCTGTGTCAAACCCCTGGTACACCTGCCCCCTGCTCCCTGTGCCAGCCAAAAGCCTCATGAGGTGAAGATCATCATGTCGTGGACTGGTTTGGGTTGGGAGGGCCCTTAAAGCCCACCTTGTTCTGCCACAGTTGCATCCAAACCCTTTAACACCGGCCTCCTTCCCTGGAAGCAGCCTTGAGGCTGCCTCCCAGCTCCTCCAGGTGCAGGAGTTATAACAGCATGGAAAGTTCTGCTTCTGAGGTGAGGCAGCTCCCGAACAGGAGGACTTCAGAGAGATCTCAGTTTTGTAGTCAGTCACTGCTGGCTGCTCACTGGGGAGCACTGTGCTCCTGTGAACGTCAACTCCTCCACACTCGGAGGTGTGCCTTCCACGGATTTGTGGGAGCTGCACATCTCAGGTGTCACAGAAGTGCTGAGAGGACTGTGCATTGTTACAGGTTACAGAGATGGCAGGAAGAGAGCGGTGAGCACTAACAGAGAGCAAGTCCCATTTATTCCCTTTCCCAGGCTCTCACTGAGCTGCCCGGTGCCACAGGAGATAGGTGCTTCATTCAGCAGAGCAGCAGCTCAGCTCCTTGATTTCCTTAAGCCAGAGGATTTTAACTGCATCTGGATTGCAAAGGCTGAGAGCAAGGGGCATGTGGCCCTCAGGGACAATCCCCATCGGATGCAAGCAAGACAGACACCAGCAAGACCTCTGCCTCCCAAACCTCAGGAAAGATGCACTTGCATCATGTGAAATCCCTTTAAAGACATTCCCAATTTTCCTTCACAGTGACAGCAAGGAGGGAGGAACTGGCAGAGTCCCCTCTCCCAGCTGCACACAACTAATCCAGCTGAAGTTTTTTTCCATCCTGATTCACGGAAACATTTGCCGTGGAAGAAGCCAAGCCTTTTACTGCTTCCAACTCCGAAGATGCTTCTTCTGCATCATCCATTTTCTACCAGCTGTCTGAGCTCACAGCCCAAGTCACACCAGAGCTGCAGGAGCAAGCCTGGTCCCTTCCAGAGATGGAGCACAGGCTGCCTCCTCCATCCCAGAACTGTGGCCTTGCCCTCCCTCTTCTCCACACTGATCAATCCCTGCCCTTCCCTTGCAGGTACCTCCATCCACAAACATCTGCCAAACTGCTCTGAGCTTCCCAGAAAAGCCCTGTTTTCCCTGAAAAGCCTGTATCCAGCTGAGAAATGCACTTCCCTCACACAGCATCATGAGGGAGCATCACCTCATACCAGCTCGTCTCATTCCACCCCCTGCCATGGGCAGGGATACCTTCCGCCAGACCAGGTTGCTCCAAACCCCATCCAACGTGGCCTTGGACACTTCCAGGGATCCAGGGGCAGCCACAGCTTATCTGGGCAACCTTTGCCAGGCCCTCACAGGGAAGAATTTCTTCCATATAGCAATGTTCTCCAGGCTAAAGAGCCCCAACTTCCTCAGCCCGTCTCCATAGGGGAGGTGCTCCAGTCCCCTTATCAACTCTGCGGCCTCCTCTGGGCTTGCTGCAACAGTTCCATGTCCTTCATGCATTGGAGGCACCAGAACTGGTCACTGTATTCCAGGTGGGGTCTCAGGAGAGCAGAGCAGGAGAATCTCCTCCCTGTGCCTGTTGCTCACACTGCTGGGGATGCAGAAATCCAGAGACTTCAGAGAGCTGTCCTCCCACCTCTTTTCAAGGAAAGGTGGCACAGGAGAGAGAACATCTGCTCCTCAGGCACTGATATATCCAGCCCAGCCTCTGGAAAGCCTGCTCTGGCACAGCCCAGGTGTTCCCAACCTGCTGATGATACACTCACCAGGAAAGCACTACTTACTTTGGATTAGGAGCTAGAGCTGCTGGGGAGAAACACAATGCCAGGAATCAGCAAAGCAAAGCAGGTAACCACTGCTGTCACCTTGTCAGGTCAGTGCCCAGTACAGCAACGCCTTAACACCTACCATGACATGACAGGCAAACCCTTACCTACAGGATCCAAAACCCAGGAAAACACCCCAATTTCCCTGGATCCGAGCTCTTCACCCCATTTGCCAAATGAAACCTGAAGTGCCAAGTCATATTTTCCAGCCCTACAACCATTTTCCCTTAACTAACCAAAACCAAGTAATAACAGTATGAATTATTTTTCTCTTCCCCCCACCCCCTTCCCAATTCCCACTCACAGCTCCTCATTAGGCCTGGTGTTAATTAGAACAGGCTGTGAAGTTCACTACATCTGTGCAAAAGAGCAGGGGTGGACAGACACATCACATGAGCTCTTGCGAAACCAGGTCCCAAAAAAATGACCCATATGATGGAGACAGCTTCTTCAATAATTTCTTTTGGTATTTAGCTTCCCAAGAAGCTTAGTAAAAAGAAAAATAAAGAGGAGGCTATGAAAAGATAACCTCAAGCATTTGGAGGGGGAGGGAATTATTTTGCTCGAAGGCCTTTCATTAATAATCCCCTTAATAACAACTTTTATTAGTTTGTAAATGTTCCCTTTCACTCAGCCATTTGATGGCATCCTTGGCAGCGACAGCCCATAATTCTTCATTGCATGTGTGTCTGTCTGCTGTTTAAAATTTAAATTAAAGCAAGGCTTGTGGTTGAGGCTCTAGCGCACAAAGAGGAGAGGAAGGCATCAGCCTTTAAAGTAAGTGTTGCTATTAGCATGTCAGCTGAAGACACAGAAAAATCCTGCAAAAACTGTATCACCCTCCTGAGAACTGGATTCAAACTCTGGCCCGGTCCAACTTGGCCTGGAACACTTGCAGGCATCCAGGGGCAGCCACAGCTTCTCTGGGCAACCTTCTCTGGGAGCCAGGGCCTCCCCACCCTCACAGGGAAGGATTTTCCCCCAGTATCTGATCTAAAGCCACTCTCCTTGAAATTAATGAACGGCATCTTAAACACTGCTCAGTTTGGTGGTGTGACTCTCTGGTCTTCCAAGGCCACTGTGGAAACTTCACGGTGCAAACAAGGATGGAAGCTGCAGGACTTTGGACCATCCCCTGCTGTCCCTGCTGTTCCCACTTGGCTTGGTTATATGGAGGCTTCTGGAGAAGAACCCTGGATTAATATTCTCAGGACAAAAATGAGTAGGAGGCCTGGCAAGCAAGTTTTCCCTCTCCCCATGATTCACGAGGAAGTCAGACAAGGAATGTCTCCATCAGGAGACAAATGGGCTAGGTTTAATGGCATCTTTCATGGTGACACATTTCTTTAGGAACTGCCAGTTAGTTACTGGAACAGCCTCAGTACAGAACAAGAGTGACTTCTAGTGCAGTCCAGGGATATGGCAAGAGTTATTACTTGGCACTATCCCTGCGTGTGTTTGAGCTCATCAGCCTGTGCTGCCTGATGCTTATTAAGCTTGGTCTGAGATGCAAAGTGCCTGTAAAAGTGATGGGGATATGACTGCCCTGGTGGAAGCAAAAGCCATGCTCCATCTTACAGACACAGAAAGCCAGGATATCCAAGGTGAATCAGCCTTGGATTCAAGGCAGCACACACATGCCTGCTGGTGGCAGCAAACTGGATTTTCTAACTCAAGAGCTCGTTCAGCCTCTGCAGAATTTTCAATTCCAGTGACAGACACAGTTACCTCACAAACCAGTGTAAGAGCTGGGAGCACTGCCTTCTCTCTGCCTGCTACTGCTGAAGGACCCTGAAGCATCCCCATTTCCCTCACCAACCCTTCAGAGCTGCTCTGGCACCACAGGCAGGAACCTCCTGCACTCCTGATCACAAGCTGTTCTCAGAGTCAGGCTGCCCGGCAAGTGACAAACTCTCAGGGAACACAACCTGCACCCCCGTGCTCAGCAGTCCTGCCCAGGAGGTCATGCTACATCCAGAAAGGTTGGGTATGTCCCAGCTTCCACCACCCAGGACCCTCTGCCGTGCCCTAAAAGGAAGCAGAAATATTTTCTGAATTTCAAATGAGAATTAATAAACACAAACATCACTGGTTCAGAATGCTTCCCAGGCAAAGTTGCTGGAGATTTGGAGAAGTGTGGTTACACATGCGCTCTCTCTTTATGCTCTTTCCAGATCTCTATCCCTGAACAAGATGCCCAGTCAGGCAGGCCTCAGCTCTGACCCAGCAGAACCATTCTTATGTTCTTAAATGTAGAAGAGTTTCTGCTTTCTTCTGGTTTTGGTTCACACTGATTTTGCTTTGCCATTTTTGAGCCTGACTAATGAGATTCACACACAGCCTGGGCAAACCAATCTGGCCCTGCCCAAGCTGAGATCTGCAGATATCCCACTGCTGGTACCAGATAGGACAGCTACCAGTTCACCAGGAAACTATGGGACACCACATATTCCTGGGGGAAGTTAGACACCTGACAGCAGCCTGGCTGGTCTAAAATTTCAAGAACCACAGTCCCACTATTCCCATCACTCCCTTTCAGAGTCCCCTTCTCTCTGTCTGCATTTTCATAGCTTTACACTATCCTCAACCTATGGCAAATAAAAACAAGCCCCCTTCCCACTTCTACTCAAAGTGTTTTTTAGGTAAAATACTAGACAGGAACAGGAAAGGATAAAATAGGAGTATCAGAGGGGGGAAAAACTGAATGGTTAATACAGTTCCTACTTGGTGCAGCCAGCCTTTGTGCAAACACGTCAGCTGGAAAGTGCTGGCAAGCAAAACCAAGAGGGATTTTTGTCAGCTGAGCAGCATATATTCCCTGGGAAAGGGAACACGGAATTGCCTGTAACTGCACGTGGCTGTCCTGTTTGTACAGGACCAAATTCTTCCCTGTGCACATAGCAGCCGTCCAGGAATCGCAGCCCACGGTGTCATGCAGGAGGCACAGTGCCAAACCTCCTCCTCCTGGCTGTGCTTCCAACACACAGAGACACCAAAGCAACTGCATGGACTCAAAATGTCACCTGCAGCCACTGCAGGTGAAGCCCTGGGTGCATGGGTGTCACAGAATCCCAGAATGGTTTGGGTTGGAAGGGACCTCAAAGCCCACCTCGTTCCACCCCCTGCCATGGGCAGGGATGCCTTCCACTGTCCCAGGCTGCTCCAAGCCCNTCTTAGGGAAGGATTTATTCCCAATATCTGATCTAGACATTCTCTCTTTGAGGGTTAAAACATTCCCTCCTTTTCTACCACTCCATGCCTTTCAAAAATTCTCTTTCCGTCTTCCAGCACCACCCAGCTGATCAGAATGACCGAATGTATCTTTGAACTTCAGGTTGTCCCCATTGCAAATATACCTTGACACATCTTCTCCCTTCATAGAAAACACTCTTTGAACAACAGTTGGTCAGAATGTGGGAAGAGACACTTTGTTAGGGGCTGTCCTGGTTTGAAGGACAGGTGTCTGCTAAGGAAGGCAGGGGACCTCCNTGTTGAAAATGAAAATACTCACAGGAAAGAGTGACTGCGTATGAGTTTTAAGTTTCAAATTTCACAGAATGTTTTGCTGTAACATTTTTCAAGGGAAAAGCTCCAAGTTTAGAACCTGAAGGGGTTTTATTTAAAACAATGTTTCTTTCTTCTACTAATTTTCTTTTCCAAGCTCAGCTGTTGAAGCTGAACTGAAATATAAGACATTTTTGTGTCCTCAACAGGTCCAGCAAAATCCTTCTCTCCTTTTTTTCAGAGGTGTGATTTTTACCCCCTCATATTCCAAAAAGTTACAGCTCATATTTTTTTTCATTCTTGTTAAAAAAACTCTTCCCCACCCTAACACAGTGAAGAGAAAAAAAAAAAAAANAAAAAAAAAAAAAAAAAAAAAAAAGATAAAACCTGTGGCTCTTTCTCTCAGACATAAAAAAACCAAAGAACAACAGAGTGGCTCAGTTTTTCTAATTAAAGTGCATGACTTTTCCTGGAGCACTGGAGCATGTTCAGCTTGGGGAGCAGGTATTTAAGGCTAATAAGCAGCTGGTTTGGTTTACAGAAATGCTGCAGCATTCCCCCATGGCACCCATTCCCTATTTCCCAGGAAACCTCCAGCAATCACTGGAAGACAGTCTCAAACATTTCCCTGCAATGGCTATAAGAAGAGACTTTAATCTCACACCCAACATAAGGCCTTGGTGTACATTCCAGGCTGTTGCCAAGGCCCTGAGTCTTTTTCTTGCATCTTTAGTTCCTGGGCAAAGCTACATTTCTAATCTGTGCATAATGTTCAGCTTCATCTCTTGCAATTTATGGGCTTGAACACAAAGGCAATTCTCACTGCCACTGGAAGGAGTGAAGCTCTTCCCCTCATTCCCTGAAAAAGGAAAAACAGTGTATGCCAAGGCAGACACTCCAGCCTAACCTTCTTCTCAAATAACACAAGGAAAAAGCACCTCTAGCTCTCTTGCAGTGATGAGACCAAGCCTTTGGAGACACAGGGTTTATTTCTAGCTCTGACACAGGCACTGGGTGCGAACCTGCAGATGCTTGAAGACCTGGCTGAACCAACTCTTTAAAAATCTTATCACCTTAGATAAAGCTGTGAGGAAAGCAAAACGCTTAAGAAAAAGTCAGAACCACATCCTGAAATTCTCTGCAGCTCAGTTGTGAACAAAATAAGCATCTTGACTTTGTTGTCTAATGCCGAATTTCTTTCCAAAACAAATGTTCCCAATCCTTAATGCCAGCCTAACTGGAGAGCAGTTTATCACAGAGTTAGGGAGAAGTTGCCTCCCACCACAGCCAAGACTTAGCCCAGCTGAGGGAAGGCTCTGAGTTCCACTTTAAGTATGCCCAAAGTCTTCTAGGTGATTAATGAAGACACAGACAACCCTGAAAGGCAGCTCAGATGTTGACAGAGCTGAGCCACTCCCTCCCTGTAACCTGAACATCCCAGACATGACTATAAAGACAGTAATAATCACCATTTTGGGGGGCAAGGCCAACTTTTCATCCATCAGTCACTACCCAGACTGTGATCTCACTGGGGGTTTAGTCCCTGCTGTGTTTTTTTAAAGACCTGAACAGCATAAATGAAAAATAAATGAAAGCTGCCTCAATGCCTAGAGCCTCAATCAGAGCCAATGGCAGCTACATTTTCCATGGAAAGCTTTAGCTTGCGGAAGAGGAGCAGGGTGGAGCTAAGAATATCAGTTACACAGTGACAAACTCCTGCCTGGCATTTCCTCCTCGAACCATGAGCCAGCTGCATCCACTCCTGCCAACCTTCAGCGGCCTCAACCAGCTCAAGGGGCTCTGCTCACATTGAGATACTTATTTTAGGGAGCAGATCCAGCCCTGGGAACCTCTTTGAGGACAAGATAAGCCTAGTGGGATTTGGCCACTTAATGCCTATCCCTTTCACTGGGTATCCAAACACTAACTCAAAAAGCATGGGATAAATATCCTTGCATTACACCTGGGAAGATAAACAGGCAAGAAATTGTCCTTTTTTCATGGATATGGGAAAAGAAAGAGGAGAAGAACACCACTCTTACCATCCCAACATAAGGTAGAAAGGGCATTTGATGCCTGTACATTCATTATTAATGTTCCACCAATAGGGTGGTTTGTTTCACCACTCCACACCAGCAAGAAAATTGCTATCTTTTTTCTTTCCAGGCATGGCTAATATCCCAAGAGCACAAAAGCTTTGGCTGTTGCCTGATACTTGCACCTAGGTCCTTCAAATCAAGCTATTTTAGAGTATCCTACACCAGTCAGCACATGCCTTAAGGAGCTTAAAACAGTCCACACTGCAGGAAATCCCTGTCACTAGCTAAAGACCCAGAAGAAATATCCTCCTTGGCCTACTATCAAACACACATCCCATGAAAAATGAGCAGAGTCCCTCTGGAAGCACTCCGAGCTGAAAAAGCTTCTCAAGGCACTCACTTAGAAATTGAGACTGCTTCTTGTCCAGCTGCAAGATACTGGTAAATCCATCCCCTTCCTGCTGCCACCTGTGTTGGTGAAGGCAGTGACAGCAGGAACAGAGGAGAACAGGAGTCACTGGATGCAGACACACACATTTATTGCTTCAAGTCAGCTCTCTGTCTTTTCAGAGAAGCCCTGGATTCTCTCATCTCCCTTTTGCACATCAGCCTGCTGGACAGATGGAAAAGATTCTGGAGTAAAGGTGGGATATGGTGTGAATAAGGGTGGAAATATTTTGGATGGGAATTAATTCATGGGTATGCAAAGGAGTGGGAGTTGTGATTCATGAAATGTTTCCCTCCCCCAGCAGTTCCCCACCTTGCAAGGAGCCAGTTGTTGGTGCTGGAAAGCAGGGTCTCAGTGGCCAGGCATTTGGCAGGAATGTTTCTGGAGCAGGCTCCAAGGCTGGAGCTGCATGTCAGCCAGAGCATCTCCTCAGAGCAGCTCTGATGGAGCATCACCAGGAACAAAACAACATTTCCTGAAACTACTGCAGGGGAAGATAGAAAATTCATCCAGCCCTTGATCCAAGAGGGCATAAAATGCACTAGGATCATGTTTTCTCTCCAGTTCCAAATAAAATCCCCAATATGGATACGTTGAATAGTCCCAAGGAGCAAATTCAGCAGTAGCTGTGCCTGAGAGATCACAGCCACTAAAAAAACTGGAGTGGAAACTGAGCTACAGCAGCAAAGGATTTCTCTCTCCCTGATATCAGGGGCTCTTGTATCTGTGCATGCCCTCAGTCTAACACTGCGAATGATCTTTCCCAAGCACATTGATGCTTGTCCTGACTTTGGTTCCCTTGCTAGGGAATGCATAAGCAAGGAAGATGTTCCATGTGATCCATGTAGAGCCTAAATTTTAATCCATCTGCCTCAAATCCAGCCCAGGTATTTCTCGGGTACTGTCTTGCACAGACAATCCGAGAATGAGCACATCAAAATTTTAATGAGACTCGCAGCAATATCCAACACCACTGAAATGTTTAAAATTGGCACAGGGAACAAACCAATAACACCCTGCACAAACAATGCTGTCAACTCTTGGATTACCCAATATCTCGTTCAAAATGCTGCTCTGGGAGTAATTTTGTGAGAAAAAGCACTTCAGCAGCTACAGTTCAGGAAGGTCTGGGAAAAAGGGATTAACAAACCCTAAAATATTTGGAAACAGAAGATGTGGAAAAACGGATCTTTGATTTTATTTGTCAGTCTTTGAGGTTCTGACTTACTCTTTCTAAACCACTAGGGACCAACAAGACTTACTTAAGATCTTGTTAGGAAAGTATCAAAGGCCCTGTCAAAAGTATGAGGGAGTCAGCTTGAATTGTTCTTAAGGGGAAACTTCAAGACTAGGAAGAAAAAAATCAGTTTCCTTATTAACTAAGGGAGTTAATCCATTAAGCATCAATAATTGCAGAGCAGAACATGAAGCAGTGAAACCAAACAGCTTGAATTGTGAATACGAACTACTGAGCATGATCTGAGACGCAGTCAGATCTCGAAGTCTATGAAAACATACACAGATCCTGAGTGCAAAGGCCTTGCATGCCTTTGGAAGGAAATATATATCTGCTTTATACAGAAAAAAAGATCCCTGCAAAACCAGAGTTCACATCCATGCACAAACACCAGTTCTCCATTCTCCTGAGCCACTGGGACAATCCATCCATGCTCAAATTAATATTTCCACTCTCCCAGTGCAGCACACAAGGGGGGAAGGCCATGGACTCATGGTCAAAACCATAACCCACAGATTCACCATGGAAATTGCAGCTCCTGCCACCATGAAATTATCTGGGAACCAACTGATCTTTGGTGTTCCATTCTCCACTCTCTCCTGAGCTATGCAGGGGCTATGGAGGCAATTTTCCTTCCCAGTACTCTGGGAAAGCAAGTGCAAGAGCAACCCCAGCTGTTCTGAGCACAGGGCACTGCTCTCAGTCAAATTATTATTAATGCAGGCTTGCTGAGCAACCACAGGCCTCTGTGGGGACGGATTCATGGGGGGGCTAGATGCCAGAAGAAACATTCATCTCTGTGGGGTGGAAAGAGCAACAGAAATGTCCTAAGAGAAGGGAAGATCAAACAGGAGTAAAAGTACTCATTCACTGCTTCTCTTTTTTTGCCTCCATTTGTAGTTGAGCTGCTAAAGAAAAAGGATCTCAGAAAAAAACCTTTTCTTTCCTCCCAACCACTAACAAAAGGGTTTTCTGAATAATAAAGTATTTATGTATAAAATGGAGTTAACATACCATTGTAACCATAGGTGGCACAAATACAGGAGATGGAACTTGAGGCCAGTCGAGAGATGAAAGAGGGAATGGAGGCAGAACCCTCCCTTCTCTTCCCCTTGTGATGAGGAAGCCTGTGTGACATGGGAGATCTCCAAAAGGCAAACTCCTCCGCAACTTGACATAAAACTAAACTTCAGGCTGGGTCTTGTTTGCCTTAGAAGGGCTGAGATGCTGTTCTAGGCTTCTTTCTACAGCTTCTGGTCACAGACAATATAAAAAGCTTAAAATAGCCATCAAAATAAGATTTGGAAGCTCCCAGGATTATATTTAAAAAATAGGATAAAGAAAACAGTGCTTTACTGAATCATGGGCTTTGTTTTTTAGCTGAATATGCTCCCCAAATGGCTAAGTGATCCATTTTAGCTGTTATGGGAAGAATTTAGTTCAGCTCAGTCAACACACAAAACTTCACCAGACATCACTACCTGCTCCTCACGACTGTGAGCAAACCTGCTGGTCAAAAGCCAGTTCACAGTTTATTGGTCCAGAACAGGAACAGAAATAGAAACATCAAATAAATGTCTTTGCCCTGCCCTGGCCTCCCTGCTGTTGTTGCAGCACAGAAAGGTTGCAAGAAGCTTGTCAGTGAATTCCTCATAGTATCCATGAAATTGCTAGGACATGGCAGCACTCCTTGGCAATCAGTTTGGGGGGTAGGTTTTATTCCTCTCTCCTCTGAAGCCACTGGGTAGGTGACTCACAGTAGACTGGTGTTGCAAGGTTCCCAGTTTCTCTTCAAATAGAGGGGTGGAGCTTTCCACTGCTCTAGAAGCAAAGCAGCCAGAGCCAAACACCACACACTAATGGATTTTTCCACATGCTAAAACCCAAGAGCTTGAAGGAGCTCCTAGAAATAGAAAGCTTCCTTACCTGCCTTGGAAAACTTTGCTTGGCACTCTACAGCACAGTCCTGCCCGTGTTTGTGAGGATACCTGAGGTCGTGAGTGAAAAACATCAGCGCCGGTTTCTGTACAGTTCTGTGAGGAAAGAAACAGTGTTTAAAGCAGATTTGTAACCAGAGTGCCCCACCATCCCTGTGAGAATCCAGGGCAGAGTCCCTTCCCATGGAGTTAAAGTGGGCAGAACATATTCAGGATATGAAGAGCCTCACCAAAGGATTGCCACACTCAGAGGCTGCAGAATCTCTCTCTCCAAATTAGTGCCTCGTGTTGAAAGTTTTAAGCGGTAGCAGATGTTGGCAGGGAGCTCCAGACCTTTGTTTCCCAGATTCCCAGATAACTGCTGCTTTTGTGCAAGCCCTTCTCTAGCAATAACAATAATTAAGTGCCATTTATATAAGGTCTTTCATTCAGCAGTCCCAAAGCGCTCCATAAATTTAACAAACCATTAATACTCAGCAGATGTATTGCTTTGCAATTTTAAAAAGGCTGCATTCTTCTCCAGGATCCTCCACAATCCCACAAATGGCAGGTACCCTAATTACCATCATCACCATAATCATCCATCAGTTTGCAGAGAAGCAGAATCAGGGAATGCCAAAGGCCACAGTACATTCTGCAAATAACAAAAGGATTTAAGCAGAGTTCCTGGCCTTTAACTTTTTTTCCCACTGTGAGCAGGAAACCACCCTGCCTCCAGAAATTCACATGCACTGATAACTTAATCTAGCCAGTACACTGAACTGAAAGGCAAGGATCCATTCCCAGAGCACATCAAAACCCCACCGATTAAAGAAAGCCGAGTCAAACCCAAGCAACAAGAATTCTTTCACTAGGATGCCTTAAGTTCACTAAAACTGAATTTAGTGGCCCAAGCAGGATATTGAGAGAGATGCAGTAGTCACCAAGTCACTGTAATCTTGCTTATACATCCCTCTGGATTCCCCCTAAAAAAATAAGTGATGGAAGGTATTGCTTGAGAGGACAAGTCTTGCCACAACAACAGCACCATCTCTTTACACCACCCAGATTAGACACTCAATTAGACACACAATTGTGGCCTTCCAGCACCTGAAGGAACCTGCAGGAAAGATGGAGAGAGACTATTTCCAAGACCCTGGGGTGACAGGACAAGGGGGAATGGTTTCAACCTGATGGAGGGCAGGTTACACTCTCCCAACTACTGACAACCCCACCCCCCCAAGCGAAACCACAGGAGCTGAGCATCCAAGCCCGGGGTGCACAAAAAATGAGGAACAGGTTTTGGCAAAGGCACAACTCACACAATTATCAATTGTGAGGGTGTGGACGAGCAGCAGTGATTCCTTGAGCTGTGTCTGAGCCTTAGTGTAAAGCAAAATACTAATTCTTCTTTCCTAATCATAGAGTATTTTGAGCTGGAAGGGACCCACAAGGATCACTGATCTAACTCCAGACTTCTTGACATTTATTATGCTGCTGCTACCAAAGGCAGTTCAAGATCTGTCACACAACTTGAATTATACTGTGTTTGTTCCTATTTTAGGGAACACAAAGAGGCATTTGCAGAAATCTCAGATAGTTTGAGACCATGGTTCAATAGTCACAGTAATATAAACTGCAACTTAGCTGTGTATCTCAGTTCATAGTTGCAATAATTAGAGGTTCAAGGGGTTTTTTGCCCAAACTTTCTACTTATAAACAAGGCTGCACAAGGTCTAACACCACATCACATTCACTTTGTAACACATCATGCAATAAAATCCAGTATTTAACTTTTGCACCTCGTGCTGGACAGTGAGAATATTCCCACCCTCTCCAAAGCTTCCTTGCCTCTGATTACCTGATCTACTCCTCCTGCTAGCCGCTCACACTCTGCACTTGAAACAGGAATTAGAAGTGGGAACCATGGCTATGGGAAGGGCTTCTTTCTCTGTTTTCTACCAAGCATACCTTGGATAACTGATCAGCAACCAGCTGACAGCACAACCCAAATGAGACATGGCCAAGCTCTTCTCAGTTGAATTAAAATAACAGCAAATAAATGATCTGGATTGTATTTAGAAAGTCACAAGACCACTGCTTGGCCCGGGCTAGGGGTGAGGAGAAGGCCCATCCAAGGTGACACCCAATTCTTTTCAGCTGAAATAAATTTAATTCCTACCAAGGGAAGCCAGGTTTCACAAGCTCTAACAGGGAAAATGTTCACTGAACAGAGGCTGTGTGAATGCCTAAGAGGGACTAGACTGGGGCCCGTTCTTTTCATCGTGCAGAAATGTAACAGCTTTTTTATTCTGTTTTATGAGTCAGTGTTCCCAATGGAAAGAGCACACACATCATGGCTTTGGCACTGCACGCCGCTGCATTTCCTACCAGCCCCATCCCGCCATGAATCTGATCCATTTGGTTAACCTCTCCAAGAAGGGGTTTGTGCCAGCAGTGCTCTCCAGGAGCAGGAGGGGGGCAAGGCAGGGATGTGTCAGAGGAAGGATGAATGCCCTCTCCTTGCAGTCCCTGCAGCACAAACCACCCCTGTAAGAAAAACAAATGAGCCCAGAAGGCAGTCAGGAAACTGCTGAGAGAAAGGTCCCCTCCTGGGATGAGTCAAGCTCCAAAATAATTCAAGGAGCTGTTCTGGCTTGCCATGGGGACAAATTGTCCAGCAGAACCTCTGACAGCTTTTCTCCCCTCTGATTCACCCCTCAGTATGCCACTGGGCTGACAGACACAAGGATGCCACAGGTGATCATGCAGGACACAGGGGTTTGAACAGGACATTGCCTGACATGGTCCTTCAGTGTCACAAACACAGCAAAGTGTTTTGAGAGAACCCTTGAGAGTGTTTGAGAGATCCCTGAGCTGCCAGACCCTGAGGGTTTCTGTTTTGGCCACAAAGTGCACCTGGGAGGGCTGCAAAACTGCCAAGGTGCTCAAGACCTAATTAAAAAATTAAAAAACAGAATCAAAGGATCCAGGTCTAAACCCAATCTCAAACCTAACACAAAGCCTTTGGTGAGTTAATGAACTTGCCAAGAGATCTCTGAGTCGATAGTGTCTTATCCTCTTTCTAATTCTAAGCTCCTTTCCCAGGATCCTTGGGCTAATCCATCTCCCCAGTCATCTCAGAGGGTCCAGAGTGCTTAGGCACACAAAAACATCACATATCACAGTGGGGGAAGTGCTCCAAATTATTGGAATTCTTATAATTTCCTTTTCTGACTCTGTCCCCCAGTCACACTCATGTTGTGAATACATTACTAAATATCATAGCTCATCCTCTAAGTCCCAATCTCTTTGCCTTTGTCTTCAGCTATTACTACATTTTATGAGTTTTAGTTAATTTGTCTAGTGCTGAATAAGCAATTTGCCAGGCCTAAACATTAAAATGAAAATGGTTTCAGTGCAGTAACTTGAGGTGACAACACATACACTGTGGAGGCAAGGGCTGATACCAGCTCCACCAACAGACACAGAACACAAACAGCTAAAAACCCAACAGGCTTCAAATATGAACACTGAAGGATGCCAAATTCTGTAACAAATTCTAAAGGGACAAGAAGCTAAAAGTTGTTTTGAGTTTTCCAGCTGCATCTCTGATATACAAGAAAAGTCCTCCAGTAACTCTGAATAAGACCTCTTTTGGAGTCAAAACTCTGGATTTTGAGTCTACCCTCCCACTGCATCGACTGCTGTCCAAGGCAGCTATTACATGGAAAGGTGTGCTGTTAAGCTGATCAGACCAGATATGCTGATATTTCTGGAGTTCAGCCTCCTCTACTTAATAATTTTGGTGCCATAAATGGTAAATTGACTCATTTACTAGAATCTAAGTTCTGTACTATGTACAGAATTTACGCTGTAAGAGACAGTGTAAAGCTTAGAGGCAGAGGCAAAAGCAGCACTGCCTTCTACCTCATGTAAAAGACACTGAAAAACAGAAATAAATTTGAATTTAAGGTTGAACAGGTCCATACTTGTTTATTTTTTCTTTCCCCTCTGCTGTTTCCTATGCTTTAGGCAGTCTTCTCAGTGGCTTCCTAACAGAGCCTGAAAAATTCCTTATCACAATTGTCCTCTTCCCACTGGCCAGATGTGTTCTCTGTTCCTGTGGGAGCAGAACCCCAACAATATGACTTAATTCCTGCCTACAAGGAATAGGATTTGGTTTATAGCCATACATAAATGAGGACACAGCCTCTTATACTTACCTTGACTGTTTCAGTTTTTTTTTTTTTTTAAATTTTAAAAGGCTTTTAGCTGAGGTTTCCTTACTTTTATTTATGATAGCCCAGACCTCTGTAAAAGAGTCTGGAGTAAATCCATGCTTCCAACAGGACACATCCTACAAAAGTCTGGGAACTCTTAACAACAGGAAAAATGACCAGGCTTCAGGATGACTCATCATCGCTGTTTTGCAAAGATGTTGGAAGAAACTGGGAAGCAAAGACTAATTAATGTACTTCCCACTATTTGTAGATTCCCATCTGCTCTGCCTCGCTTTCTGGAGGCCTCAACACACACAGAAGTGTTGCTCTGCCTGCAGACACACGGCAAGGACTGGGGCCACTCTCAGGCCTGTTCTTTAGACTGTTTACAAAAGCATCAAGAAACAGGACACAGGGAATCGCTTCCCACAGAAGGCAGGTTTAGATTAGGTATTGGGAATAAATCCTCCCCTGTGAAGGGGGGAGACCCTGGCAAAGGGTGCCCAGAGAAGCTGTGGCTGCACCTGGATCCCTGGTGGTGTCCAATGCCAGGTTGGATGGGGCTTGGAGCACCCTGGGACAGTGGAAGGTGTCCCTGCCCTCGGCACAGGGTGGAACAGGACGGGCTTTAAGGTCTCTTCCAACCCAAACCATTCCAGGATTCCTGTGGAATTCTTTCTAAATGACTTTTTCTTGAGACTCTAAGAACAATCTTCCAAATGCTGGAAAGAGTCATGTTCTAGTGAAGAATACTTCATTAAAAGCTCTTCAGATACCAAGAAAGACCTGAAAATTGGATAAGTGCAAGTTACAGTAAGAATTTTCCTGACCCGAGTCCCACAGCCTTCCCATCAGTATCTCAGAGGGAGGACATCCCACTCCCCCTGAAATGCTATTTTTCCTAATGATAGTTAAGCAGTGAAATTGCTTCTTAAAAAAAAAAAAAATTGTAACAATTTATGTCCTTCTATGGAAAGAAAACCCTCATCTGTCACTTCTCGTGACAAAAAAATGCCAACATTGAAACTTATCATTTCAGAGTCAATATTCCTGCTCATCTTTGGAAGAGATGGAGGAAAAAAAATTATGTTATTTGCCACAGGGCCCTGTTTGGGAGTGTAAACCAGTTCTCCTAACCTCCTCCACACTGTTAAAATCATGGATTTTGACCCAAATTAACTTGCTGTGAAGTCAGAAGACTTGTGACTGACTAGAGTGGGAACTGGATGGAACTCTGAAGAGATAAACTGAATGGGAAATGAGTTTTAAAGAGAGACCTCTTGCCCCCAAGGCGAGACAATCATAGGAAACTACAGAAACACATTG
>VZTR01010926.1:0-52188 GCA_013400775.1 Chaetops frenatus
AGCAGATGGCCCTCGGCAGATTGTATCATGCATGCAACTTGTATGTGTTGCATCCTTCCCTCTTCAAGTCCCTGTTCTTGCATCATGTCTCATCATGTCGTGTCTTACTGGTGCTGTCACTGGACCATGCACTTTCTTGATTTTCCAAATATCTTTGTGCTGCTTTTTCGTGATGGGTCCTAATAAGTACATATTACTTGCATCATCTATTGTTGCTGCAGAGACGCCTTCCCAAACGAGAATTTCACCTCACTTTCTGAGGAATCACATGTAGAATATAGGGGGCTACATGTATAAATTGCACTGGGAGAGCTTTTTTTTTTTTTTTTTTTTTTTGACATAGAAACAAGTTTTTTTTCATTAGGAACAATGATTTACTGGAGCAACCTTTAATTGTTTGTGGTAGAGTCCCCGTCACTGGAGGTTTTCATGATTCAGTTGTACAGGGTGCTAGATAGTCTCATCCAGGCTCTTTTTTCATGAATGTTTGGACCACATGATGTTTTGAAGTCTCTTCCAACATGGCCAACATTCCAAAATGTGTAACGGATGTGCCACCACAGAATTGCAGCAAGAGTGAGTGCTATGTAACTTTTTCCTAGCCAATTGGGTAGAGAGTGCAAGTTTGGCAGAGAGGCGACCTTCAGGGAGGACTATTTGCTGTGGTTTTTATTTTCAAAGGAAGTGGTCCCTGTATGCATATGCCTGACTTGAACATTCCACTTCCAAGACTATTGGTTAGTGACAATCAGCATGATTTTCCAAATGATCCACAGAACTCCGAGGTTTTTTTGTTTGTTTGTTTGGGGTTTTTTTGGCAGGAAGTTATGGCGGGAGAAAAAAGGCTCAAAGGCTGCTGAGGAAGGTCGTGGAGTCTTGCTCTCTGGGCATATTCAAAACCCACTTGGATGCATGCCTGTGTAACCAGCTCCATGTGACCCTGCCTGGGTAGGGAAGTTGGACTAGATGATCTCCAGAGGGCATTTCCAACCTCAACAATTCTGTCACTCTGCTAAGATTGGAAATAAAGGAATAAAGGTTGGAAGGGCAGGGAGAAGAGAGTTTGGATAGCACAGGGAAGCAAAGAGGGCCATGGTTCAGCACTTTTCCATGCTCTCATTTTGTCTGGAAGTCATGCTTTAAATGTTCTTCTTTACTTGTGCCAGTGGTATACGTAAACCACTAGGTAGCAGGCAACTGCTAAAAAGCAGTAACTCATTAGAATGGACGTGCTGCTCCATGACAAGAAGAAAATGTTACTGGACCTTTTTAAGAGAAAATCACTATAGAAATGAGTTTGCCAGTAGTACTTACAAGGATCAGAAAGATTCCTAGTGCAGTTTGCCAGGGCCTTTTTCAGCAGTTCTTCATAGAAAACTGTTTATTTTTACAGTGTATAAAAGGGTCCTACTTGGCTTTGAAGCCTCTCAGAGATGAAGTATCTGTCCCAGTGGACTTACAGAACAACTAGAAACAGTGACATTCTCAGATGTCCTCATACTTATGTCCATGTGTTCTGTTCTATGTGTGTGTGAGTATTTTCAACTCTGCCAACATGTAAACACACAAATCCTATTGGGCAGAAGGGAAGTTGTGTATCTGAATTCTGTCCTGGGGTTTGGAAGCATTGAGCTTAAACTAAAAGTGTTTATAAAGAGTGTGTTTTTAGGTTGGCAGAACTTAAGCCATTATGTTCAGAATACTTGGTCTCCATGAGTGAGGGGAAGGACTAGGAAAGGAACAGACCTTCAATGGGTAAACACAAGGCTCTGCATCTGGCACCAAGAGGAATCAGGCACCGACAACTGTGGAACCCATTCTGAGGACTGAGACCTGCTAGAAACAGGTGGGACCCATCTGAAAAAGTAGAGATTTTGCCCAAGTGGAGAGTTGTGATGGATTGATACAAGCCCAGGAGCAAAGCAGGGAAGATGAAGAGAGGGGTTACTGTTTATGAGAAGAAGCCGTTTAGATATATGGAGCTCCTCTATGGAAGAGATGGGCTTCCTTTCTTTTTCCTTTGTAAGGTGGGGACCAAATCACCCTCTGTAGCCCACCTTGTCACTTCTCAGCTTTTCAGGGGAAAGTTGAATCAATTGGAGTCTTTCATTCCAAATCTGGATCGTACTCAGGATTCTTCAATTTAATATCCAAGAATCATATTCTCCATTGCTGGCCACAGGATTGTGGATGGTGAGGGTGGTCCATCAGTAGTACACTGGGCCCACATCAAGACTTTTTCTCCCATCCTTTTCTTCCTGGAGTGGCCTGTGCTCTTTACACCTGGGTTTGGCAGTACTTCATGGATTGCTTGTGGCTCGCTGTTCTGACACTGTCATTAACTTGTATACCTCCTTCAGCACTCTACCAGCTGCAAGTGTTCCTAGGAAACATTTTGGACATTTTGTCAAGGTGTTGTAAAATACGGATTTGCAGAGGGCCAAAAATTGTCATGTGTCCTTCTACCCCAGCCTTGCTTGATAGAACACCAACTGATGCTGATTCTCCTCCTGCACCTACAGGGAGCTCTATCGTTTGTGTCTGTTGGCTCATTTTTGCTACCTAATCTGTGGGACACTGATTTTTCCCTCTTGTTGACAAAGTTGTGTGGTATTAATCTACTGGTCTTAGAGGAGCATGTGTTTGTCCAGTTCAATCTCTTCAAGGAGGGCTTTCACATCTCATATGGTTTATCTTCTGCAGGCAACAGAGAAAGAAATAAATGAGACAGGAAGAAGAATGAGGAGTGGTGTGTCTCTATGAACAAGAGACTCCTTCCCTGGGGAGCCAGGAAAAGAATTTAAACTAGAGCTTGTGACCAGGGTTGGTGAGTAGGCAGGAAGAGGCAGAAGACAGGAAAAGAAGAGTTCATGTCCTGAAGCAAATGACATCAACACTACTCCCAAGCCCAAGAGCTATGGCAGTAGGCATAGTTGCCCACTGAGCCTTCTTGGGCTGCAGAGATGGGGTAGGGTCTCATATTCAGCAGAAGTGTTTAGGTGCCAACAAGTGTTTCTGCTCTGCATCTCTAGGAACAGCAGATCCAGGATATCTGCAGTCAGCTGGACCCAAACATACATGCGTGGGCTTTATTCCCCTCTCACATAGGTAAAGGTGACCCAAAAGGTCAGAGGAGGAGCTTAAAATCCCCGACTGGCATCTGAAAATCTGGGTTTCACTTGCTCCAAAACTCCACTGAAACCTGGGATGATAAGCATACCTTTTTTGCCTTATGGAGGGGGGGAAGGATAGAAATTTCTACTTTTCTCCCATCTCAGTAGTTTTGTAGTGCCTTGTATTTTACTATGAGCTTCTTGAGACAGCAGCCATTTTCTCAGTCACCGTCATGCAGCTCTTGGCTTCCAGAAGTCTTGATTGTTAGGTGTTCCTCTCAATCTCAATTGCTAGAATTTTGTTTTATTCAGGACTGCAGCATTTTCCCATCTAAAATGTCTATGAAACAAAGACATTCTCCTCCAAGAGTCCTAAGTGCTTTTTGATCTTTTCTAGAAATCAATTTAAGTGAAGGCTTGGTTTATGTTGTACACTGCTGTTCCTCTTGACAGACCTTTTTTGTACAATGTGAGTATTTGATTGAGATATTTTAAAAATACTACATTTTTTAAAGATATTCTTTTCCTTGGGCCCCAGCTTTCTATTGCTTTCAACTGGGCACGAGTACAGTCCTTTGCCTGAGCTCACTGGCTGCTGGCTTTGGACTTGCTGCTGGTCTATTACACCAGAGGGAGTACTGTGAAGCTAATGACCAAGGGCAGAGGAGAGTTAACACAAAAGGCTGCTGAATAAAGCCTGCAACAAACCAAAAATAGCTGGGGGGAGGTGGGAGGAGGAGGAGGGAAGGCGGGTTGTGCTGCAGGAGGCTCCAGATGGGCCCTGCATGCTGCGTTACAACAGCAGAGACACGGGGGATAATCGAAAGGTTCCCATCCCTAGAGGATGTATGGCACCAACCTACAGCACACATTCCTCATCAGGTGAAGGATTCCCCAGCTCCCTGTCCCAGGGACACCACCTGGCCAACTCGGCTAGAGGGCTGAAGTTCAATAAACTGGGAACCAGTATTGCTCTTTGCTCCTACAGCACTTGTCTTGGTAGTTAATTAGACCAATTCCTAAATAAGCGCTACAAATAGTAAACATGCAGTAGCGTCCTGGTTTAACCAGGAGTTGAAGATAGTGTTGAAAGCATTTATTTGTGTTCTAAAAGGCTACAGGAAACCTCCTTTTCAAGGATGAGTTAAGTAGCCTCAAGTCATGTAGCTTCTGCATTTTGAAGTTAAACAGCTCTGTGATCTATGAACTCAAATCACACAGTTAATTACCCAAAATTCCCCCTTCTTGCTCCCCTCCCTCTCCCACTTTGCTCTTGAAATACATTATATTTCTTTGACAGTCCACTGAGAACAATGTCTGCTTTTGTGACAGCAACACTGCCAGTGGTGTAAAAATCTATGCGTCTGTCAGGCTTCCCCATGTGAAACATAATTGCTTAATTTCCATTTGAAAGTACATCCCTGACATTAGAACAACGTAGACACACCAAGGATAACAATGATTTCCTGACACCTACAATGGGGCATAATGTGGTAATAAATATGTGTGCAAAATGAGTGCTCTGCACACAGAGGGAGCAGGTCTGAATTTACAGCTGCAGATGAAGTGTTCCCCAGGAAAAAAAAAAATAAAAAGAAAGAAACCAACAGATTAGCATCAGTGTGAGTCTATGTCAACCAGATGGCTTGCTATGGAAAAAGAGCTTCCCTGCTTTATTCCGGTAACCCTGGCTAGCAGGCTGAATGTCTGAGATGAGAAGAGAAAAATGATCTCATTCAGTTGGGTTTTTCTCCCTCCTTGCATACATACAGTTTGAACTGGAGCAGAGTAAAAGCTTTGAAAAGAACACAGAAGTTGTCCCCTAATGGTGGCACGTGATGGACCAGGAAGGCTGGGTTCAAGCATGCCAAAAGCACAGTGGAGAGCACTGCCAGCTAGGAGGAGGGGAGCACTCGAGGGACAACCACTGGGTCTAGCGAGGCATCTACTCTGCACCTTGAAATGATGATATGCTTCTCCCTCTGGCTGCTCCCTGCTTCAGATGGTCCCTAAAATGTTTGGAGGAGAGGTCATCCCCCCAAGGCCCCAGTTCCTAGCATCCTTAGATGTTAGTGTGATGCCAGTCATGGCACGTTGGTCCTAGTCTGCCAAGACTGGACTTGGCACTAGAGCACATTGACAGTTCATGTGGACGCAGCTATACCAGGCTGCTTCCTGGTCCAGGCCACCTCATCTTATTTTAGGCATTTAACTGAACACTTAGTTAGGAGCAGTTTCCTCCAGGGTCACTGGGGACAAAAATACATCTTCATTTGAGTGTTGACAAGGGGTCTGGTGGTGCCTCTCTCTACAGACTGTGGGGAAAAGTCCTCATGTAATAGACTCTCAACTCGGCCTGAAGTGAAATAGGATGAGTCCAGGCTCAGATGCCTCCCTTCAGGGTGATGAGTGCTGTCCTTTGCCAGAGCAGGTCAGGACATCCTCACCGTCAGACTATCTGAATCACACATAGCTTCTCCCCAGGGACACTGCAGTTTGACAGCTAAGGAAGGGACATTTAGCTGACAGTTTTAAGAAGTCCAAGTGCGCTTATCTTTACAGGCATTTGAGAACCAATATGAGATTTACGGTGTTGGCTTGCTGTTAAGGCATCATTTCACAAAAGCTGTGGTACATCAGTCCCTAGGACAGACATCAGCTTTGGACAGTGTGCTTCCTGCAGCAGGCAATTTTGCTTGGAGTTTCTGGATTCCAGTGAGTACTAAGCACATTTTAGTGACACTGTGATGAGGATTTTCCTCCACAGAGGTTGTAAAAATAATTGGAGGGATTTGGCCTCTCTTATCTGCAGCAAATGATGAGTTGTGACTGTGCACCAAGAAACAGGAGATGAGAATCTTCCTTATCTTTGGAGAAGTTGTGACACCATTTGTTAAGATCTCCTTAAAGGCTAGGGCACCATTCACAGGGCAAGAGTTGAACAGTTATTTTTCAATTTTCTTTGTTTAAATTCTGTTCCCAATGGAAATTTCTCACAGCAAGAAGCGGGGAGGATGTTTAACTTTGATTTGGTCTATAGTAGAATTCATGTGAGTGGAATATCCAGTCCTTGATTCTTCACTTGTCTTTGGCAGTGAATGAATGTCTGTCATTACAAATATCTACAAAATTACAGTTTTAATGACCTGTTTGCTTCAATTAAGGCCTGGCTATTATCTTTCCAAGAGGCAGAAGGTCGGGGAGGGAGAGACAGAGCAGGAGAAAAAAGCTGATCAGTAGGACGCGTGAGTAGAACATTTAAGGGGCCAGCTGAAACTGAGAGTGGATTTGGAAAGGCTGTGTGATGAATCTGTGACATTGCAATATTTCAATCATCACATTTCAGATTCTGGTTCATGCATCATTTGCTATGAAAGTTTTGAGATTTTAATCAGTATTTCAAGAGTAAATTGATACAGCCTAATCATTTAGAATCTCTGGCAAAAGACCAAAGTGTATTATGTTAAGTGTATGTTATGTATTATAAAAGCTGCTTGCTGAAAATTAATTGAGTATTCCCGTGCTAGATAATGTTTCTCCATTCCCCAGAGCCCATCCCTTTGCGTGCGAGTATTTTCCCAAGTGCAATGCAGATGCCAGAGAAAAGGTGAATATATAACACATGTAAAAAGACTGGCTCAGTTAGACATAGCACAGTATGCTATGTTAGCCTGCTAACCTCCTTGACTGGGTTGTGGGGTTGTTTATTTGTCTGCGTGATGTGTAGGAGGAAAACTTCCAGGTACAAAACGACAGAAAAGTGTATTTTCCATAGAAGAAAAATATAAGAAAGCTGGTAAAAAGTTGGAAATGCGTTTGCATTTCTACTGACAACTTATGTGGACTTGGCAGAACAAGTAGCCCAAGTAAATGACACAGTTAGCAGCCAGTGGGTCTAGGTAACAAATGTGCCATCACACTACATATTGAAAGGCTCACTAAATTCCCATGTCGTGCTTCTCCTGCATTTTGTACCTTTGGCAATGCTGATAAAAGGAATGAGTTCAAATATGAGGAGCTGGGCACACCTTTGATTTGCCAAAAGCCGACAGCGGGTGGCCACCAACATTATTTAGCCTCTGTGCTGACCTTTCTGATACAAACCATTTCCATCTGCTCAAGCTGGTTTCTCAGGGGGATTTGGGCCCCTTTTGCAAAGAGGGGTTGGTTTTGGAACTTTCCCTGTCTACCTAGTACAGAGGAAATATGTTCAAATACCCCTTCTGCCTCATGCACGGTACTGAGTAGGGACTCCCAAGATGAAATCTTCCCACCGTCAGGATGTTCTCCCCAGCACCCTGGTCAAAGCTGTCCTAAACTATTTGTAGTTTTTGGTCATTCTCAATGTCAAGCAAAAGAAGATGGGTGTTTGCTGTCTGCAGTTGGATCTCACTTCTTTCAGCTCCAGTCTCAAGTCTTCCTCATTACACATTTAATTCCTTTACCACCTTTTAGAAAGTGGAAAAACTTCAATGCCCAGAGCATGTGTCCATCCTCTCATCTTCTAATAAGGTGTCAGTGCAGGTTCATTAGCCTGAACTGGGCAGACCAGAGGTTTGAAAGCCATTTGTACACATCTCGGGCAAGAGCCACCCTGCCCCTGCATAACTGCTGAAGTCCTTCAGCCACAAAGTGAGGAGAAAGGCAGCACTTGTCTTGATAGCTTTGGCTAGGACACCTAGCCTCCCCCTTTGGCTGTCTGTTTTTTCTTCTTTGACTTTTTTAAAGCCTCAAGGCAATGGAAGAAAAGAATTAGTTTGGGGTCACTTCAAATTCTTCAGTCAGACAGAATTGTTTCATATTGGGAATTTCTTTTTTTTTTTTTTTCCTGTTTCAGTTAATGGATAGTCTCTTCCCCAAGTGGAAAATCAATAATCCTCAGTGGCCTTAATTTAGGTATACCCATTACCAGTGTTTTTAAGATCAGATACAGCCCGTAAGATGGGGGAGGGAGATAGCTGGAAGGAGGTCATCCAGCTCTCCTGAGGAAAGAACATCTCAAAGGACTCAAGCAACTCCCTTCTGGTCAGAAGGTTTGTAGTCCCTTGCCTCCACCCTTGGCCTGGTTTTTATCACAGAAATGTTGAAAGAACATGTGCTGGGTGCACATGCAGCATCTCTCATGGACTGAGCAGGGAACTCCCACATCTAGGATCCGCCTCAGGGCCCTGTTGCCCTCCAGCCATACATCTGCAGTTCCACTCTGCTGTACTCTCTGTCCTCTCTTTCAAAGGACAGCCAGCTGGCTTCCTCTGTCAGCACCTTGCTCATCACCTGGTGATCACAAAACAGTAGAGGGGTGCCTTGCCAGCAGGCCCCCTGCTCCTATATGAGTTCTCCTGCAGTTTAGGGCTGCAGCCTTTGCCCTGCTGCCTGGCCCCCTGACAGGCTGTCTTTGATAACTGTAGAGGGTACTTGGGTGTCCTGTGGGAGAGGCATCATGCTCATGATCACAGGTGATTTAACATTGCAAGGAAACGCAGCTTAGCCACCAACTCTAGTAATTAGCAAAAATAATCCAAATGCTTATTCATCTATTCTCTGTTTATAGTGGCATCCTCTGGTAGAACAGTGAACAGGAAATAGAAATAGAATATCCAAGAAGGTAAAATACTCCTAAAGTTCACAACTAATATGCCTCTTCAATTCTCGGGGTGAAAGTTCTTCCCTTTAGGAATAATTGAATATTTTAGTGACTATGACATCCTCATCTCCTCTCCTTGTGTCATTGAGACACAGAAAACATTTCTCCAAAAATAGGAGGCCAAACTCTTTTTTACATATCTAGTGGAAGAGCTTGAAGAACTTCTTTGAAATGTCTTTCAGAGGTATTGGTGTCTTAACACCAGATGCCAGAAGACACAAATGCTTCTGCTTCATTTAACACATATCTGGAATAGCACAACCAGGCATAAAAGCTAACAAAGGAGCTAGAAGCTCAGGCTGCTAGAGGTGAACATCTCCTTCCTGAGAGTCTGTTTCCTCCTTCCGGTTGCTGGCTGATTATTCTCCATATGGCTGTGGCCATCCAACCACACCTAGTCTCTTCCTTGCCAGTCCCATTAAGCTAGCCCATAATATGGAAATTTCTCTGGTCCACTATAATGCTATTGGCAGGTCTCTTCTTTCTCCAGCCCCATCAGAGCCCATAAACCCCACCACAATTATGTCATTCCTCTCTAAACTCATCTCTGCATTCCCCCAGAAACATGAAGAAATGAAATGGCAATAGGACTTTCCTTCTGTCACCTATCTGGGGCTCCTACAGTGAAAGATCTGAATTGCTTCAAGAAGCAACAAAGCTACCATGGGCCGTTTATAGAGTCTGACCTTGGGAATGCCTGCAGCAGGAAAGAAAGAACTTATTGGTAAAATATTCACATGAGCCAGTGCAGACATCAAGGAGTGACAGAACCCATCAATGTGAGATGCAGGTGTCAGGGCTAGTAATCATAGCTCTATGCAATTCTGTAGATTCATGACTTCCAACTTTTTTCTTCACTTTTTGCAGGTCCCTCAAAGTCTTTCTAAGGGAAAGACACATTGCTTTATAGTGAATTTAAGTCCACTAACAAGAGGCATTCCTGGTCTCAAAGAACTCAGGTAGAAAATCTCTGCAATAGCTGTAAGTAATAATTCCTAGGTGCTTCTTGTTGCAGACTTCACAGGATGACACAATCTCAGTTTCTTAGCCAAGGTATTACATGGGTCACCTACTACTGGACCTCTGGCTCATCATGCTTAACTTTGTGCTCCGCTTCACCTTTGAATGAAGTCAAGGATAACAAGCCAAAGTCCATGGTCACTGTTATCTGAACTTTCTGTATCATGCAAAGGACTTGAATTATGGCTCCAGATTCAGCTTGAAGACACCTGCCCTTAAGTTGTATGATTTTATTAAAATAATCTCTCAGTGAATGTCATATTAGCAAACTGAAATTGGGGAGATCTTTCCTCTTTTAAAGGGAAGTCATTGTATCATGACATTATAGCTCATCTTGAGCTTTACATTAACAGCTAAGGAGAAAGGCTGTAGACTGTATTTGATTTTAAAAACATAGGTAATAAAACTTCATCTTTTTTCATTTTGGGACTTGAGAGCAAAAGCACTGAACAATTCTGTTTACCTTTATTATAAAATATTGGCATTCCTAAAGTCTGGACTGAAAACTCATCATCTTTTTTCACTAAAGTGCCTAATATCAGGTTTTCTGAAATTTATTATTCCTTATTTTCCATGTATTATGACAAAACACTAATCCTGGAATGTCTGTTGCCATTGCTAATTGGAAAGCCACTCTCCATTGTTCTTTTTTTTCATTCTCCATTAAGCCAACTGGCTTTAGTTGCTGGCAGATAAAAAGTGAGAACAAAATGAGGTGTTAAAAAAGTGCCAGGAAAATCTCCAAGAAGTCCTCAGTGTGAACAGATCTAGCTTGTCAGCCACCCCAAGAGAAAACTCTGGTAAGGCTGACGAGACACTTTCTTGAGTTCTGCATCTAGCTCTGGGACCTCCAACATAAGAGGAACATGGACCTGCTGGAGCAAGTCCAGGAAAGGGCCATGAAGATGATCAGAGGGCTGGAGCATGTATCCTCTGAAAGCAGGCAGAGAGAGCTGGAGCCTGAAGAAGACCTTCTGGCATCCTTCCAGTACCTGAAGAGGGCTTACAAGTAAGTTGAAGGATGATTTTTTAGAAGGATATATAGTGATAGGAAAGGGGGAAATGGCTTTAAACTGAAAGGAGTTTGGTTTAGATTAAATATTAGGAAGAATTTCTTTACTGTGAAGATGGTGAAGTTCTGCCACGGGTTTCCTAGAGAATCTGTGGATGCCTCATACCTGGAATGGTTCAAGGCCAGGCTGGATGGGGCTCTGCTCTAGTGGAAGGTGTCTCTGCCTGTGGCAGGGGAGTTGGAACGAAATGACCCTTAAAATTGTTTCCAACCCAAACTATTCATTGACTAAATGATGATTCTCTGCATATGCTGTCCTGTGGGATTCACTCATTCTCTGTGGCAGGGCTGGTGCATTTCATTCAGCTCTGTCTGACACAGCTGTTACTTTGCTTTTGATTTCTTTTGTTGTCTGCCACATCACTAATACTACAGGTCACATAGCAAAAGCAGCAAACCAGAAACCTCAGAGTAAAATTGTGCTAGAAACTTCCTTATGGAAGATGGAGGAAGACAGGTTGAGTGGACCATAATCAGGCACAGCAAATGCATGTGAGGTGGCTTAAAAGGCCATATCAGATCAAAGAAGTGGAGTGCAAAGCCCTGGGAATGATTTCCTTCTGTTTTGTTACCATCACCCTGCAGACCAGAGCTGAGGGAGCAATATTGTAGAAGCACAAGGTGCCCACATTCTTAGAGCCATTTTTTCCCTTTGAACAGTCTGACTCTTCTACCTTCAATTGCCCATGTAGCCAATAGCAATTTTATGATGTCTCCAAGAGACTCCAAAGTCTTCAAAAACACTCTTGAAAACTCAGTGATGAAGGTGACATGTGACTTTGACGTGAGGATGCTGCAAGGCAAGTTGCTTATAGAGAGGTGGGTTGATGTCTTGTTCTTCACAATGTAAATAACCCTCATGGTCACCCATCATCAACCCATAAAGGTGTGAACTCTTCAGTGACCAGACCAGACTAGTACTATATTTAATGGAGTATGGTTTTATTCACAGTGTTCAGCATGAATAAGGCCAAATCAGATTATAAAACTGCTTCAATTTGTGGGTCCCTCATGGTACAAAATTGGAAATCTGGTGTTTAGCATGGCTTGCTGTGGTGGGGATTTAGTAGTGATGCCCTTTAAATATGGTTGGTTTTAGCACTAACACAAATCCATCTGCCAAATCCCACTGCTGCTGTGCAAGCTTACCAGCCTTGAGCAGAGCTTTCCACTGGCATCAGCGATCAGGAATCTCTGCCCTGGAAACAGACAGGGCCCAGGTACAAAGCCCCGTCAGCAAAGAAAGTCACAGCTTGCACCTCTTCTCCAGTCTCTCAAGATGAGGTAACTCATTAAGTATGTGGGGCTTCAGTAGCAAAGCCAAAGGGACAGATTTTAAAGGGGCTTAGTTCCCTCTCTCCCAGGTTAATCAGGAGGAGTGGAGCACACAAATGCTGCAGAAAAAAACCTTGTCCCTTGGATAGCTATTTGCTATAGCCTCCAGATGAGGTATGACCTGGCTTTACTAGGCTCATCTGGATCATCCTCAGGCCACCTCCCCTTGTGCGAAATAAAGTATCGAGACCATTTTAAAACAAGCCTCTGATGAACTCCCTGCCAGCAGTGCCACTCGTGGTAAGCAGCTGTTCATCATCAGAGAGCTCCATAACAGTTACCACTTCTCTGCCCAGGCTTCCTACAACATCTGCCTCCTGATGGGCTTAGAGGAAGAAGAAAGCAGGGGTGACAGTACATAGTGCCGTGAGGAGCCAGGAAAACATGGACTCAAAAGCAGGAGGGAAGTAAGGCTTTTAAGAGCCAGGTTTTCTTACATTTTCTTTTCCTTTAATGAGTACAGGCTTGCTTGGATCCTCACATCCACACAAAGGCATGTGTGTAGTTGCCAAGTTGGGTTTGTGTGTGCAGCTATCACAGAGCTATGGAGTAATGGATCCAAAAAGGGATTAGACAGATTCAGAGAGGGTAAGTCCATGGTGGCTGCTAAGCTTGGTGGTCTGGACACAGCCCCAAGCCTAGAAAGCCTTTAAGATGCTGATTGCTGGAAGCCAGGACAGGATGCCAACCAGAGTCTGAGTCTGCATTTCCCATTCCTAAAGATCTTCCCTGAGGATTTTTTACTGCCTTCTGCTAGAATGCTGACCTAGACAAACCTTTGATCTGGCTGTGTTCTGCCAATTTCATGTTGTTATTCCCATATATAACATGGGCATGAAAAGTGGGGAATGAGCTTAGCTGTCCTCCTCAATCCCAGCAACATCCCCAGCATGCTCAATGCTTCTGTAGAATATGCGTTCCTCACGTGTGCTGGCTAAAGGTTGGTGGCTGCATGCATTGAGGAGGAATTCATAGATCTATTACTGTTTTCACAGTCCTGAGGCTCAAAACACTGTCTTTTCTAGAAACAATGGCCTTTTCATCTCTCTAGATGTGAAGTGGGATCCTGCTGACTTGCTTTCTGCCATGACAGCTCCTGCTCTGTCAGAATTTCACTCCCTAAAGTGAGGTCCCATCCCTGCATGCAGTGATTTATGAGCTAACAAACAGGCAAAGTGTTTGCATCTGGACCAAGGTTCCTCAGACACTTCATGGTACACTGCTGATCATTTGATTTACTGCAGGGTAGTTAGTAGTCAATGCCTCACCCATGGGTATTTCAAAGACGAGTCACCAAGCACGTGATGCAGTGAAATCCCCTTCTCTCAGGGGCAGAGATGTGTTGGTCACAGAGAGATTTTGTCTGCCTTCCACTGGCAGAAGGTAGGTTGTATATGGCCCAGTGAGACACACCTGTCTGTGCAAGCATAGGCTGCTCCATGTGAAGGTGAAAGGGTTGTCCATATCCACATCCTGGTGCTGGACAAGGCCTCAAAACCAGCAGTTTGAGTCATGTTTCTAAATCTAAATTATCCCTTAAACTTCCCTCTCTTATGCCCTGCAGAAAATTTCTGTTAGTGCTCCCGACCCAGTGCCAAGCACTTTGCCTGCTCCTTTGTCCTTCTGCGTGTCTTTCTACTGGTCTACCCGGGCTGTTTCAAGACTTGTTCCCCTATTCCTGCCTCTGAGTACTTGCTGGCTCTGCTGTCCCCTTCCATCAACACTCTCAAAAAATATTGAAGTGACTGCAACAAAGAAACTTTAGCACTTATGTAATTTGATATCCTATTCACACAGGTTTTGTGTTGTGTCCTCCAATTCCCAGTGCTTGGTCACCATCTGTCTTGGGCCAGGGAAGTATTTCCCCATTTTTGCATGTATGGTTTCCACAGCATGATGAGACACAGATCTAATTCTCTGTCTGCTGCATCAATTTTCCTCTATACCTACTTTTAAAAGACATCCTGCTATCTCATTTTCGTATCTTCCAGTGTGTTCACTGACAGTCAACAGGAAAGGGGAAAAGAAGGTATAGCTCAGCACTGGGATATAAATTGAATTTCTTGAGGGATTTTCTTTAGGCTTGAAATGGAGAATGGCTGAATTACTTGACATTTCAAAGTAAATTGAGCTTGCTACCTTTTCCCAGAATTCAGAGCAATATTGTTTTAGCTGCTTTATATTGGGCCAGCAGGCCTTCTGTATGAACCTTTCTGTTCAGCCTAGCTGCAGGGAGGCTTTTATTTAATTCTCAGTTGCATGCAGACACTTCCCTAAAAAGCTCTTTTCTCTTTCGCTTCCTCTTCAGTTTCTCTTCTTCCATCTATTTTAAAGTTTATAATTTGGCAGATTTCTGCACAAGAAAAAATGTGGAAGTTAGGGTAAAGAAGCCTATGCCAACATGGGGACCAAGAATTATTGAAGGGAAATTAAAAAACTAAAATGACAGTGCACCCTCATTGCTGCTGTGTACATTTTGATGGCCAGGGCAGTAGTACCCAAGGCAATGGTTTAGTGTTCTAGGTCAGTTTGTGCTCTGATTGGTTCTGGGTGCAAACAGCTTCCCTCTTTTATATAGCATGGCTGATAGTGCCAGCCCCAACACTCCAAGGAGCCAATATACCACTGCTTGCTACTTCTGAAAAGAATCTACCTGCAGTGGAAAAGGTATCAAAAGAGATATCAAAAAGCTAATTTACTTTGAGAAAAGATACTAAAATCTGGATGGAAGATAGGATTTCAAGACATTAAAGAGCTGTACAAAAGAATTCAAGTAGAATTCAATAAGTTGAATCCAATAACCCCTCAGTATGAAGTTTCTAATGCACAGCACATGGGTAAACGGCTAAACCACATGGAGTTCTTCTGCCTCTCTCCCTGTACATGTAGCACTCTGCTCAGGCATGTCATCTTGCAGGACTGGGGCTCAGCAAAGCCTTCTGTAATGCATAATTCATTTAAGTATCCAAATTTCACACATAAACCAGGAAAAAATGAGCCGGTAAAAAAGAGAGTGTGAGGGTCCATATTTGTGGATTCTGGTCTGATTTGTTCAGTTTCTACCAGGAAATCTCTTTCATGAATGCCAGCTCTGCAACCATTCAGCCTCTGCTTTTTTCTGGCTCATACATCATCATGAGAAAAAAAAATTTAAAAAAATCAGCAACTGGAACTTAACAACTCCACTGTGAAGCATGAATCAGAAAGGAATCCAGAGTTCTCTCCTACAGCTCCATTAGCTCTGCAGTGCTAGTAAAACTTACTTGTTGCTAGCAATTTTTTTTTTGAGCAGAAAAGAACTTTGCAAGACTTCTCAGAAAGGGATCTGCTCTAGACATTTTCCTGTTTGTTATTGCACTTTACAGTAGTTATTGATGGGGCAAAATATGTGAAGGTGTTATATGTCAAGCACAGCAAGGAGCATTTCGTGACTTTATTTAATGACTATTTCTGTCTGTTCTTGTGAGAGCATGTGCCAGTAATGCCCAAAGCAAACCAAAAAGGCTCCATGATGCTCAGTTCCTAAAGTGCATTACAAGAGCATTTTCTCCTCCTTTCTATAACAAGTAAATGACTGTATCTCACAAACTGGGCACTGTTTCTGCTGCAGATAAATCTAGAATTGTTCTGGGATGCATGATATGAAGGGGTGCCCAGAGTGACTAGGTTGTAAGAGCCAGATGAGAACCTCAGGTTTGCAGAGGGGACAGAGTGGAGCATCTTCAATCCACTGTGTCACCACTATGACAACTGCAGACCAGACTTTAGGCTCCTGAGGGAAGAAGTCCTGCTAACATCAACAGAAATGTTGCCTGGGTGTGGAGTGCAGAGTTGGACTCCTTATTTGTTCACTAGGGGAGGAAGTAATGCCACAGTAAGAAAGCTGTTCTTGTAAGTTATTTATTACTGAGTTTAGGGTTGGTTAGGATTTTTGCCAGGTACTAAATCAATGCAGGTCATGAAAATTTTATTTTTAAGCACTGCTCTTTTGGATGCCCCAAAAATTGATTTAACTGTGAATTATTCTGAAAGACCATGACCAATAAAAAATGTGCAAATCATAAATCAGAGACAACACATTCCTGCTGGAGACCCTGAGAACATAAAATAGGAAACCAGAATCAGGACTACTAGGAAATAAGTTTCTTTTTCTTCTGTAGGTATAGGTAAGCCTAAATCTGAAGTCCATGTTTTCAAGGGAGTTTCCTCAATTTTTCCATAAAATATTTAGGTACCTGCAAAAAAATTTTGTTTATGTGCCCAAGCAACTTCTCTGCACCCTGCATATATTTTGCGTTCTTTGCCACTCTATTCTGTGTTTTCCCTTTGTTGGACATCCACAGAAAGCCTGGTTCCAGCTCATTCGTCCTGCATTATCACTGCTGTATTGCACCACTCTTGCAGAACTCCTGACCAGCTCTAGAGAGGACAAATCTAAGATACTCAAGGAATCTCTAGATCCTGTGTAGCTCAAATTTCTGCAGGTAGAAGCCTGACCAGAAAGAGAAGAGCCTGCCAGCAAAAAGTCCAAACACGGAAGCCTGTGGATGTTACAGCCTTTCCAAGTTATGACCTCACTCAGTACATCCAGTTGCTCTGAGGGGCCTTGAGCCCACGGAAATCTGTCCAGGCAGGGAAGCACGCTACTGCTGAGAGGTCTGCGTCTGTCTGCCAACAATTGGCTCTTGTGTGAGTAAAGCAATTGCTAGGATTTTTACAAGGTGAAGGTTGGGAGAATCTTACTCCTCCATTTAAGCACCTGGATTTTAGAGGGTGGGTGGAAATATTAAGTAACGTGAAAATAATTCTGTTCACATGGTATGTGTGTGTGGGTGGCAGTGTTCACACCTCCACTTACAGCTTCCCTTGATGTCTCTCTTAGACATGCTGGATTATCCCTCTGAATCACCTACCACTGACTCATGTTGATTTCACTGATCTTTGGGACATCCCCAAAATGAAATCTTCAAAGTAGCCTGCTGTAGATAATTCAAAAATTACCCTTGCTCTATGATTGCTCTAGCCAAAAGTGATGGGGAAGAAAATACTCAGGTAGGTTTGCTCCATCTGCACTTCTTTTTCCATACCTAAAATCTGCTGAGCTGAGGTGGGTGGTCCTGGAAGACTGTGACCTTCTCTCCAGTAAGCTCTGTTGACAATGACTCCGTACAGGTGGTACTTTGGCATTATCTCATCACCAGCCCCAGCCAGCACTGGTCCGGAGCAGATCCCAGCTCTGATCAGCTGTTAAGAATCAAAAAGGAAACATCATATCAGCTTCTCATTGTCTCTGCTTAGGATATTTAGTAGTCCTTCTTGAACAGCCATGCCCTGCAAGAGCTTGAACAGGCTAGTCCCCATCTAGCATTCTAGGGCCTAAATAACATCTTACTCCTCTGTAGGAACCTGTGCACTTCCTTGGAGAAAAAAAGCTATAGCCTTGGGCTAATGACAGGGATGGCAGTGTTTGTAAGAAGACAATTGAGATTGTAGCATCTTAATTGTTTTCCTATCATCTTGTGACTGTCACCTTGGTGACAGCAACTGGCAGAAGAGGAGATTACAGCCCCAGTGCACCCATGAAAAATATAACTTTGAACATGTCTGGACTATTCTCTCTTCCTCACAACCCAGCATGCTAAAGTCAGCTTTCTGTGTTTACACAATTAACGTTATGCTTTTGTAGCTGACTAATGAAGAGTTGTAAAATTGCATATTTTCAATGAGCAACCTAACGTGTCCTGGTATAAGCAGCTCTTGCAGGCAAAAAGCAATTGCAAAATAAATCATTACATCAATTATTTTGTGTCTGTGCATGAGTTACTAAATGACTTTCTGGTTATCCCTAAGCACAAATACCAATAAAGACACAGTTTGTTCCTGAGTACTTTTTTCTCTAAATTGTCAATGAACTGACTACTTGGCTATGGTTAAATCCATGCTTTCGTGCATTGTTGGATTCTGGACAGCAAAGTTGTTCCTAAGGCAAAATTAGGGTTCCACAGCCTGAACTCAGCACAACATTACACAGGAGTATCAACCTGAAGTGCAAGTATGTTGACATTCACTGGAACTTGAAGTCCTGTTTAAATATCTACTGGTATATAGCATCTGTTTCAGAGCAAGAATCCAGTCATACCTCTCTGACTGGGCTCCTCAGTTCATGATCTCTTGGAGGCAATTCTTGTGCCAAATGTAAGATTGGCTGCTCTTCTTGCATGGCTGATGATGGGGACTGGGATGCCTCCAACCATCATCTCCTATTGTTTCATCTGAACAGCAGAAGCTTCTACAGTCAAGCAATGCCCAACTCCTATGATCCATTGCAGTTAATGGTAAAGCTCCCAATAGGGGTGAGATGGACTTAGAAAATGTCCCAATCTTAGGATGTGTTAAATGATTCCACTGCCACTGAAGGTGTGGGTGTCAGACATTGAAGGGATAAGTAGTTACCATTAACATGGACAAACAATTTTTTTTAACATAATTTCAAAAATTTCCCAATGGCAAATTTTGAGTTTGTTGGGGTTGTTTTTTTTTTAGATATATGAGTGAAAGGAACATTCAAGAGAAAAGGACTTCCCTAAAGTCTTATCTCAGAGAACTGAAAAGAGTTAAAGAGTATTTACAAGAACTGATGTTTGAAGTTCTGAAGGAAATCTGTACACCCCACATTTTCAGCCGGTTTCACTTCCTGTGATGACATCAGGTTGCGTTGCATTAGACAAAAGAAAGCCCTTCATAAACCCAACTCAAACAAACAAAATACAGACAAAAAAGCATCACCCACAAAAGAAAACCATAATGGAAACATTTGCTTCATAAATTCTATGGACATTGCCAAATCAATCGAACTTGGAATACATTGAATTCATCATATCCACTGTTTGGAAGGACTCCCAGACAGAACAGATATTTGTGATTGTCATAACATCACTGAAGAGTACTGTGCAGGGATCAAATTCTCATTAGGAAGAAGTCAGTTCTTAGACATACATTTCTTCATAAAGGCTTCTATTCTTACTCAACTAACTCAGTAATAGACTTTGACAACAGATTTCTGTAACTTGCCAATACTCTTTTAATTGGTTTTATAGCTGAAGAAAAGCATTCTGTAAGGACAGGAAATATTCCAATCTTTCCCTCTTTGGTAGCTGAATTACACTGATTGAAGTATGGACATCTCCCTTCAAAGTTTCTTTTGACATCCCAGCCTTAGTATTCTAATGTCCTCAGCCATGCTGGACAGAATTTGGGTCACTTCTATTTTTACATTTCTTCATAGACCGGATCTGCCTGAAGAAGTGCAAGTGCCCAGAGCCACACAGGGAACCTTATGCTAAAGGCATAAATTTGCAGCATTAACTCCAAATTCACCATCACCATTTTGTGCAGACATAATGAAGATCAAAATTCTAACACAAATAAACACATGCAAAGTGGGCAGTAAATTATTGTGTGCTAAGCAAGAAGCAGTCAGACACCTCTATCTGGAGTGGCTAAAAAGGGCTTGCTTAGCAGGTGTTGTATGGGACTTTGCTGTATTGGTATATTCCAAGTGGAAGATCAGAAAATACACGTGCCAGAAATGCCCTCCTTTCCTGCTATGAACTATCTACTTCTCCATCTAATTCTTCATAACAGGGTTTTATTTTAAAAAGCTTTGTATCAGTGGTATAAAGCATGAAATTATGACGTAACTCTCTTAGCTGGAGTTCCCAGGCAAGGCCTGTTCTTCATGTGCAGCCATCTGTTCCCCATCATCATAGCTGCAGGTGTCCCTGATGATGCTTGTATGCTCTGGGTGTTGTAATTCATTATGTGGACAAAAAGAATACCTTGGAACTGCTCTGGTAAAGTGCACAGTTATGAAGGGAGCTGCAAAGTTTAAGACCAGATTTATTAGGAGAACCTTAAGGAGAGGACAAGGAAGGAACCTACGGTACCTTCCTTAAGCTGATTCCTTAAGCTTCCTTAACCTAATGTGCTTTGGCAGCATGGCATACAGCACATTCTCTGTCTTTCCAGTCTCCAAATTCTTGAACCTCTTCCGTTTTTCCTCTCCAGATGGTTTGAAAGCTGTATCTCCGACAGGTGCCACTGGTTCATCACAAAAATGTTTTTTTGCTGCATCCTGAGGTGCAGTGTCAGGGAATTTCCCCTTCAGCTCCTCTAGCTACACCAAACTGCAAATCTTTAGGGAGCACAAGTGCATCCTACGTTGCATGGACTCCACCCAAATCATCCCAGATTAAGTAAAAGCCTGGGTCAATGACACACATATTTTTCTCCTTTACACCTTGCTAACCCATAGATTAGCATGTGATAGGAACAACACAATCTAACTACACTTAATATTATTTAGGCACATCTATTAATACTTATCCTAAGACTGCTTGGAAGGAAAGCTGCAGTAACAGGCTAGTATAAACAACTGAGGAAAACCTCCTGCACAGGCAGAGGTACAGCTGTGTCTTCAGCTCATCACACTCCCCCACAGAGAGAGCTATACCTCCTTCATTGGAGATACTATACTCTCTTTTTAGCCCTATACTCTCTAGAAGTAGAAAATCAACTCCCTTATTAATCTGGCTGATGCACTTGGTCATAATTCTATTTTTCTATTATTCTATTTCTTCATTTTTTGAGAAGAAGACCATGCCTAGCCATCTAGGAAGAGCTCTGTATACCCAAAAGACTTCCTAGGAAACAAATCCTATCCTTGCTGCCACCCTATATCTCCAGTCCCTTCCCCATGACACAATAAAAGCAGGAGTTGTTTCATGGATGAGAATCAAAGACACTTGGAAGGTTTTCCAGACATTTTAATCAACAGCTGTCATTTTCAGGGAGACATGGACAACATATTCCAAAAGAAGAACAAAGGCAGAGCTAACCTCATTTGTAATGATGCATTAATGAAAAGATTTTTTAATGTGTTCATTGGCAATATTTCATTGTTCCTACTCAAGTCAAAACTAAAATTTTCACTGGGAGCTGCCATGACAATATAAAGAAACAATGCAAAATCCCTATATCATATCAGAAAATTACATTTAGGATCTCAGGTGCTGAGGAATGGAAATTGCTAACTGGAAAAAAATTCTACAGAAAATCTGATATTCTTTATAACATTTGAGTTTATATAAAATATCTATTCACAAAATCTTCAGTTGCCCAATCTTTTTGTTTGTTAGATTTGTATTGTTTGGTTTTGTTGTGGGATTTTTTTATCTTCTCCTCCCTCTGATTTCTTCTACAGAGACACAAGCAAAAAGATATTTCTGAGCTTCAGCGTGGGCTGTGTTTCTCCCTGTGTTAATTAATCTTTTCCTTTTTGCTTTGAGAAAAAGTTGACAATACATTTTTTCCTGCTCAAAATGAGGAAGGTAACTGGTAGATGGATTTATCTAAAACACGTCCCTGAATTTCATATACTTGATGTGAACTCCTTAATACTAATATCTGCTTGCTTGATCCACAGCTGAGCAAATGAAATTTATGAATAAGGATTTAAAAAGTTCTCTTTCATGAGAAATGTAAGATAATGACTTGTTTGCAGATGTGTGTGAATGGAGGAGACTAGGAAAGACTGACATCATGGTGACAAAGGAAAAGGGAGGAGAGGAGAGGAGAGGAGAGGAGAGGAGAGGAAAAACAAAAAAGGAGGATTTTTTTGAGAAAATTGTTCAGGGAAGAAGACCATATTTGGTTTACTACAAAGACTGCCTTTTAGAAAGGTTTTTTAAATGGTCAGGGACAGAAACATAACCACTGAAGGAGAGATGATAACAGGAAGCTAATTATAAAAACNTAGGAGAGGAGAGGAGAGGAGAGGAGAGGAAAAGAAAAAGGAAAAAGAAAAAGAAAAAAGAAAAAAGAAAAAGAAACTGCATGGTGTGCAACCTTGTTTTTCATCCCCATTTTGGAAGAAGGGCCTGCTGCTGCTATTCTCTTGAGGAAAGATCTAAGGAGACCAATGTTTATATCAGTGCTGCTCATGCCACATTGAGCCACTTAATGCAGGGACTTCATCACACAATATAAAGATAATGGTCCCTCTAAGTTCCCTCTGTAATCAAGGGATAAAGACAGGCAATTGTAAAGCTCTGAACTCTGAACCCCTGAAGAGGATGTTCTGGAATATCTTCTTCTCCCCACTGACTGTAGAGGGGTCCTCAGCCAACCAAACCCTTCACTTCTGTACTTCAATCTCTAACAGATTTGTGACTCCACAGACACCAGACTTCTGTCAAACTCAGCCCCTTCCCTTGGGAAACTATAATGATGAAGATGACAGAGCTCCAGTTTCCCAGCCCTGAAATACCTCTCATTTTAGGAATGCTGTCTAAAATTATTTTCATTTCCCAGGTACATTAATGCAAGCAGCAAGTTTACAATGTGGTATTATTCAATTTCCGACACGAGGTAAGAAAGAGTGCATCAATTTCACAATAGGCTGGGGCCATTTGTGCAGGTAAGGAGCCATCCCATAGACTTGTTGCTCTGAAGTAAAGGTTTAGTTCCATGTTAACCCAAAGATACTGGCCTACTGCTTCATCAAACAGATTGGGAAGCAAATGCAGAGCAGAATCTTTTATCTTTAGCCCCAAGCTTCTCTGAATAACAGGATCAGAAATAAGTTACAAGTTCTCTGTAAAAGAACATAATAAGACAAGATAGAGATACCAAGGTCATGGAGAGAATTTTGAGAGGCATAAATGATACAAAAAAAAAAAAAAANCTGAAGGTCTTGAATGTCTTTCTGTTCTTTATCTGTAATAAACTGTTACCAGAGCCTCAACTGATTAGTAGAAAAATATTTCTATTTTCTACAAAACAAAATATCTTAACAAAACTGTTTTGTAAAAAGTTGTCAAATTTTTTTCATGGGATGACTTTTATGTGAAAATAGAAAACAGTGGTTTCTGGAGCTTGTAGTAAGTCCAGAAAACCAGTTTCCAGAAAACCAGTTTTTGTGAAAATGGTGACAGAAGAAGATTCTGCATATAATAAAGCAAACATATATTTTTATGGCTATACAAAACTTCTTTCTATGACACTGGAGACTGCCTCCCTTCAGTGACTCATGAGATGACTCTTCCTTCATTACAAATATTCCATGGACACAGAAAAGCAATACTTGCAGTTCATGTAGTTTGGTAGAAATGGTAGTATTTTGGCTGCCGCATCCTATTTAAATTTTGTGGCTGACCAGTGGAATAGTTCAAAGACAAGGAAAAGAAGCCAAAGACAGTTGCCCAAGAACACTGAACTGTAGTGCATCTGGGAATGTATACAAACACATACTTTACATGAATCCTGGCATGTTCTAGATCAATGGTCCTTGAAACTAGGACCTTTCCGGTAGCCAATGTACATGTATGTCCATGTGTGTATAAACACTAGACCTGCTAGTAGACAGCCATCAGGAGTGCATCTCTAAAATATGAGTAATTACCATTCTGACAAAGAATAAATGGTTTCTTCCTCTTCATCATCATTCCAGATATCAGTGTCCCATCTGACAACAGCTACCAAAGATGTGTTGCATTTTTTTCACTTCAGACACTTCTCTGGAAAGCTAACAGGACCATTTATGTCTCCTTCTCTAGTTGTATAAGCAAGCACAGCAATTACATAACTGCTGAAAAAACAACTTCCTTTCAGGACAAATGTACACAAAATAATTGAAAGAAATTAAGGGGGATCCAGAATACATATTTTTCCTGAGAAGATAACCCAATGCACCACAAACATAAGTTAAGCAAAAAGTCTACGACAACCAGAAGAAAATAAACTCACTGCATATCATGGTCTGGCTGCATTTATACAAGAAAACGTCTCTTACCAAATCCAAACTCTGCAATCCTTGCATAAATCAATGACATCACCTTTGGTGACTCACTGCTTACAATATTTATATTCAGCAGGCTGTCTGCCTCGTGGGAAAGTGTCTGTACTGCTGAGACCCATAACTCATTCTGATCCTTGTACGGGAGATAAAGAGGATGTTCTCTCACCTTGCCTTAATTTCACACACTCTGCACAATATCCCAGCAGGATTACTTTTCTCAATTTTATGACAATGTTGAATGGGGTTTTGTCTGCTGTGAAGCTTCAGCTTCTGCTGTCTAGGGAGCAGCATAGAGAAGAACATATGTGAGTGTGCACATGTTCCTGTGTACGACATGAATCATCTTAGTAGACTGATTTAAAATGATGCACTTAGATAACATGAAGGCTGAAAGATAAGCAGTTACTAAACATGAGATGGCAGTGGTGCATGCAAGATTCATTTTGCTTCGGTCTGCAAAAGGGTGATGATGCATTCTTTCATTACATGCTCATATGCTTATTCTCAGATACTCTCTTGCACATTTTTGTTATGTTTTCCGTTATCCAAGCTGGTAACCCCAGGCTTCCTTTATAGTCAAGAAGAAGAAAAAAGCATTTCTGCAGTGCAATTCATCACATCTGAAAAGAGACATCCAAAATATGACAGTTCAATCACACTTGAGAAGTATCCTTCAGTCATTTACACCTGTATAAAATACAGTAACTTGCCTTCATTTGGCTCACAGAAAATTGCCCTGTGTGAACGGCAAGATAAAAGATAATCCAACTCATTCATCCCCATCCCTCTCTAGACTGCAAGGAAATAATGTGTGTTATTGCTGAAATATTTCTGGTAGGTAAAAAAATGCCAAATGGGAAGAGAAAATTGTAAGCAATTTTCCTCATTTCTGTAAATCATTGAATGCACCTCATTACCTTTATGAAAGGCTCCATTTTCTAAATTTTTGTCTATTCTTGTTCTCTTCTTTGGCCTGTTAAACTTCTTCAGCACAAGAAATACTACATGCTTCTCTCCCTCTTTGCACTCTTCTTGATTAAAAATTTCCACTGGCACTCAGTGTTGAAGAGCTCTACCAACAGACTCTAGATGGCCTCATTTAAAGGCAGTCATAGCTTCATATGATGTCCTAATGATTAAACTAAATTATTCTATGTCAAATCCCACCCAAGCTTATTGATTAAACACATTTTCTCTTCTCTCTCTGGTTCAACTACATTTTAGCTCTTACCTAGCACATCAACAGGAAAATTAAACATATAATATGCCATGTAAGGTAACAACTACAGTAAGATTTAATAATGATTTATATTCCTACAGATCTGTAAAACTCTAAGAATATTAGTCAAGGCATAATGATTCCAGATTTACACCAGAAGAACCAAATTCAACATCTGGATCATAATTTCATCCAGAGTGAAAAACTTCAAATCATGAAGCTTCTGTGTGCATGTGCTGGGTCGTGGGGTGGTGTGCAAGATAATGTGCATCTTTCTGAAATGGGAACACCAGGCAATTTTATGATTCTATTCATAAAATCAGGGAAAACAAGTTGTGTCTCACACACCTAACTAAAAATTATAAACAAGAAAATACTATATTAATCTGACTCTTTAATTGTTATTGCAATTATATTCTACCTATGGTATTTATAGAGTATCTGTCACTGCACACACAAGTTGAATAACCCTGCTATTTTGATGTGATCAAGTTAAAGTTTAGGACTAAGAGAAGTGACCAGTAAGTTCTGGGGAAGAGTAGGAAGGGCTTGGAGCTGAAAAATGGAAATATTTTGCATTTTGGATTCCTGCACATGACTGCTCTTCCTCAGCAAGTGTCCTCTTCTCAGTTCTCCTCAAAGCAAGACTGTCAGGGTGTGCCAGGCCAGGTGCAGTACAAGTGAGACAGCACTTGCCTGGCATGACATCACAAAGGCCTCCCCTGGCAAAAGAGCAGTGAAGATGCATTGCTCCGTCTGTCCAAATGAAAAGATAGTGCATTCATTTCAGAGCAGAATTTCCAAAGACCTACAGACACTAAGAATAGCTAGGACATATTAGCTGCTGGTGGAATCAGCATGCTACCTGTTTGAGCTTGGAGATATGTATTGAGTAAAGATCAGCAAAATAAACTAATCTACTGGAATGAGGTATCCCTTTCCTTCTGTTTGCTTCTCTGAGATTTCTATTTCTGTTTTGAGATATTGTTAATGAGAATCGAGGCTAATTTGGGGCAAGCCCCACAGTGCTGCTTCTCTCTCACGAGCTTTGGTTGTCTACAGGGAGTAACAGGGAAGGCTGTTATCTTGTGCCAGTGTGAATTCAGAGAATGAGGACTGCCTCTTCACACAGAGGTGCTGTACTCTCCATGAGCACTGCTGAGCAGTCATGTCCATGTCTCCATCACTCTGTAGGGACAGCCTCTAGGACAGGCTTAAAGGCACCTGAAACTGAGCTCCTCCTGAATGAGCAGACAGGGTTTGTGGGGTTACTCCGTTCCTGGAGAAGCTATATACATCTTGTCAGAGGAATAACCACAGATTTCACCTGATCCCTTGACTACATCTCCATCATCCTGGAGCTTAGACTTCTAATTTAGGTGTGGACACTGACATACAGAAGTCTGAACTTCCCAACAACTCAACATCTTGGCCTGACAGCAGGGTCTGCCAAGAGGCACTGGCACAGATGTGCTCTCCAAGCCATAGAGAAGGAGCAAATTGTCTTTACTTACTCGAATGTGTTACTTGAATCTGTAACACCATCCTACAGAGCACAAGTCACGAAGATATTTTTGATTCCTGCCTGGGTTTTGAAGAATACGGAGCACAATGATTCAGGTAAGATACAGGTGAAATCATCCAGTCTAGTTCACTCTGAAAATGATCCTGCTAGTAATAGGGCTGGATACAGGGGAGCCAGAAAGCAGGGCACAACATTCTCTAAACTTTTTGATTTTACATAAGCAATTTTGCAAGGAATAATAAAGGAATTGGATCAATCCCTGTCAAGAGGTTTTTGGAGTGGTTGGCTAAGGGGAAAAAAGTGGGCATGCAAGGGTTCCTCCATCCTTTGTCCAGGAGGTATAATTCCTCAAACAGAAATACAAGTGGAAAAAATAGCCATATGAGGTCAGAAAATGCAGTCCTTTATCTTTATCACTTTAGAGAGTCTTATCTCTTTTATGCTATGCATTTTCAACTCAGTGCAGAGCTCTCTTCTCCTCCCCATTGATAAAGAAGATAAATCAAAGCCATAGATTAAAAACTACACAAAGTCATCAACCATTCCTCAGAGCATGTATGTAGCCTGTGTCCCTCTCCATCTTCTGCATCTGAGCAACTTCCAGAGGGCCCAGACAAGACCTTGGTCCTGGTGTGCCAGATGCTACAGAAGCCTGAGCAAGAAGGGAATTCTGGCCCAATGGGAGCAGGGAAAGGCTGAGAAGGAAAGAGAGCATGAGTTTAGAGGAGTGGTTAACACCAAGATGTCAAAAGTAGGGTTTGGATTCCCAGTTTGAACTAGATACACAAATGTCAGTTTTATCTTCCTAGTGAAATTCCTGACAGAGATAGGTCCTGTCACTATTGCTTTCTAGATCTTCAATACCAATGGCATAAAGCAGCCAATAGTAAATCCAAACACCTTCCTGGTGCAGCTACTGCCACTGATTTAATTTTCAATTCTTTTCTGATGGCCCTGTAAGCATCAACAAAGCAGCATGAAAACAGAGGGAGGGACAGAGGTATATTTAGGCTACCTACAGTGTGCTTAAATACATGACTCCATTCCACCTACAATCAAGGTTGGATTTGAGCTCTGGGCAGCAGTCAGCCTGGACTGTTCTGAGATATAACACATGTTGCAAAGAAAAGGTTTGCAATTTATTTCACCTACCTTTGGATTGCTAGAAGTCATGTATGTAGTAAGAGCTAATTGCCTAGAGCCCTTTATGGATTGTGAGAGAAAGGTGTTTTGAGAAGATGTTTCATCCTACCCATCCCACCCCCAAGACTAATTTCCTGGGTGAATGGTTATCAGCCTCTGGTGACTGCACAGAGAGCTGAGCCATGGCTTGTGCTGGGTGCATAAGTCCTTAGCTGGTAGGAGTCATTCCAGACAGAGTTATACAGATTGAAAGGGAGCCCATATACTCTGTCAAGAAGAGTTCACATCTGCATTTTTTTATATCTAATAGAAATTTTTCATAGAAGTCTGTCCACTTTCTCGGCATGCTCTTGTATTTTGGCTACACTTATTAAATTTTTTCTCCTGTTCTCCTGATATTAATGCAATAGGGCACTACCAGAGAAATACAGGTATAGTGGGAGGTGAGGGGCAGGGCCGGGGGGGAAGGAGAAATAAAACACACTGCATGAAAACCATTTCGGAGGCTGAGAGAAAAAAATCAGAGCACAGGCAGAACAGCCTGAGTGTTTCTGGCGAGCTTGCAGACACAACACAAGTAAACATCTCAAAGACAAAACTACTATCAGCTCAGCATAGAAAGCAAGCTGCCAGATCCAGAAAAAGATGAGTGTGAGGCCCAACTTAAGCATGTGTGTGCATGCTGAAAAGAGCCAGAAAATCTCTACAAATGTCACCATCCACTCTGGTTTGATGGATGGGTCCCAGAGGCCAAGAGCTTGACTCTCAGGTCTTTTTTTTTGTGAAAACCATGACATCTCAGACTTACATCAAAAACTTTCTATATGTTTTGGCTCAATATCTGCATCCAGTTATGTTGGTGGAAGGAACTTCAGATTCACACCAACCTAACAGAGTTTATTTTGCCATCTGTCTGTTTTTAGCCTTCATATTAATAATTAAGTCGAGCAATGTTGATTGGGATGGAAATACCTTCTTGAGGAACAGAGCTGTGTGCTGTGCAAACCACCTAGCAGGCACTGAAATTCTTGTTTCAAAAATTACTAGCAAGAAACCTAACTACTCATTTTTACCTAAGTATCATCATTGTTAAGCTGCCCATTGCCATGGGCCTGCTATTTAAGATTTCTGCTGAATAAGGACACACATCAAAATAATGAGCTCAGGTAATGACACGCTATAAACTTGTTGAGGGGGTTTTTTGAGCTAAAAATGTGCTTTCTGTGGCCTGTTAATGAAATCTTCATTCCAGTCAATGAACCAGGGCTGTGGAGATATGAGCTGCATGTTTCCCAGTGGAGTATTTCCCAGCCCATGCTACAGCACCAGGTGAGTTGCACAGAGCCCCCTTCCCTGGCTCAGGAAGTTCTTCCAGTTAAGTCCATCTCCCTCAAAGGATTGTTGGCATTTGGTGTGGCATTGGCTCACAGCTCTCCTCCACCCAAGAGAGGGTGGAGGGCCTCCACTGAGCCCTCTGTCAGCTGTTTGCCTCCTGATGCAGATTGGCCAAATGAACAAGTCTGTTCAATGACACCCGACACATGAAATCCCAGAGAGGAAAGGTAAACCTGGCAATAGGTAAAGGCATTATTAATCTCATGGGCAAATGAATCTGTCACCACTGATGTGAGATTTCTTTGCCTCTTCTGAGTTCCTTCCTGAGCACAAGTAACTCAACTTCTATGGGGATATGACTCAGCACTGAATTTTGGCACAAGCTGCTCAGAATTAATTGTAATTGTGAAGTGCAGAGCTGTTGGAGCCCCAATTCCATTGATAATTCTTCTCACCATGTAATCAGACTTTAACCCCCTTTAGCCCCATTGCAAAAAATTCTCATTTGGACCAGTACTTCTCTTCTGGAGGACAAAATACATGAGTTTTTTTGAAGGACTCTTTGCCAAAGGTCTCTATAGTGACATGAATTGATCAATCCATACTGAAGGAAGCGAAAACACTAGCATATTGTACCTCATTGAATAAAAAGGGAAAAACAGAGTTCATGAAATGCTAGTGATGGCCAGCCTATTAAGAAAAAACAACAGTGCCCTTAGCTTTGTGTACATTTGTTTTTTTAATAGTTCTGTTCATTTTGACCCACAGTCCTAAATTCTTCACATCAATAATTCAAGTTTCCACTAAAAAAATGTTACATTTTGAAGGAAGAGTGTGACTAAAGACAGTTACAAGAAAATAATTTCTGGGCAATTTGAATCCTTTTAGAACCAATGTAGCCAAACCATTGACAGAACAAAAAGAGGAAATTAATGGATCTCATAACAGATTTGAGTGGAAAGCAACTGGTATTTTTGGGAAAACCAAACAAAAATTGGTGGGTTTTTTTATGACATTTGAAGGTTGTTGTTGGATTTTTGTTCTCTCATCTCATATTTTTATGTTAAACAGTGATTCTGGAAGAAGCTCAAGGGGGTTAGACTGTCTGCTTGCAGCTCCTGCTCTCCTCTCTTTGCAGCAACCAACTTGCTCCTGCTTATTGCTGTTTTGCCACAGCAGATGTGATTTTCTTTTCTTCTTCGTATCTTTTTTTTTGTTTGTTTTTGGTAGTGCATCAGTTTTGAAGAACTCTTGTAAGAGCCCTCAGACATAGCTGTGTGAATATAAGAGCAGCAGCATTTCTCAAATTCACAAAGCGTTCATAGAAATTATGGTTTTGTGAGTAACTGAATTTTGAGGAACACTGTCAACAAATTCTTGGGGCTCAAATTAAATGGGAAGATCAGTAACGATCACAGCCCTATGGGAAGAGAGCAGAAAGGGCTGCAGAAATCTGACAGAGGTGTGGGACAGTCCTTTCTCTCAGAATGACACAACTCAAGGGCTTAAAGTTAGTAGGCTTAGAGGCAGACAGACTGGGCTGATTCTGGACTTCTCATGAGCCTAATTTAATTCCTAGAAGTGAAGCTGTGTTTGCTCAAGCTTGGCTCCAGACCAGCTTTCCCAGAAGCAGTCAGGCACCAATGCATTTGTCAGAGTCACTTTACTCCCACTGATGCTAGTTAGGTGCCTTTTAAAAATCCCACTAAGGGTGACTGCAAACCTTGCCCCAAGTGTACTCACTTGGGTTTATTCAACTGTAATTACAGGTCACCTCTGCTTGCACCAGAGTCCTTCCACAGAACTCCTTGCTTTCCTGGCACAACAGTGATCTGTATCCCTGATGTGAGGGTGGTAAAATTAATTCTGCATATTGGAAACTGAAAAGTGAAGCTATTGAAGCTATGAAGGGTAAGAATGCTATGAATCAGTTCCCTCAGTGAAGTGGTATCAAAGCTAGCTACTAAACTTAGGAACCTTCTTGATCAGACCCCTTCTCCCCTTGCTGTTCCACACAAACACCTGAACACTGTGGCAGCGAGTTTGTCACTTAAAAAGGACACAGTGTCACAACAAGCCACAGCCAAACACAGACTGAGAGCCTGCATGTGAGCAGTGCCAGTGCTGATGGGCCTTTTTAATGCAGGGAACCCTATTAGTCTGGACATTTTGAGATCACAGAGCCATCTAAATCTGTCATTGCTAACTTGTAGTCATAAACAGTGCAAAGACATCTCTCTTTTTTTTTCCCCTGTAAATTAGTATTTTGGCATAAAACAGAGGAAAAAATTTCTAGAAGTTTAGCGTGCATGCCCTGAATATAAACATACTCCTGGAAGACAAAGCAGCTGCTGATGCAGGAGCAGGAACAGGTTAGTTTTTGAGTAACCAAACTGCTTGGATTAGCAAATTCTGGAATGACAGCATTACAGACCCCAAAAAGCTGGAAACCTCATATATTGATTCTCCCGGGCCTTGAAAGAAACTCCAGAATCAGGCCAGAATCTTTAGCTCAGACCTGTCTCAAGACTGAACTTCTGAATCCTGAATTCCTCTGCTTATTATTTTTAATCCAACTTTGTATTTGCTGTACCTTAGAGTGTATTATTCCTAGCGATGACATTACCTTGTCCATTTGTTTCCAGACTCAGTCAAAGGCAAGTGGTCACCACCTCAGACATGATTTGCTGAGGTCTCAGTGTGCCCTATGATGTCATGGCTATTTATATCCTAAGGAAATCATCTCCCTGGAAAAGTAAACTCATTTAAAGAACTAATGCTGGTTGGAAACTGCCAAACAACTGTCTGGGAAATAAGGAGCCCAGAAGTGAACAGCAGGTACACACACCCTGACTGTCTCTTGATGAAGTAGGACAAAAGTTCCCTCTTACTTTCATCCTCAATTCTCTTGTTGTTCACAGAAATAGGAGGGCTGCAGAATAGCTAGGGGAGAACTGCCACCGTGTGGCCAAGGCACAGTTTTAGCTACCTTTCTAGAAATCTTCGAGAGCTGATGCTGTGACAGCACTTAATTGTGGAAGTTTTGTGCTCAAAAACATATTTTCCTTCGGTGTCATGTGCCGTGTCTCTCTATCAGTGCCCATGAGCTTCTTGGTAAAGTCTTGCTCCCTTCTCAATCTCACTTTAATAAAAGGGTTGAATACAACACCTTTAATTCCATAAATTCGTTTTATATTTTCTTTAATAGGTTACCTCATCTTCTGTGAGGACTCAAGGTATCATAATCACTGAGTCATTCAGGTGGGGATGCCTGGTCTTGCCTTATAAAAGATGGACAATATTTTAATATGACAAGCCTAGTAATAGAAAATTTGTCACCATGAACTAAATTGTAGGTAATCAAGTTATAGGCTTTAGTTTCTGCTTCTCAGTCTGGTCTGAAGCAGCTGGGTTTGTTTGTCTTGATTTGCCCTCAAAATTCTTCCAGAACATGTTTTTCTACCTGTTAAACTCACAGTAGGTAAAAAGTCATTCCTCTGACTTTATGTTTCTCTTTACCATGGGCATCATTCAGAGCTGCAGGCCCAAAATATGGCAAAAGCCTCCTAAACACAGCTTGCTCTGACAAGTCAGCTTCGTGCTGCTTTCATCTCCTTGTGGACCTGCCCCACCATGAAATCACAGCAGGCACTCTCCCAAATTTACCCAAAGAGAACAACAAACTGACCCCACAGCTGTGAAAATTTTCAAGACACCCACTAGGTGTGAATCTAATATTTTTAATACACCCCCTCAAAGCTGGAGCAGCAGATAACCATGCACTTTTCTGTGCATTACCTCGGAGGACTTCCTGCATTACTCAAGGCGATGCTGACACCTTCTGCCTTCATCGTAACTTTATGGCACTGCAAGATTCAAATCAGAACATAAATCTTTTCCAGCTGCCAACTTTCCATTAGCTGCCTATATTTCTCCTGTTTCTGCCAAAGACCCTTACAATTTCACCTCGCTCACATGCATCGTGATTACACTGAGTTGCTCAACACAAAAGGACAAAATTATTTTGAATCCTCCAGGACATGATTTCTCCAACAGACTTCACCTCTCTTCAATTGCTGGATTCTTGTACACAATGCCTTTAGTTTCTCAGAGACAGCTAAGGGTGTGGTGTCACAGAAATTTGTAGCCAGGGCCCCTGCAGAGCTAGTACTCAGCAATGACACAAGATAGAGGGACCTGACATTCCCTAATACTTCTTGAAACACAGAAATCAGAAATGCTTTTGCAAAGATCTTGCCTATTATTCCAGTGCACTCTGGGAAAGAGCTTTTGGGGATCAGTGCTGCAGGGAACACTCACCACTCACACACAGCTGCCTTGATCGATAGAGCTCCTGGTTGATGCACTTCATTACCACAGCCTGGGGGCATGACTCAAACAGCTCACTAACAATCTTTTCAAAAGATCTAGGTCATACAGAGCTCTGCCAGCCGTGAAAAACTCTTCTGTGTGATTGGCATTGTCAGAGCACCTCTAGTAGATGCTTAATTCCTAGGTTGCAATGCCTGAAAATAACTGCATGTTGCAACAAGGTCATTTAGAGGACATACCCATGACAGAGTCCCTCTAATGTCCATGCAGAGAGCTCTGCCTGCAAAGCCAGGAGGGAATGATTCAGAGCAGATGGGGAGCATCTTTGTAGGGCAGCCAGCTTCTCCTGGAAACTGTGTGGAAAGCTGCCCAGGGTGAGCCAGTATTATGCAGGGGCAGGGTTCTGCCTTGGGCTAATACAGAGCGTGCTGCCGTCCACACTAAATCCTTCTCTGAGGAGGCAGCTGACACTGGGCATGGAGGCCCTCCCCTTTCCCTCTCCTCCCTTTCTGCTTAACTGCCTGCTCTAGCATGGGTAGCACAAGACCTTTGAACCCTCATCTCCCACCTCCCCAGAGAGTGCCTGAGATGCAGGCACTGCTCTCCATAGCTCTGTTGGAGCCAAGCCATTTTCAGTGAGGAGCAGACAGGGGCTAACGTGTCAGAAGAAAAAGGAAGGTACCTGCATTTTTGGGTAAATTATGGAACATGTTCTAAGAGAAGAACTGGTTTTTTTACTTGCTTAATTAGAATTTTCTAAGATGATGACTGGCTTGAAGTGACCTTTAAGAAAAGGGAAAAAAAGATAATCACCAAATCCAAATCAAAATTACGAATCTGATTCCCTGTTTTGTCCCTTTTTCATAAAAGCAAACCCAATTTCACACTGAAGCTTCTGTGCTGGACGGCAGGGGGACCCTCACCCTCTGTCACAGCCAGATGACCAGAGACATCTCTGTTTTACAAGGACAGACAAGAGGTCTCATGGAAGGTCACACATGCTGAAGCAGTCTGTTTCTGCACATAAAAACGCATTCTTAAAACAACAGCAAAGAGATCAGTTACTCCAATGCATAAAACCTTGGCACTAGGAACATGAAACACAGCCCAGGGCAGAAAAACATTGCACTCCTTTTCTTCTTTCCTTTCATCAGTATTTTAATTATGCACATGCCTAATTCTGTTATAGTAACTCAAACAAGATGGTGAGATTTTCTGTCAGCACCCATCCGTGTTGCAGGTTCTAGTAGCAAAAAGATGCCCACACACTCAGTAAAAATGTTCCTCGGCAACTTCAGTATGAAGTTCTGTTTGGGGAGGAGTTTCAGGGTGACACAGTTGCCAAAAATACACAGTTTTGAGCACTGTCCCCCTTCCCTCACACATACACAGAACTGCAGCCTTGAGGCATGCCAGAACCAAGGGGTGTGTTTGGAACCTGCTGTGCTCTGGCTATCCTACCTGGCTGAGTGGCATTCAGTAATCACATTCAGAGGCAGAACAGTTTTAAGGGCATTCAGCTCAGGGCAGACAGTACAGGAGTGGGGAGATACAAAGGCAGCAACACAATATAAAGAATAAAGAAAAGCACCAACAGCAGGGAGGCAAAACCTAGACCTTAATTTAAGCTCTTCTTGAATGCGTATCAATTAAGTGGTTTAAACTGGTCATTTTCAAGAGGACGCAAACTAGGCCAAGAGCAGCAAAAACACCTCCAGAATTAAAGTGCAGCTAAAACAGCTCCTCCCTCCCCTTCACAAACATCACCAGAAAAAGAATCAAAATGCTTTAATCAAACAGGAAATGCCAGCTCTGAATGGAGGAATATATGGTTTTTTTGTACTTTCTTATCTTCCAACAGAAAGTGGCCTAGATCAGTAAGTTCAGAGATATACTTGCAACCCATGGCAGAAACGCTGTTTGAATAACTCAGTCCCAAAGATGGGAACATGAATCAACAAGAATTACCACCTGCCGAATGTTCTGTGTGAGGGCACAAGGTTTATGGAGGATTTGGTACATCAGATGGGCTATATTGATGGCCAGTGCCTTAGGAAATTCATCCAAGCCTGTGGACACAGAAACCACTAATCAGAGAAACAAGAAAATACTAGTAAATCACCAGCTGGTCATACCAGTGCTGCCATGATCTATCTGGATCAATAGTCCAGTGCCAACTGCATGATGCTAGATGAAAAAAATGCAGAGTATGCAAAAGCTTGATCCCAAACACCTTAGCAAATTCTTAAGACAAAGTATGAGCTGGGTAAAAAGGGTACAGCATGGGTCTTATTAATTCCAAGTATCATATGGAATACATGTCACCTCTAAGATGAAGAGGAACACTTCTAGACTGCATTTGTCCTAATAGATTGTCTTTAATGATGAAGTAGCAGAATTCCAAATATTGGGTATAATCTAAAGGTGATGTGGTGGCTTTGTCTGAAAGCTGTCTTCTGCCCCTGAGAATAACCTTTGCTCCAATTTATTCACAAAATGTTCTCCATGACATTAAGCTCTTCTAGTGTACACTGGGATGTCTAGATTCATCAGCTGGCAGTGCCCAAGTTAAAATAGGTGAAAACTAGCACGTGGTGTCACCATATGAAAAAAGTTGCATACATTTTTGCATGCAGTGAATCTTTTGTTGTATCCAACAACAGAACCACTTCCAATAGCAAGCAGAGTACAAAACACACTGGAGCACACTATTCCCCCAAATACAAGTTTCTAATGCTGATTCCCTCACTGCAGCTCTTTTCTGCTGGTACCACAGACTGAGTGTATCTAGGTGCTGCTGTATACTCTCAGAACATAGAGTCAATGATGGCACGTACAAATTTTCACAAGCAACAGAAGGAGAAAATTCTGCTTCACTGCTCTGACATTGGAAACACTGCTGCAAAAGCTCCAACATATTCACTGAATTCCTTGAACTGCTTTGCAGCACTGGAGTCAGAAGAAAAATTACTGCACCAGGCAATCTCTGAATCATTGCTTTCCATAACAGCACTAGAAAAAAGGCTTGTCAAGGCTGGAGTTCCTCCCCCCAAGCTGAATGACAAGTCAGTATTGTTAGGCACAGAAAATTTGACGAGTTAAACCCTCATATGAGTCCAACATAGGAATAGCCATGGCTTGAAATATGTCCCTTATGAAGAACCTTCAGTGGCTGCACAGGTTACTTCTACAGTATGTGACGGATCAGTAATTTAAAAAAAAAAATGCAAGTTTCCCATGTCCTATTTCATATATTCTGTCTACAAGTGAAGAGGGAACATTCTTCTTTCAGCATTCTTTCTTGCGTGTTTTAGGCTTAAATTTTAAAGTGCTGTATGCCCCTTCCACAGCTTTGGGCAAGTATATGGGATGCCTTTCCAACCTCTTCCTAGAGCCAGTGGTTCTCCTCTGGCTGTTTCTTTGAGATTGGTTTGCAGCCTGAGCTGCTTGGGCAGTATCTTGTGAGTATCTCCGGGGAGCACGAAGGATCCAGTTTGAATGCAAACTGTGCTCACTCGTACTGGTAGCAACTGAAAGACACAAGATAATCTGGGATTAACACTTTGTCAGTGACATTTTTATCTGCAGAGTGAGAGTACAGAGTGCTTGCTAGGTCCTTCCTGGAGGTAAGGTCAAGAGAAAAGCCTTGTTTCACTGCAGGATATCACTTAGAATGGGATTCATTTTATCTAGAATTTCAACACCTGCAGCATAAATATGTATGTGAGAGCTAGTCCCTTCAAATACACTCCTTGGGCACAGCTAAAATGACCTGCTTCAGATATTCACCTTAGCCTGAAGCAAAGGTGAGAAATATTTATATCCCTCTGCTGATTATACAGGAGAGATGATGACCTTGTATCTTCATTTCTTTGGGCAATCCCATCCTTTCTGATGGAAACCTCCAGTTATTTAGCCTAATCACTAAATGACTTAATTTTTGATAGATGGAAAGGAATCATCCAGCCACTTCTCAAGAAAAAAAAAAAAAAAAAGATCAAAAAAAGATATATTTATACTTTTTATAGTTCTCCAAAGACAGCTTGAGGTAGAAATGCAAGGGTGGAGTTCAGCCCAGAGCAGAGGGCAAGCACTATTCCAACTCTACACATGCTATCTTTGCCATGAAATGACCACACATAAAATAGTTTCACCCATTCAACAGGGAGCAAGCAATGCATTACTGTAATTTCCCATACTGCATGTAATGGTCCTAGATTCTGGAAGCAAAACTAAAGGATAATTGTGTCCATTAATTAAACAAACATGATCTGACAATGCTGTTCCTCCCTCTACCCTCTGCACACCAGAAGACATCATATTTCGCTGGTTTATACTGCACCATCAAAATCAACATCCACATTTGGCAGATCCACGTCAGGAGCTCTCTGCCATCTCTCCGAATCCAGGTCTGCAATGACTGAGTCAAAGAAAGCTATTGCTTCTCTTACATCTGAACTGGACTGTGGGCCTTTTCTTTCCATGGATGCCTGTTGATCAGACAAAGGAGAAAAAAGTTAGCCAAGGGTTGGGCACAATGATTTCTTAATGAGTAAATTCTATAACATGTCTTTGATGTCGTACTTCAGGCTGTCAGAAAAGAAACACAGGCCCGGACTACTCCACAGTGTAGAAACCAAATAAAGCAGGACAGCAGCCTAACTAACATCCATCCTGTTACATGGTCAACCCCAAGTGTCTTCCACTTGGGCACTGCCAGCCAGGTGTTAAAAATCCATGTACCAGGCCATTTAATTGGGTGACTAAGTGACAGCTGGGCTTTATGGCCAAATTTATTCCACCTAGCACTAGGCTCCTAACGAGACACACATTAGAAATGTAGTAATGCAGGGTTCCTTCTGTAATTAATGCTGGCCTCCAGTACCTTCAGAAGATGAGTCAGGCCTTAAGTAGGCTGAACCCTCCTCTGCAGGCAGCTCTTTCTCTCAGCTGAAAAGGAACTGTGGGGTAACTTTGTTACTAATTTAAGCATCTTATTAAAATGCCTAGGTTAGGTGAAATTAATCCAGATCTAAATTGCTGAAGTCTTTTTGAAATGAAAAAGGATGGTATGCGCTAAGCTATGAGTCATTCAACACTTTGATAATTCCCACAGGAAAGCCACACAGTTTAAAATTAAGAGCCTGTCTTGATAAAAAAGCAAATGCCTATCTCTAAATGCTGAAGCAGTCACAAAGCCTTGGTTAGTGATTCTGAAGGTACATATGGGGTGAATAATTCCTGCCAGGCTCTACCTAATGAAGGGACATATATTTTCCTTGCCAGTCCAAGTCAGGTATATTTTCAGGCTGCAATACCAAGTCAGAAAATTGCTGCCCTGGGTTTCAATGAGAGCAAAGGATACGTGTCGTGTCACACCTGTGAAGGACCAGCCTGTTCCCTGTTCTGTGGAGGCAGAGAGATTAACTAGCTGATTCCCCTCCTGACATTATGGGTTGATTGACATCCTCAGAAGTGCTAAAAGATAGCTGCTACCACAGATCTACTGGAAATAGTGACTGCTATTATGACTAAGCCCTTACTGGTTAAAATGCATTTTAGAGAAATGCCTATGTTCTCCCAGCACCTGAGCCACCTCTTTATTCTTTTCTCCCATTAAACACAAATGATACATTTCTAATCCATGGTCAGTCTGTAGTCCAGGACCCAGGGATCTTTGGATTAAAACTCCCATGAGGACAGGTTTATCTGGAAAAATTACCTTCCCATAAATCAAGCAGCATGTTAGAGAAAGAAGTGAATTTCCACTGACAGGTAATTTAACAAGAACAGGTACCTTGGGACAAAACCGTTTGTGATAACACAAACCTTGCAATCTGTGAACATGAAATGTGTAGTTAGGAAGAATAGTCTCAATCTTGTAAACGTCTTCTTGATGTCTCCCTAATTTTCACAAAGGCAGAGGTGTGGAGCTGTGACCCTGCCATTTGTGTTGGCAAGAACGGTTCATATGGATGGCATATCCTGCTGATGTTCCTGTCTGTTTCTGAGGAGGTGGCTTGTGGAGTGGGCATGCCAGTCAGTGCAAGGACTGTTCATACATAGGAGCTAGCTGGCCACAGTCAGATGACAGCACTCTTAGCCTCAGACTGTGGGAGATACAATTGTTTGCCAAAAACAATGAAAGCTTTCAGTGGTTTTCTTAAGTGTATTTTCAGCAGCAAATCTCAGAAGTTCACAAACCATTATGACATTCTGCTGTGACAGAACATCTAAATATAGCAGCAACATTTTTAAAGTCAACCTGGCCTAATCAGTAAGTTCAGCCATACATCCCTTCTTCCTACCATCCCCATTATTATCCAGCTTAAAGACTGCACTGGACAACCTGTGAGTCTCCTATCAAAGCCTTGTTTGCACTTATGTTACCTAAACAGATCATCCCACTTGCTGCAATCCTTTGTTTTGTCCTCACTGAATCAAGTCTAGAGTCAAAGTAACCACTGAACTGCCTAGTGACATGAAAACATATAAAGCTTTTATTTCTAGGATACATGTAAATAAACATCACCAAAGATGATATTCCAGTTTTATTTTTGTAGTATCATAACAGTAAGGGGTGAAGAATTACAGGGTCTACAAACGATCCACCAACTTATCATGAACAGAGAAAGGAACCCTTAAGAATCCCTCATGCCTTACAGCCTACCAGTAGAGCTTGCACTGATGCCAAATGTAGCACTGGAAAGCTAACTGGCCACTCAGAAAAAAATATCCTCTTTGTTTCAGTGAATTTATAATTATTTTGTGTAAGTAATTTTGTCAATAAAATGACTGCCAGGAAATCCAGGGATTACTGCACTTATTAGTCATGAACAGCTATAAATAACCGTAGTGAAGGACTCTGAAGTACTTAAGCAGTCTGCCAGGCTTGCTTTTTCATAACATTTTCCATACTCTCATAACATTTGTTTTTTCTGTTTTGTCTTTCCCAACCTTAACCCCCCCCAAACATAGGCATATACATTTCTTTCCATGACCAGTCATTCATTCCTAATTTTATACTATTTAGAAAGAATCTTCAGATATTTAGCAATATTTCAAAAGGTGCAACAGTAAAATGACAACTGTCTCAAACCAATAAAGCAGAAAATCAATATAGGTAATATTGCTTCAATGATTTTGTTGCTTGAGACTAAGCACATGGCAAAAGTTCTTGGAAATTACCTTAGAGGACTCTTTGGAAGGAAGTGGAAGAAATGACTTTTTTCCAGTTTTGGATGATTTTGTGGACACTGGGGAATCTGCAGCCATATGCATGGATTTCAAGTTATTGATGTTGTCGAGATATTTTTTCCTCAAGGCTAGCAGATCCTGTAGGTACTTCAAACAGTCCTGAGTCTTAGAGTACATCCAGTCTCTGTCTTCCTCTTTTGGCTGAAAGCAAGAGTCGATGCTGGTGGTACTTCTGCATTTTTTTACTGGCTCACTCACTTTTTCCTGCTCACCCCCAAGGACATACATGGAAGTGCTGCGGATCAGTCTCACTGCAGAACCTGCACCATCACAGTAAGGGATGTCATCTGCCACGTTTCTTCGCTGGGAGCTGGGGTGAAATATAGAATGGATCTTTTTGAACATAATGTGCCCCTTCCTCCCCTTTACACTTTTCCTCTTTTAACTCCTTAATTTAACACTAGATCTGGTAATCAGCAGTGGTTACCTTTGCTTTCAGCAGACAAAAAACTTTGCCACTTACTGTTATGAGGAGAAAAAAAGAAGCCTATGGCTGCACCAATTGTTTCAGTCTAACACATCGTGAGAAGCGTGACGGTAGTGCAGAAATGCCGTTTCTATTTCATTTGTGTCAGTGAGAGAGCTTTGTCCTTTCCTCCGTTTAAAGTACGGTTGAGGAGGTCACACATCATGCTTTGACCTTTCGTTTGGCGTCCGGTCCCCATAAGAAGCATCAGCAGGGAGGCAGGAGTTCGCTCTCCCAGGACTCCTGCGCGCCCCCGGGTTGCCCCGGGCGCGGGGTGCGGGCGGCCGAGGGGCGCGGGGCGCTGGCCGTGGTGCTGATCCGCTCCCGCCCGCCGCCCAGCATCTGCCGGGATGCTGCTCGGGAAGAGCTTGCTGGGATCAGCCTCCACAGGGGAGAAAGTCTGGGCGGGCAGGAATAGTTTCTGTCGAGCGGAGTTCAGCCGCTGAAAGAAGTCGCTGTGGGTTTCAGCCGGCGGTAACCAGGAGATGGCTACAGCTACCTGATACCACAGAGCTGCCAGGATCAAAGCCGATTCAGATGTCAGGCTCTGTTACACTCAATACAAAGGTGCCCCGCGTAAGGGATGCTGTAAAATAAAACACTCTTCCCAAGTACTCCTCTGGCAAAATATTGCGGTCAGAAACCTAAGAATTTGTATCTTTCCACATTAGTTGTCCTCCTAGATTGGTGCAAGAACATTTAATACAGCGGGCTGGATGACTGATTTTGGCTGAAAGTACTGAGAACCTTTGGCTATTATTGGCATATTTTGAGCACGGCTAGTATTTGTGACTATGTGACAACATGAGGTATGCTTTGGAGATAAGCAAGTAGTGAGCAGAGGCAATCAACAGCTATTTAAAAGCAAGCAAAGATGCCCAGATTTGCCATGTTCTGAAGAGTTTTCATAAGTGATCCTGCCCAAGCACTGAATGCTTGAGAAAAAGAATTATTTTTAAATCAAATTGATAGCACCCTGCAAACACCACTGAACAAATTTCTTCTAATGCCTCTGGAAGGGCTAATTGAAGGCTTAAGCATCCTAAGATCTCAACAGGAAAGATAGGTTGGTACATAAATTTGTACCTATTGCTTTAGGAACTCCAAAAACTGGATACTAAACATACACCACAACCATCTTAAAATGTTCACTTTATTCCTTTTATTTATAGCTAAAATTTATATGTCCTTATAACAGCTAAGAATTGAGTCAACCTAATTTTTGCCACTTTTTCTGTCTTCTAATAGTGTTAATTCCCATTGCAACTGAAAGCAGCCTAGAGATTTTTCTGAAATATATTCAGCTGCTTGTTATCTAGCACTTGTATGGAGATATTCCATTATCGATTCTCTCCAAAGGTCTACTCAATCCCCCAGCTAGGTAATAGAGTAAGTTGACTTGATGCTAGCATAGATCATTAGAACCATAAATACATGAGCTTTCTCCTCAGAATCCCCAGTCTGAGATAGATAAAATTTCAGGTCATCAATACTAACACAGAATAATAATAATAATAATAACGATAATAATTCCATCTACATACTGTTTTCATTTTCAGAGCAAAAGGCTGTAAGGGGATTTTAATGTACTGTCCTGGGTGGGTGAGGTAAATATCTGTCATAGCCACTCCAGGCAACTTGTTTACCAAGTTAAGAAAATGAGATTTTTCCAGAATAACCCTAACTTAATTTAGATCTGCTACACGGGATACTGGTCTTTGTTTATAGACATGCTACAATACCAGTGATCCCCAGAGAGGTACTCTACGACCTCTTAGTTCTCTAAGTCAGAAAACCCATAAATCAAGAAAATCAATGGGAAATCAAGCAAATATTGATATAGGCTTGAATCAATAAGGTCATTGGGAACCCTGCTGAGAAACTGCTTGCAGCATCAGATATTGCCTTTCAACAGCAGATTGATTTATAAGCTCAGCTGGGCTTATAAAGAGCTACAGGGTAAAGAAAAAACCAGAACAAATCAATAAACTGAAAAAACCAGAACCAACCAATAAACAGAAAAATAAAATAAAAAAAACCCCAGGGTTCTGTTGATGAAACCACAGGAAAAGGTACATGTGTGAAGAGTGAATCTGATGATATGCACTGGGATTTGGAAAACATGTCATATGTGCCATAGTTTTTCCTACCCTGCTTCAACTAAATACTGAAAACAAAGGCTGACATCTCACTAATTTAAAAAAAAAGGAAAAAAAAAAATCTTTCCGGCTCTAAAGACACTTTTCCATTTCAAACATGTTCATTTCCCAATTTTTTTAAAAGCCTGCTGGGTCACATTCATTCTGTGCCAACAAATGTGTCATTCCCATTGTTCACGGTGTTGTTAAAATAAGAAAGCCTTAATGAATGCTTTAAACAAAACAGTAACTGCATTATATAATAGAATTTCATTTGAAGTCATAAAGGGTCATTTACAATTATTTCAGACATTAATATTTTATTCTATGCTTTGGTAATGGGCAGTGAGACAATCTTTCTCTCCTATTGTAAAAATTATTATTAATCTGTTTTCTTCAGAGAATCTGCTGTAATTTAAATAGTTCCACGGACTTAAAAATTTAAATTATGAAACAATGGATATATTCTACTTTGTTTTCTAAGAAGAGGAATGCCCTTAGAAATGTCTTTTTTAAATATTTTCCTATAAGGCATTTGCTTTGAAACATGTTTCTGGAGTAGTGTTTCATTTATTTATAGCCAAGCTCTGTTTCCCAAGTGCCTGAAAGTGTCCCTTTTTAAGTAAATAACAGGGCAATTATAATTCAGCCACCACCACAGTTCACAGGTCTCTTTCCCACAGTTGCTGCACTGAATATGCTACTGTTATTTAAGACAGCTGATAATTAAAAGTGAGAGTCTTATTCAAGAATTATTACCTTCTGCACAGACCCTCAACAAATGCCAAATATGGCTGAAGAAGAAAATTTAATTCTCTTAATTCAAAGTTCCAAATTCGTGGACAGCTATTAAATCATAAATAAAGACCTCCCAAAGAAAGAGCTTGTGAGAAGCAGATCAAATAGACCACACTAATCAAATAGACCACACTAAATATTTAATGGCATCTAAGATTACTGACTTTGACAAGGCAATGCTCACACCTTGCTTGTTCATTTGGCTACTTGAATCTGACTTCATTTTCTCAGTGTTTTTTGTTTAAAGTCACTATTTTTCCTATTACTGCTTTCAACAAGTCTGCTTTCTTTGTAGCTACCAGACTGATCCAAGTTCCATTTAACAACATCCAATCACTCCCAAAACTGATTTTTTATCTAGCTCTGTCTGGCATTCTGTCAGCTCCTGATCCATCATGATGGGATGGGAAAATCAAGTTAGAAAAATCCAATATATGTGCTTCTTTTAACTAAATTAGCTACACAGTTGAACAAAACTCCATAAAATCAAATTTATTGATAAATATACTTAAATGTTATAAAGAAGTTATTAATCAAAATGCATTTTTATCTCTAGAATAACATGACAACATGCATATAAATCTATCTACTTGACAGTTAAATTTCATCATGACTGATACAAAGGAATGTCAAATCATCCTTGAAACAAAGTTCTGATCTCAAAGAAGAAAACCCTTGACAAACTGTAGATGACAACGTGTTCTTTTTCTATCATAGTGTTATCAACCTGTTGTATCATATCAGTTAGGATAGTTAATTTTATTATATTCTAAAAATTAACATGAAAACACTTCCTTTGCTTTTAAAGAAAAAAAAATCCACACGTAATATGTGAGCGGATAATAAAGTTACTGAGGCCTGTGTTATTTTAGATAGTTCAGAAATTAGAGCACAGTTGTCAGTCTCTGCTGAACTCTTCCATGTCTATATAGCTGCATAAAAAGTAGATTGTTTGTACAGAGCTAATTGAGAGAGTCCAAAACAGAGGAAAACAGAGTAAACAATTCATTACAGCAAGTATCAACACTTTGCTCCCTAGTTCCTGACTATTTCAAATATTCCCTTGCAGTTCTGCAAAGACACACACACACACAGACACACACACACAATCTCTTAAATCTTTAAGAGAAAGAAAACAAATGCNGCATATGGTAGTTGTTACGACACTTAGTGTTTTGGAGATCACACATACACTTGAAAATATGAGCTGGTGGTACATTCCCAAATCCTAAACCAGGTGCTGATTTTCAGTGCTTTTGGAGGGTGGCAAGAAACATCCACTATTAGAGGTGCAATACAACAGGTTCCCACCTTTCACTGGCTAAAGGGGAAGATGGAAGAACTGACCTTGTTATAAAGCAAAGAAGAATCCTCAAGAATGGTTATATCTTCTCATTCAGCCCACAGAGCTAGCAGTCTGTTCTGCCTTCCCAAAACTGCAATTGGGAACTGCTTGATATTCTCCTCTTTTGAGAAGTTCTCATAGTATGGGAAAGGAGATCAATTCTGATACCATGCATTTCAAACATCTATGACTGCTTCTTTGAGGCATTAAACTGGAGAAATCAGTTTCTCAAGAATGAAGATAAAGATTTTCATTTGAGCTGATTCAGATGAAAGTGCAGTGAAGTCTCTCTGTGTAGCCCACTTGTCAGCCTTGATTTTTAATGTTACACGTTTGAGCCATGTCAGACAACACTGACCTGTCAAACCAGCTGAGTCAGAACACTGACTCTCCTATCAGAAAATGAATATATTTTCTTTTGTAAATCTGGAAAACCATCTTTCCACCTAACCTAAATTTTAATTTAAGTATTACCATTTGACTTGATTTATATTCTCCATAAATTTTCACCACATGAAAAATTTCATTCATTGAACATGTTTGTTTGCAGCACGAGCACAGCCTGTGACCAACAAAAGCAGTGACTGCACTCCTACCAGGCATGAGAAAATGAAGAAATGCCAATTCATGTGCACTGACATGCATGGGAAATGATTACACAAATGAGATATCAATCCTTTTTAAAAATTATTATTGTTATTGCTATTGTCATTGTTATTGTTATTACTACTATTACTATTATTACTATTATTATTATCAGCTTTGGGAAAAGTTTGATGTACATTCTGTGACAAAGCAATAAGATGAATGCTAGTGAAACATACCCTGCTTTAGACCTATGTCTACAGCTGTTGTCTGGCAGCCTTTTCAGAGGGTGAGAGGTTACCACACTTATCCCCTGCTGTATCTCGCCTCCTCCTTCCTTTTGTTTCCTCAAACAACCCTGCTATCATTAAAAACTCCATCTCTGAGACAAGCTTGACAAGGGAACTTTTTCTTGTCTTCTGTCACACGGGGTCAAGGGAACAACCAGTTGGCCTTGCTTGTTTCGTTGGCAGAATTCATGTCCTGTTAGTGGAAACTCTATTAAGACCTTTCAGAGCTTTGTTGCTCTTTGTTGAATTAGATACTGTCTCGCCTCTTGAGTCCTTTGTTCCCAAGATGGCCAAAGAATTATTGTGATGTCCAGCTTGTTGCCTGTCACATCCATCACCCATTGATGAAGTCTTTGGCAGCCGAATGTGATAAATAGCCAAAACTCCTTCATGAGAGCTCAATGGGGAATGGAAGTTGTAAGCAGCGATTCTCCAAATTGGTTCATAGAAAGCAAACGTTTAAATGACCTATCTGTCTTGATCATTAACTGGATCATCTGTTTCTCATCCCAGTTAAATTCTAATACACTATTATCCTTCCCACAAAGGATGTCCATGGGAGGATTTATGAAAGGGGACAGTGCATCTTTTTGAAGTCCCAGGGCTGCCAGACTCCATCAGCCATTCCCAGGCAAGGCCTACTCACAATACCTGCAGACTTCCATAGGCACTCTGGGATCTCTACTTTCCATTCTTATCTCCTTCCTGCTCCGCTAACCCCGTGAAACAGGGCAAAGCTAATTTAAGTGGAGAAGCAAAGAAAGAGAAATTTGGCAGGGATATCTCAGGAAAAGGGGCTCAGTACAAGTGAGGTATCATGTGAGCTCTAGGGAGGATGGAAAGACAGAGGAAATACATCTTGAGCACTTACCAATAGTGGAGCTTTTGCATGTTATGTTTTTCTGCTCACATCACAATGTCTCTGAGGAAAAATTTATCTGTTTATAGCCTAAAGCACAGTGGTCCTGCCCTGTCCCTGCCCCTGCTGCCACAACATAATTAATAAAAGGGGACTATTGTCTTTGCTATAAGTTTCTTGAACACATCTCCTAGTACATCTCCTTCAGCAATTGCAGAAGCACTTTCCGAGTCAAGCAACTTTGGTCATGCTAAGGAATATAAGGAGGCAGTCAGGGCCCTTTCAGCAGGTAGCAGCTACACCTGCAGTGACACCCTACAAGAACCAAATCCTACAACACCATCACTACCATGAGTGTACCTCACCAGCCATCTGCTCCAACACCTGCTGACATCACTCTATGCACGGTAAGAATGGAAAAGGTTTTACTGATAATAACTAGCTCCCTGAAGAGAAGAAACCCAAAATAGGCAGGATACTTATTAACCAGGTTTGGTAGGAGCAGTTTTTGTCAGCTGTCTCTGAGTGGTCAGTAAAGAACCAGGAGAAATCAGATTCCATGTTGTTCTTTCTCATTTGCCAGTTTTTACATAAAATGTGGCTGCTGGTAAACATGAATTCTTTCTCCTTAGATAATCTGATCTTCTGCCTCTACTCAGTTCCCACCTACCCAACCTTCCACTGCCCTTGTAAGACAGCCCTGCCAATCTGTATTGAGTAAAACACATTAAAAGGATTGGGGAAAGAGAAGAAGAGGTGGCTACGCAGCCTTGCCTACCACTTTTCAAGATAAACTTCCAAGAGCGTTTCCCCTATACTCACTGTGAACTCTCAAATCATACACACAGCTATTTGCAGGGGCAAAGAGAGCTCGTTTAGGTCCTCTGAGGTATTTTCAATCAATTAACACCATCTTCCATAGTAGCTGACCTATGATGTGGAATCTAAATATGAGGGGAAAAATATCATACTAAAGCAGTTGCTGCACAGATGCTGCAAAGAGGCTGACTGCCAGCCTGTTTGGAACAGGGTAGCTGCTTCTTGGGCATCTAGATTCAAAAAGCCTTCATGAAGTCCTTTGGCAATTTGCAAAATCGAGCACTTGAGGTGTCCCTGGTGTAGACATTGTTTGTAGTGTGTTCATATTCGAGGTGGCTCACCAATAATACTGAAGAGGGTAAGACAAAAATAATTAAACTTTTATCTATTCATATTCTTAAAACAACCTGGAAAGTCTTAGCAAAGGTGAGATTTCAGCCAGGTCAGAAAAACCACAGATATAGGCACAGGTGAGCATGTATAGGTGGAATGGGTTGGCAGCTTGGCAAGGTGTTTGCAGTAATCTGCAAAGCCAAATCACACTTTCTAGGCTAAGCTACTCATTAAATTCACAAAGCTTTCAAGTCAGCTTAGTCTGTGCTCAAAGGAACACGGAGATTTTTCATGCTTGTGCCCTGAAATGTGCCCAAATGTGTGCCTTTGACCCAAGGTGGGCAAAACAAGGAGGTGCCAACTATGTTTTCCTCTGAGACCTCCAGGTCAGGCAGGAGGGAGTGAAACTAGGTTAACTAGGTAAACAGAAGGAAATATTTATGTGAACTCTGGTGAACTGGAACAGCTGAGTCTTACAGGCCTGTAATCTGAGTATCAGTGCAAAGTGAAAGGGACAGTCAGAGTGGTAAGGACTGAGGCAGCCAGCATTCCTCTTGTGACTTTTTTCTAAAATCATTATTTAGAAAAAGCATCTCCAGGAAACTATGTTTGTTACAGAAATGCACAGGCCAAAGTTACAGATCAAACAGTGGCCAGAGCTGGCAGCAAGCAAAGGTCGTTGCATTTCTGAGTCAAAACATACTCAGCAAGGACTTCATGGAAGGTCTTCAACACATTCACTGTGGCTAAGCAGATACAACAGGAACATCCAGAAAAATTTTCTGCAGTGGAAATGAACTGTAATCTATCATCTGTAATTCTCCCTGCATAAAAAGAAATCCAATTGTCTGAAAACATGAGGCAGCAGAAACTGAGTTGATATTTCAATTTAATTCACTTCAGTTCGCCTTATAGACTTCAACAGTATGCAGAACACTATCTTTTATCACTCAAGTGTCACTGTTCTTCATCTTTTGCATAGTGGATATGGTTATGGTTATTAATTTGCTTCTGAAATATGCACTTACATTTCTTCAGTTTGTCTAGACGTGCACCTGTGGATATGAAAAATTGTTCTGTGGTGGCCGGGTGGGGTTTTTGGGGGGAAATTGAGGTGGTTTCAGGGGGAAATAGGGAGGCTAATTGCACAAAACCAACCTTCACAAGGCCAGAGACCTCTTTCTTTGCAAAGTTCACTGCCGTTGTAGAGACTATAATGTAATTATATTTTCCAAGAAGTTCTCTATTTGTTCAATTTCATTGGCATATCCTTGCAAAAGTGATTATGTTGATCTCCTCACTGTACACGACAGGCATTTTTTTTCCTGAAAAAGGAAATCTGAAAACCCAGGCTACTGTGCAGGGACCAGGTTTTGCTTTCTGCCATGCCTGAGCCTGTGGGTCGGCTCACAGCTCATGCAGTACCACGGCCACTGCCAGAATATCTGCAGAATGCCCTGCCTGGCCTTCAGTGTGAAACAACACCCCCCACCACACCCAGAGAACTGTGTTCCCTTCTCGCATTAATTAAACTGCTTGCCCCACCCTTCGGAGATTCTGGCGGTTGCCTGGAGTTTGTCTTTGTGTTTCTCTTCTCCTGGGTCAGCTGTGGTTCGGAAGAGGAAGGGGGATGCTCGCAAGGACCTCAGCAATGCTCACGCCCGTGATCCGCTCCTTTCGCACCGTTCAGTTGCACCGCTAGATGGAAGCCTCGCCCTCCCGAGTCACCGCCACAGGCTCCCGGCCGCTCCACTGCGCACGCCAGCCTCTTGGTGGCACGGCTTTTCACCCGCACCGAGTCAGACATTGAAATGACAATATTCTCCGGCCTAAGACTTTTCTGCATCTCCTACACGGAAGGTAAAAAAACTGTATAAATCTCGCAGGTGTGGTGGTAGTCTTAGACAAAGCTGTAGAGATTGCTACAGTTGTGTCTGTTTAGGTGATGTGAAGCCAGATAGGATTGGCCATGGATAAACAAAGGGAAGAGAACGAAATCACTGCTTCCCTCCAGCCTCAGCACAGGAGGTAATCCCTGGTGGTTTACAGCTGGGCTTGCACTGAGGTCCCGAGGGCAGCCCTGGGTTCCCAAGACACGACATGAAGAGGAGCTGTACACTCAAATTTCCCCACAGCATTTCTGTCTGCAAGCACCACATAAATGAAGAGTGAGTTTTCAATTGTTGCCATAAGAAACTACTCGCCAAATGTTTCTTATGAATGAATATTTTTTTAATATATCTTATTTCTGAGCAGCTCAATGTGAATTTTTATGCTACGAATTCAAGGTGCTTAGGACGCACGGCTCCCATGGGAACATTCTCTGACTGAGGAAGCAGCTCTCAGTAATGGGATATGAACTGCTGAACACTCACAATTATGAACTCAGAAGCTGCTTTTGCAGAAAACTCATGTTGGCTCTTAGCCAATATCAATGAGATCAATGGGAGATATTTCTGCTCCCTAATGCCAAGCCAGATGCTGAGAACTCCACTGCTTTAGGAGACAGCAAATTCATTTTAATATTTAGACAAAACAAACTGAAAACACAGTTTATAGAAATTTGCTTAGAGAGTCAGAAGACTGTTTATGAAAAAAATTACTGATGCTCCTGCATTGTTAACCCTTACTTCTATAAGACCATGGAAAGCTCCTTGTTTCTTTCTCTTCAATAATTTTTTTTTAAAAAAGTGCAGATATCTGACGTAATCTTCCTTTATATCTCTCTAATTGTGATGTGGGGTCTTTAGTGGAGGTCTAGATGATACAAGCCAAAACTGCCAAAAACCACACAGCCAGTGGGGACAATCACGAGCTAGTCATGATTGCACAGGGACATGGGCCTGTTCCATCCAACAGTCCTCTGAGCTGGTATAGACAAGCTAATTCAAGGGATTTACTCATATTCACTGGGGTAAAGGATTTGGTACACACTAGCACAGATCAGTACAGTTTAGGAAAAAAAAATCCCTACGGACTTATTTTCATAATGAAATACCCGGGAATTTCATATTGGCATTTGTAAATGAATTGTGTGTAACACAGAGAGCAGAACCAACACTCTCATGGGCCTCACAGGCAGCTCTTTGCTCTTGGGTAGCAGCTCTAGTCTCTAGAGCTCTGCTTGGGATTAGAATTGTGCTGTCATTAGTCTAGATGTAATTAATGCCTTCTGTTCATTTAAGTCAATATTTTTTATAGTCTTGCTTGGTTTTATTGGTTGGTTTTTTGGGTAATGGGGCAGAAGGGGGACGAAGTACCATCTCTGTGAAGCAGGTGCATTTTAATAAGCCATACTGTTGCTTATTACAACACTATTAAGCTAGTCCACACCACACAGTTGTTCTCTCAGTGGGATAAACTGCTTAGTTTACAGGTTTATCTAAGACACTCCAAAAACTTTCCTTTTCCTGGAAAATTGTTTGTTTCATGTAACCACAGATAACTGTGGAGATTATTATAACTGAAATGGATGAAAAGCCTTGGGCATGGTTTCTTTGCCCACACATTCCCATTGATTCCCTGTGGAGCTCATAACATGAGTTACAACATGGTCCTGTACCAGCTGGAGCTTATGGCTGAGCTTGCCTCAACTTGAGCACTACAGGACAAAAGTCTGAACTTATAATATCCAGCTCATAGACATTTTATATGGTAACAAGGAAAGGAAGAAGCTATAGCTGAATGGAAGGAAAAAAAAAAA
>VZTR01010926.1:52193-68343 GCA_013400775.1 Chaetops frenatus
CCCATAGACATTTTAAAATGGTAACAAGGAAAGAAAGAAGCTATAGCTGAATGGAAGGAAAAAAAAAAAATAAAACAAAGGAAACACAAAAGCACCAACTAATAGGAGTAGGCACACTACCAGAAAAAACTCTGAATTAATATCTGAAACTAAAGGCACTTCAGATTGACAGTGTCTCTATAAGAAGTGCCATTTACTGTGAAAGCCATTTGGAGGAAAAAAGCAAAAAGGTCAATTGCAACAGTATGAGTAGTGATTGATGGATGATGTCACTATTTCATCACTACCTATTGTGGCAAGAATTGTGCTTATTGAATAGAAAAAGGTAAGTAATAAATATGTACTGAGCTTCTATAAACAGCACCTTTTTGTCATACTAATCATTTTCAGTTTTCTGTGATTTGCAGACACCTGAGGTTTTTCAAGTGGAAAATCCACACAGAGAAAGCGGAAGGTGGAATTTGTGAAGAGGTGAAAATGCCAGTCTGATGACTATAACTTTAATTCACAATTGATTTCAGTTTTATTTTAATCTACAGCTATGAAACAGTCACATGAATGTTCATTTAATGGCCAAATTGCTTAATTTTTTCATCTATTCATGAGCCAACTGCTGCCCAGTCTCACACCAAGTTCAGTAGATTGAAAATCGGTTCCTGAATCTAATCATTAAGAAAGGTGTCTGCAGAAAACTTTTTTGGGTTGCTGAGTTTTACAAAGTTTAATGTTGTTTTACCAGCCAGAGATATAAGTTAAAGGCTTCACTGGTTCCAATGTCTGATACAATTAGGTTAATGGCATGAAGCCACTGGAGTGTGGGAATGCAGGCAGACTGCTCTGTGCCCAGGAGTCAGAGCCATGGTCATATTTGCCCTTGCTGTCAAAGAGAAGAGGACAGCAATGACAACAGTTGCTAGAAGGATCTTTCTAGAAATAAAAACTGGCAGGCTCTCCTTGTATTCTCATGCCCATAGGCAGCTGTCCTACAAAGTGCTCACACTTCCTAGAAATTTCAGCAGGTTTTTCTCTGCAAGGACAGAAAACTTTTCAGAAAAAAAACCCCAAAGAAACAATTTGGTCTAACGAAAGAGATGAAATTCTGTGCTCCTCATGTCTGAGTCTTTGCTTATGCAGACAATAGCTTGAGAATGTTAGAAGAGGTCACAATGAGGCCTCTCTGTGAGTGAGAACTCATCTCAAATGAATTTCACAGCCCTAGAAAAGTCCCTAAGTTGTTAAACTTCTTGCAGCAGCTTCTTAAGTATGGGGGGTTTCTCCCTCATTTTCTTCCAGCTCATCACCTCCATTTTTGAAAAGATTTTCTTAGTTTCTGTCCACCTGCTTCCAAGCTGTGTTTTAATTCAACTGTGACAAACTCAATATTGGAATGGCTGGCTAATTGTCATCCTTGACCACTGTTCTGGCCATATAATGACTTATCTCACTCATCATGCAAATTTGGGATGTAGACCAAAGAATCCAAGTTTAATGTCGCAGATATCTCTGGACTCCAACCACAAAGGTTTCTCTTCAACAGAGGTGTAGATACAGGGAGTTTCCACCTTGAACAATACCCTCTATCATGTGAACTTGCCTGTGGACTGTATGGAAATTATTACTAAGTGTTAGTGAGAAAGATCCTGAGGGGTGTGTGTGTGTGTGTGTGTATATATATATATATATATATATGTACACATGAAGCCTATTTTCCTGAGTGTGGTCAGATTTCGGCTATTTATAGAGTGCTTCTAGGTCTTTCTCTTTTCCACAAGGAAAAGAAAATTGCTCTCAGTCCTGTTCTTGTGTAATGCAGAAAAGGAGGTGACTAGGAGGGACTGGAAAACACAGAGCAGACTGGGGGAATGTTCTCCTCCTCATTAGTGAGATGAATGATCACCACGTGACCACTCATGCAAGAGTCAGACTCTGCTTTTTCACTGGCCAGATTTTCCAGTCTGTTAGGGATGTCCCCTGCTGCATAAGTATGAAAAAAATTTCAAACAGAACCTTAAAGGAGCTAGAGATGACTAGAGAGAATGCCTTAATGTAAACCTGTCCTGGTTTCAGCTGGAAAAGAATTAATTATGTTCACAGAAATGCTATGAAGGTGGAAGGCAGGTAAGTGGATATTATATGGCTCAGGTCCCAAAGCAGTCTGTGTTCACATGGCACTGCACCCAGTGTCACAAACCTTGTTTCAGATGTGCTGTTGCATGACTTCAGTCAGCATGACTTGTGACCCAGACTGCTAAGTCCACGTGGCTGGAGAGCATCCCCACCAGCTGTGGAATCTCAGAACTGTGCTCCATTCCCTCATACAGTCACACCTTCCAACACCTTCCTTCCACAGACATGGGTGGAAGGGTGTTAGACAAGGAATTCTGTCAGCACCACAGGACTGAAGGTTGCATCAAGGACATTTAATTGTAAAGTGGGGAAGGAAGTACTTGATAGTTTTTAATACACAGGCTTAGGATCCCACTGACAAAAGCCAGAGTGGATTTCTAATTCTCTACAAGTAGCCCTCTTCTCTCTTGCCCAAGTGTAGTGGTTTCACTTCATCTCCTCACACCAGGCATTGATTTAGAGTAGTGGGTTGAGTTTATTTCCTCATTTACTTGTTGTGACTGTTGTTGTAACTTCAAAGCAGCAGAAAAAGAAGTCCACCACTTAAAGAGATGTATTCTTACAAAATGTCACTTGAGCTGCTGGAACTTAAATGCCTCCAGGAGATCTGAGGTATGTGACTTCTACAGACTCTGTTGGAAAACGAAATTCAGATAAAACAGCAGTAGCACCTCATCACACAACATCTGCCTTCTTTGCAGGCACTTTCCGTGTCCCTGGCCACATTGCTGGAACTGGTCAGTTGACCCCTGAATGTCAATAAAAGTTCATGTAATAACATGCTCCATATGTACACATACAGTGCAGCATTCCAACAAACTGCTTGTTTGGTCATTGTCGTCTAGACTTGAATCACATGAATTTTCTGCTTCAGGGCACAAAATCCACCTTGCAGGTACATACATGGGATATTGGTTTCACTAACTCTAAATGGTGATACTAGTTGTTTAAGACACCACCTGCTTGCCAAAAGCATGCTGCCTACTGAAAGAGAAAAATTCCTCTGCAGATGACTCAGAAGACCTGTTTCTCTTCCCTGACTTTGAAGGTAGCCCAGAGGGATACGTGTCATGCCCTGGGTGTCTAAACTTCATCAGATGGACCACCTGCCCATGAATCTTCTCCAAGGACCTCTGCTGCATGGGAGAGAGGGAGATCTTCTGCTGCACACAGCCAGTCCCCCAGCACCACACCTCCAGTGCTGTTCAGGGCAGCAGACAGGCAGCCCACAGCCCAGGATCCAGCTGCAACAACCACGGAGATACTCAATCCCTTGATCCCTGGGCAGGCCACTCAGAATCAGGGGAGATCCTTTCTGTGCAAGGGATTTTTGGCAACCTGAGATGCAGAGGAGTGAGGGCTGGACTTCAGATGTTTCTTAATTGAATGGAAAAAGATAAGAAAGCCAAGTTGTAACTGAGGAGCAGTTCTAAAATTAGTTCAAATAGCAGTATGATGAATATCGTGGAAAGGTTTCCTCTTATAACCAGATTTGTACAAATAGTGAGAAAAACAAATAGCAATGTCTCTTGTTATAGACTAAATAAATATTCTGCTACTGAAGATTATGTTGAAAGCTGATTTTTTTTTTTTTGCAAGTAAAGACATCAGATTAGCAGCAGGATTCATAGTCTTTTAGATTTCACTAACATGCGAAACAACAAAGGCAACATTTTTACAGCTTTTCATATCTTCTTAGCACAGCGTAGATTTTACCTACCCGTTCAACAAAGCCATTAACCCTCTCAATATCCCAGCAAGACCAAACTCCAACCAAGCACCTGCTCTGCAGGAAGGCTGCCTTCCCTATGTCCAGCCTTTTGCCTCCCCTACAAGTTGGATAGATATGGCTGTGCCCTTTGGTCACTCACAGTAGAAGAGAAACTACAGCAGATACACCACTGTACAGTTATTGGGCAGTAAACCACTGCCATTTCTTGACATATTCCAGAGCCCACACTTGGTTCCCTGAGCCATCTACTACGCTTCCCACAGCCATTGCAAAATTAGTCACAAGCTACACCATAAGCTTCCACCATTATCACCCATTAAAATTCTTCCTTACTTACAGAATGTTTAAACATGTGTTATTATATCATAGCTGATATAATCATGGCTGACAATGTGGGTGGGGAGGTGAATAGGCTTTTTTGGTCCATTTACTTCTTCCACTGCCCAAAAACTTTGCCAAAAACACAGGAAAGGAAGCAATCACTCAAACAATCCAATAAACATTTTCTTCATGTGGGTGATCTCATGATACTGCAACCACAGTAACTATAGTAGTTACTAAATGAAACTTTTCTTCCTCAGATAAATGATTTTATCCCACAAGAAATGTTTATCTAGCAGAAGTAGGCAGTATGCTGAGGCAGTTACATTCACTGCAGTTTATAGGTGATATTATAAGGATCCTTCAAAAACAAGGAATTTTGAAGTATCTGTAGGCAATACTATCATAAGCCTGGACACAGTTTCCCTACCACCCAGATGTAGGGCTTTTTTAATTGTTAAGACAGACATCCACACAATGTGAAGGTGCTGGTCTTTCTCCATTAACTATGGCAGGCAGATGTCCAGGTCAGCTCAGCTCCTTCACTTAACAGTGCTCAGAAGAGTGTCTATTATTAAACAAAATTCATTCTGTTCAATACCCATTCAGGAAGGTCACTGTTTACCTTGAACACAAAACGGAGCTGCACACATATCTTTACTCAGAGAATGGCTTCCAGCTTTCAAAGATAGACAACTTTTCTTCTTCTCTTTCAAATCTTCTTTCAGACTAGTAATTTCCTTTAAATATTCCCCAGATGGAGACAACTCATCTATCCTGTGCTTGTCCTCTGGGTTAGAGACTCAGGCCTCTCATTTTTACCTAGAAGTTAACGCTATTAAGTTCTTCAGACAAAATCCCGTCTCTCTTGTGTTCAGCACAGACTTTTATAGAGGGAGAACGGAAGAAGAGGGTCACATAGCCTTTGCTTGTAGAAGTAGATTGTCCTCTGCTCCAGCACTGCCTATAATACTGCCTAATATTAAATATTCTACAAATTTCAGCTGACTTTGTGAGGACAATATGGAGATGCTGGAACTCATAGTAAGAAGTATTTCTGCTGTGCCTTCCTGAAAGAACCAAGAAAAGCACTGGAGTTTTGAGGAAGATGGATAGGGTAGAAACACTGAAGATGAGATAAAGGAGGTCAAGGTGTGGCAGTTAAAAGAAAAAAAAGATACTTGTAAAAAAGTAGCCTCCTTAGGGCCACAAGTCAAAATAAAGGACACAAGATGGCAATCTATATGAAAACTGGAGGCAGATAGAGGAATGGTGTAACCTTGGATGGTATAAGAGAATTCTCTGCTTTTCTATCAACCACTCCATCCCTTTCTCACATGCTCGAGAGCTTCCTTATCCTCTGCAACCAACATTTGAACTAATGGCTCATATATAGAGCAATAAAAGAGTTACAGAGTTTGAAGACTACTGAGTATCTGCATTGTCTGTGGACAGTAAGCCCTGAAAATCCAGTCAGTTTTATTTGGGAACCTAAACACAGATGTAGACACCTATCTTTAAATGGATGAGACTGAAAGTGATCGTCTGAATGTAGGATTCGATTTTATTTGATAAATCCCAGATGAGCAAACTTGGCATCTTTATCATTACTCCATGAACAGAATTGCTGAAGAGTATTTATGGGAGCAACTTCTGGATGAGCTGAAATAACTTGTAAAACTTATTTTCACATCCTTTAGGCAAAGGCAAGTGCTTAAAATTATCTATTTGACGTCTTCCTTGGGCAGACTTGGAATAAAATATTTATAAGTTCTTAGACCCTCTTAGTCTTAAGAAAAATGTAAGACATTTTGTAGACTTCATATCTATAGCATTATCATGAAAAATATCTGGAAAATAACTATTTATGAGATCTGTCCTGCAAACACAATCCTGTTCACAGTACATAGCAGAACCATTTTCTGAACAGATAAAAGTAATGGTGTTGCCTTAGAGTTAAGATCAACATAACATTTTCAGACAATGAATGTAACTGTTTCATTGGTTTCATGAAACTCTGTTTTGTCCAGAATCCATATCTAAACCATTTCATGTAAGTCACACACCATTTCTTGGAGCATAAACAACATTCCTCAGACAGGGACATGCTGATCAGCTTCCTTGAATATCAAGTTAAAGAGAGATGAAGAATTTATTCCCTGTTCTCCATGAAGTGGCATTTTTTTACATACTGACATGCTGTGATGAGCACTTTATGATGCATAGCAGACTTGCTCTAATACCACTTGATCCTTCATAAATTAAGAGGCAAGAGGCAGCAGCCTATCGTGTAACTCCATTACTGGGATTTGGATTAAGAGTGTCTTGCACATGTTATTGTCCTTCTTTTAGCCACTACATGTTAGGTGCCTTGAGAATAGCTTTTGGAAACCTTTTCCCAAGTCATCCTTTTACTGCCCATCTGGGCTCTCTGAAAGGATCTATTTGCCAGTGAGCTTCATGGGCCTGAGTCTGGGGTGAAATCCAGCAATCAGCAGAGAAAAGGAGCAAGTTTAGAAAGAAACTTTTCTATTTCATGTCCATCTGCATTGCAAAACCCGATCCTGACTAGTATAGTAAATGCTTTTATTTGCATGGTTATTTCTAAGTTCACCTGTAAAGATTTTACCTGTTATACTCTGGCAGTGACTGTTTTCACAGGAGATGGGTTACAGTAGGTATAGCAGGGGGCACAATTACAGTCAGACCTTTCCCTTTCATCTTTGAGAGTTGGTGTGGCTAAAAAGTTTGAATGCAGCTTGCATTCACTTGGGCTATGGAGGCTTCCTATGAGTTATGGGGCTTTCTGTGCCAGCACACCCCTCCCAGCCTGGGACAGAGAGCCTCTGCACTCCCAACAGACTGGCCATGTGAAATTTTATAGCAACCAGTAAAATAACTGGTGAGTAGGGAAATGAGAGTTTAGCCCTCCTCCTCTCCTCTGCCACAACAGAGGAGCCAGACTTACACTGTTGTTGCAGCTGTGGCCCAGGGGAGACAAGGCAGAGGGCCAGTGGGACTAGCAGGGCTGTGCAGAGCCAGGCCAAATCCTGTGGTATGATGGAGAGAGGACACATTTAAATCTTACTGTCATGAACAGGAACTTCTTCCTGAGAGACAGAATATTTAAATACAGACGGGTTTCCTTTCACTTTGATTTGTGCATCAAACAGCTGGGAGCTGAGAGGTGTAATCAACAGCTTTGATAGTTGATGTAGCCTCTGATGTGTCTTCTACTGTGATCTGTGTACAGGATGATGCCTATAAATCATGGGAGGGCAGCTCCAGGCAGCAGCACTGCCAGTCACTAGTGTGGAGGTTTTGGCAGATTCACCAATAAGTTTTGCTACATCAAAATCCGTGACTGAATCACATCAGAGCTGGGGACAACAGCCAGCAGATGCTCCATCACCTATACAGTGCAGAATTCCATGGGGAGGGAAATCACAGTGGAACTGCTACCAAGACAGCTTTTTTGCTTCTTTAAGATTTTTTTCCTCACCACTAGCTATGTGATGCTCCTAGAATGCAGCTAGAGCAAAAAACATTTTCTCACAGCCAAACTGTTGCCACAACAAAAAGTGGGATAAGAGTGTACAAAGTTCTGATCCATTTTGTACACTCCTATGATCCCTGTAACCTATCAAAGCTGCATCTTGAGATTAATCAGGGAAATATCATTAGAAGTTTGTCCTGTCCTTATGCTTTTCTTAAACATCAGCCTCTGGCTACTGAATGAGATAGATGTTGGACTAAATGGATCTTGGATATAACCTAATACAACTACTCTAATAGTCTCTAATAAAAGACTATTGCAGAGCAGCCAGGGAATCCAGGAGGCACTGCAGTTTGAAGGAAAGGCACTCATGTGCTTCAGTGATGGGCAGCCTTCCAAAGCACTAAGGTAGATGGAAGCCAATAAACTCTGGAGATAAGCAGATGGCTCTCAGGCTACAGAATAAGTTTACAATACAAATGGTCTTGAGGTTTTTTTTATGAACTCCTTGCAAAATGCCAGTGCCAGCTATTATATGTCTGAGCTTCTTAAACATCAAAGATATTTTTTAAAGTTGATTTACACAAGCCAAAAAAACTTATGTAATTTTCAGTTAAAACTTGCAGACCACAGAAATAGCATCCAAATTTCTTTCCTAATAATCCTTTCTGGCTAATGGATTTTTGGGCCAGGTTTCTGTCCTTTACACTTTTATTTGGCCCAGTTACAATTCTGCAAATCTTTCAGTGCTGTTTGAGAACAGCAGCTGAAATGAAATTGTATCTGGGCTGCTGGGGTCTTGTCCTCTACCTTGGAGGAGCCATCCACTGCCAGCCATGCTGTTCTGTCCCTCTCTGTTGTCTTGCTACCAGACTTGGTGCAAGCAGAAGTTGAGTCTGTCCAGAAAAGTAATTTGTCTGAGGATGAACCACTTCTTTCTTTTTCAGTCAGATCAGTTCCTTTAAAATCTCCAGGTAGTGTGGAGAGGAGGAAGTGCACGTGCACAGTCAGGGACAGGAGAGGAGGGCAGATGTGCATCCTCCCTTTAGCTGAGTGTTAGCTGCTGAGTGGCCCTGCTCTACAAGAATGAGGCCTCCTGGCTCTGTGGGTTGCTGGATGATGCAGCTTGCAGGTTTAGTTGAGACCTTTAATATGATCCATAAACTCTCAGAAAAGACCACCCTAGTATAAATGGATGAACCAAAAAACTGGGACATTTTACATTCTTTCAATGATTTACCGGCTCCGATAAGACATTAAAAAACTGCCCGGCCCATATTTTGAGGCAGAGTGTTTCTATTTAAGTCCAGTGATTTTCTTCCTATGATTCCTGTACAAAACTCTGCTTTGATTCCTTGCCAGGTTTTGGTAGAATCATTGAATGCTTTGGGTTGGAAAGGACCTTAAAGATCATTTAATTCCAACCCCTCTGCCGTGGACAGGGACAGCTTCCACTGCACCAGGTTGCTCAAAGCCCCATCCAACCCAGCCCTGAACATTTCATCATTGCCTTCTACTATTCTCAGCACAGGTAGAGAGGTCACATATTCAAGGCTGCTCCTGACACGAGAGAAGGGATATAGCAGTCACAGCCTCAGTCTAACGAGGGAGGGGAAAGGAAGGCTGCACAAAGCCACTGGACACAGGAGCTCCTATACCAGCCAGGGCAAGCGGGATTTTAACACCTCCCTCTACACCAGTAAATCTACTCCTGCTTACAGATTTCAGAAGTAGAAACAGAATGAAATATCTTCTAGCAAAAGCTGCTTATGTTTTATTTCAGTGATCTACTTCACTGTGTTTACTGTTGTTTACATTATGCATAAAACAGGCACGCCTGATGTCGGTTCGATAAGTCAGTGGCTAAAATTCACAGCTACCGGATGAAAAGTTTTAATAAAAACATTTAAACCTAGCAGAACCATCAGACTGCCAATCCTATGATCAAAAATTGTATCACAGGTAATTTAAAACTTTTTTCTTTAAATGTGGTAGAACAATTAAGAAATAAAATCTCCCTTGGAGATCCAAGAGTGTTTAAAATATAGCTACTTTTCTGAGTAAAACTTTTTACTGTCATGACCAGCTGCAAAGGAAAAAAACCTGAAGATCATTTCCACTTTCAGAAGAGTCTACATGTAAAAGCTGCTGTAATATTTATTGCTGCTACCATAGGGGCTTGATCTTTCCTCTTTGAACATCAATGGGTTCAGGATTGGTCGTTGAAAATAAATGTTTTCTCTGTCTTGTAAAGCATACCATCTCATGAAAAAAACTTCATTTAATAGGAGTTGTCATGGTTACCAATATAGGAGTTCTTTTCGGAATATAATAATCATTCACTGAGTAAATGTGAAGGGTTCAGGATGCTCATCAGAATCCAGAACTGTCTCAGTGACCTCATAAAAGTGACAGCAAGTCCATTGTCTTCTTTCCTGGTATACTTTTCACACATGGCACCCCATGATGCTGGCTAGCACTTCTTTAAATATGTCAACTGAAACATTTCCACTGTGCTTTAGTGGATGTGTGCCAGTACACTCTTAACGCTTCCATCAACAGAGAAACTAGGCAGACACTTGACCAACACCAGACTCATGTTCTAGCTCAAGCATTGCCTCCCTACCTCAGCAAGTCCACAGAAGACAGCTCCATGCTCTGTCAGCCAGCACAGATCAGAGTAGTCTCTGGCCAAGTGGGCTAAGAGTACCTGGAAATGTGCAAATTTGCAGGCCTCTATCCACCCACTGATATCCTGAAAGCACCCCTCTAGTCCTAGAGAAGGTAGAGATGGCTTTGTTTGGATTGTGCTGGTGCACTCTCTTCTTGCAGGGCACCAAAGAAGAGGTGCAGTGTAACACCACCAGCTGGTGACCAGAGAAAGGGGAATTCAATGGCATGACCTCCACATGCCTTCACACAGCCGTGGCACACAGCCCTTGTACACCAAGCTTTCCACCCTCAGGGCTGCTCAAACTGGTGCTAAGCCCTTCTAGGTTCCCTCACACCAGGAAGGGCTGGGTCAAAATTTGCAGCAAAGGCTCACCTCTCGTGCCTTATTTAGGATGTTAGTATTGGTGAGTGCACTCACAGAGCTGAGGTACTGATTCAGCATTGCCTGGCACAGAGCCAACGCCCTAAACTCCAATCCTGGGTGTTGATCCTGGCACCTACACACAGCAAACCACTGATTACCTCCACTGGAAAGATCTGTCTGAATGGGATGATTGAAATTATTGATTCCTGATGTCCACAATACAGAGTCACCTTGACTTTACTTCCCCTGGAAAGGGCTTTCCATCACTCAGATTGGTCAAGCCTCCAACCAGAAACCTACACACTGATGGGGTGCAGCTCCGCTTCCCCTTGCACGCCCATAGAGTTCTGGGCTTCAGGATGATACTGAGAAGGACTCCAAATAGTCAAGTTTTTATAGCAGTTGTTACTGAGTGCTAGAAGTTTTCCATAAAAATAATAATATACTGGAACTCAAGTAAAAAAAAGAGCAATTTGCTTATAAAATGAGTATTTGTTGCACTGTACCATGAACATGGGTAGGAGTGTGTGTGCTGCAGTTTTCAAATGAAGCTGAAAAGAGTGGGACCTGGGAACGAAGCTCCCCTAAACTTCAATGAAAACCCTCGCCTCGGTGCTTTGAAGAAACAGCTTTTTATTGCATAGTTGTATTTTACCTCAAAATTGTAGAATTTTAGGAGGTTGGGTGTCTGGCTTGAGACCTACCACAAATGAAACTGACCTTACCATAACCTTTAAAAATCCAAACAACCCAACAGTCTGTGTGAGAAACTGCCACAACTATTTTGGCAACATTAACCAGTCTAAAAGTCAGCCTTTTAGGGCTGACCTAGCATGAAGAGTGAACCACATGCCAAGCCATAGTTCTCCTCCTCCTTCCAAAACTGCAATTGTCTCATTTTTTTTTTTTTAAACCACAACCCAGTGTCTTAAGTCCAGCAGTGATGTTAACAAAGCCTTGACCTGCAGAGGGCTAATTTCCATGGGGACTATTAAAGGAGAAAAACTTCTCTATAAATGCCAGATTCTGTAAACTGAGAAGTTCATCACTGCAATACCTAGAGTAGTGTGGAAAGTGCCAGGAATGGAATCCAGAACCCCTGACTGGAGGGTGAGATTCCGCCTCCAGTCAGGTAGCAGAGGGTGGTGGAGACTGCGCAATTTGAAAGGTTTTATTTGGGAATGAAAAATCCCATATTTTACCATCTTTGTTATTTCTTTTTCTATGGCACTGAATCCTCCACTAATCTAGGTTCTTGGTCTGTCTCTCAAAAGCTAAGAGGACTCTCTAATTTATAGCATAATTAATGCCAGAAGGAACTGCAGTGGCATCTGCCCCCTTTTGTTTTGGAATTGCACAGAAAAAGGGAGAGATCCCAAATGCTGCATGAAAAGAAAACAATTGAGTACTTTTCTCCTCAGCAGAATGCCCCTATCACCAGAATTTCAGTTACATGAAAAGGGATACATTTTTCTCCTCTCTCCCTGCTCTACTACACTATTTTGCTCCCATCCCATCCTCTCAGCTGGTGCAGGAAAGATGATACTCCAGCAGATAGAACTCAGGGAGCAGAAAATATATTGAAATTTGAATCCAAGTGTGGATTCATCAGGGAAATGGATGCTTTTGCTTCCCCTTCTCTTAGTCCAGGTATGATCTGATGCAGTTCATCTTTCAGCTTTCCGATCTGCCTTTCCCCAGCTGGAGGCTGCAGCTATTGCTCTCCTGCACCGTGCTCTCAGTTACTGAGACCATTGTGTGATGAAGGAGGATCTGCTGCCTGCATTTGCTTCTGTGAGGACAGAGATTATAGCAGATGGAGGCTGCAGTTATGTGGTGCTTAACTTTGCTGATACAGGTTAAAATGGTTAACCTTGGGCAATTTGCACATACAGCCCCAGATACACTGGAAGTTTCCTTCGAAAGGTAGACACCTCCTAATTAGCCACTGTGTAGGACTAACCACAATAATAGATTTGAACACAGTCATGAAAATTGGCTTTACATCCTCTTTTAAGTACCTTAGGTCCTATTTTAGATATGGCTTTAGTCAAGTAGGAGCAAGAGAACATCCTGCAGAACTAACATTCATTTCACCTCCTCAGTGTTTGGTTTCTACAACAGAATGCTTTATTTTTTTGGCATCTTTGAGGACCCAAAGTCTCCTGATACTTTTGTGTCTGAGTTCTTGCAACCACTGCTATTAAAAGAAAGGCTTGCAATTTGAGGACATTTAACTTAGAAATATTTTCACTATTATCTTTGTCTTTAAACTGATATCATAGTCTCATAAGTATAACAAAGTAATTAAAACTTAACTGCTTTTTTTTCAAGCAATAGGAGAGAGGACCTAATCTGAAGTATAGGTAACAGAGAAAACCTAAGTAAGGGCCAGGAGTTAACACTTCATTCATTAAAATCTTTTAAATGCTTGGAATTAAATGTAGAGAAGCCTCCTTTTCACCATAATTATGTGAAAGACCAGAATAAAACAGAACTAAATGGGGCAAATATATAAATAAGAGAACCTACAGTTTGCGGTAGCTTTACTTACTATCTTAATTATAGATTTCCTTTGAATGTTTCTTTTTTCCCTCCCTGGGACAGATGGAATAAATTAATCTTAAATGCAGCATAAAATCTATTCCAGATCCTCTCATATGCCAGTGTTTAAACAAAACTAACTAGAATAATAAAAGTCAGAAATGGAAAAGATCTATTAGCTGACCACCTAAAATTTTATATACAGAAGTGTATCAATTTAACTAAACCTATTTCTAGATATTTCAGGAGGTTTGGTTACATATTAAATCAGTTCAACAGTGGCTAGAGTCAGTTTATTTCACTTTGAAATCACTCTTAAAAACAAATAAAAGTGACCTGCTTTTAAACACAGTTGCACTAGCTAAATAGATGCATGTGTGTAGGCTAAGAATCAGAGAGACAAGCGGGTCTGTCCAATCAACAGAGACTACCAACACCACTTTTGTGAGGCTCAGTGTCATCTGTGGCCATTGCAGTGATAGAGAATAAAATATTTATCCAAAACAGAGTCCTGAGTTGGGACTCAAGTACTGCTGTCTCAGTTTTGCCTCTCTCTAGCCTTGGGGGAATCTCTCAATGCCACACTATATCTGAAAATATTAATGCTCCCTACCTGAATGTGGTGATTCAAATTTTAGCAAGCTGGGAACCAGGCAAGCGCAGCATTTTGGTCCCAGGCCTAAAAGAAATTCTGTGAATTTCATTTTGTGAGTAAATTGTTTTGGATGGCAGTATACCAGTCACAAAGCATAGAAGAGGTTGTTTCCATATGTTCTGAATTACTTTGTAGGTGCCTCTACAGGACTGTTCTGTATGAGCCCCATTTATAGCATTTTGTCCAAACTAGCTTTTAACAACTTGCTGGGGGGAGGATGGAAGGGGGATTATTAAGGGGGCTTATTCCATACCTAAATCTTTATATTTATGGGAATGTTAATGAGAAATCCTATATATAAAATAAGAAATCATTTATCTGCTTTCAAAATGACATGTATGCAAACCTTACCAGATAGTCAAAACTGATCAAATACCAACTTTCCCATACTGTGATTTGTTTGTTTTTTTTTTTCCCTAATTCTCGTTGAATAGTAGAAGCTGAAAGTTTCCTTTAAAGATCTCTGAAACCACACAGTGGGTTGACCTTCTGTGATGCTGAGAGGCCACAGGACAGTACCTGACTTCAGTGTCTCTCCAAGGTAGAGCAACAGGAATTCATCAGTCAGGTAACAGGGATTTTGGGGTTTGGTACTGACTTGTTGTTCCTACAACATGGCAAAAAACTTGGCAGCTCTTCCCAAGGTGTTCCCCTTCCCTTTGATTTCACAGTGGTCCTGCCCAATCCAGATTATTTTAGAGAACCAGGACCATGGCTCTCTAAAATTGGAGACAACAGTAACATGAACTACACCCAGCCTGCTAAACAATGTTAGGTGTCACTATCAATTTGTGCTACCACATACAACTTGAGAGATCCCTGGAAGGCTTGAAATGAGGGACAGCAGTGCCAATGTAGAGATAGATATAAATGCATTGGTGGCAAACTAAACCAGTTTAGCATTTCTTAGACCAACAGAATGTTGTTTTGTGTGGTATATTTTTATATTCTGGTCAGTTTTATGTCTTGAATGTCAAGATTTTTCACTATTTTTCTTTTTTCTCATAAGAAATAATAAAAAGTAAAAGAAAAATTTTTTTTTAATTTAAAAAACTTTTTTTTTACTTCTGATCACTTTCTCCAAGTGGTCATTTTCTGCAGCTCATAGAAATTTGGTGATGTTAGAGATTTTTAAAGAGAAAATTCCAACTCATAAAAGCATCTTCCACAAAACATTACAAGAAGAGGTCTCCAGTTATGGGGTAGAACTCATTGTCCCCCAATATCTACATTGTGGGGAGCACAGAGCACCCCATCCCAGTTTTGTGCTTGAACCTGATTCAGAAGAGACAAAGAGCTGCTCTTCCAGGTTGAAGAGCCAAGATAACAAATCAGTTCTGCCCCCTTCTCTTGTAGAATCTGCCAGACTGAATGGATTAAGGAAAGACTGGGGGTTTTTTGGGTTGGGGGGAGGTGTTTGTTGTTGTTTGGTTGGTTTTTTGGGGGTTTTTGTTTGTTTGCTTGTTTGTTTTGGGGTTTTTTGGATGGTTTTGGTTTTGTTTTGGTTGGGGGGGTTGTTTTGTTATGGTGTGGTTTGGTGTTTGGTTTTGGGAGTTTTTGTTTGGGTTTTTTTTTGTTGTTGTTGTTGTTGTTGTTTTGTTTGGTTTTTTTGTTATTGTTTTGACTGAGTGAAATCTTGGTTCACACCTACATGGGTGGATGTTTGTATTTCTGTGTGATAGAGAAAAAGAGAGGTATTCACCACCAAATATAAAATAAGTAGACATGCATGACATGATACAGGAGCACACCCACTTTCCCCTTCACTCTCACGTTATTGACACTACCACTCAGGTTTCCTACATCACTATTTTCTCACAGGCAGCATTCAAAATCTTTTTAACGTTTTTAATGTTTTTTGCATCGTTACAGAAATTCTGATCAGGTTGGAAAACCACTCCTCGCCTGCTTCTGTGTGTAATTTCAAAATTATTGTATTCGATATAATGAATATCGTAGATTTCGATATAATGAATACCGTGCCAGGCAGCAGGGAGGGAGACTGGAGAAAGCTCAGCACAGTGAAAAACTTCAAATGGAAGGCTGTAACAGCGGATGTTCCAAGACCGGATGGATAGTGAGGACGTCCATACAGTCTCTTTCAACTTCCACTGGACGTGGGGCTCTGCACCTTTATGCCTGGAAGCACAGAAGTGCCATGGGAAGGTGCAGAAGTGGTTTCTGAGCCAGCAGCACAGGCTGTCCCAGCGCGGCTGGCAGGTTTTCCCGGCGGGCGCG
>VZTR01010926.1:68455-116594 GCA_013400775.1 Chaetops frenatus
CTGGGCTGGGCTGGGGCGGCGGGTTCGTGTCCCGGGCAGAGCTTCCCTCCTGCAGCGGGGGCCCGCGCCCCGGCAGCATCCCGCTCAGCGCCGGGTCTCCTTGCTTTGCCTTTCCTTTCCTCCTGCCGTCCTGAAGCTCGGTCCGGCGTGACCCTCGGGGAGGCGGGAGGCATGGCCCTGCTCCGAGTGCCCCGGGAGTTCGCGTTCCCCTTCGCTGAAGCAGGGGAAAGGCCCCCAGCGTCCTCCTGCTGCGCACGGGGAGGAAGGCACGGAGAGGTCGTGGCTGTGGGCTTTCAGTTTGAGCTCCAAAGCACGGTGGGGTGGCTCGGCGGTGGGGCCCCGCTCCGCTCCGTGGGCTGCAGATGCGCTGGTCAGGGCTTGGTGCCGCACCAACCCTGTGTCCCTGGGATAGTGCGGCTGAGGATAGCCTGGAACCATGTCCAGGACCTATCCTCTCCTTCTGGCAGTGACGCCCAAACAGCATCAGGCAGAGAGAGTTGACACTTTAGAAAGACTATTGGGGTACACAGGACAGAGAGCACTCTGGACCTGATTAGCATAAGAGATTTGATAATCAGGATGCCTTGGCAAGAACAAACAGAACGGTGAGGATTAAATCAAGATAGCTGAAGATTAAATCAAAACTTGCTGGAAAAGAAAATCACATCAACTTCTACAAGCAAGAGATGTTGTAAAATGGATAAGTTTGTTTATGTGATTATTGACCCAATCATTGTAGTAAAAAATTATTAACCTTCCTAGAATAAACATGTGTAGTCCACAGTAGAATAAACGTGTAGTCCATAATAAATTTAAATTCTGACCACAACCAGTCAGTCTCTCTGTCTCTCTTCATCGCCGATAAAGAACCATTAAGAGCCATCTCGAAAACGCAAGTTAGATTTGCAGGCAGCCTGAATGTTGGGTTGCTGTTGTCATGATACTCATCGTGATACTCATCATGCTAGCCTGTGAACTGCTGCAAACTTTGCTGATAGTACTATCTCAGTCAAGGAGAAAGACTTTCCCCCTGACTTCATGCCCCTGCTGCCAGAGGTGTGCTGTGTTTGTTAGCTGGATGACTTCTCTCTCCTAAGTTAATGGAGCTGCAAGGATGATCCATGGGATCTCCCATTCAGCTCACACCTTCAGCCCATCTCTGTGGGAGAGGAAGGGAAGTGCTTTTCAGCCTGTCCTACCTGCTGCTGCCATGGCATCTTGTCAGGAATGGCAGTGAGCCTTTGCTCCTTCTCTGGCTCCAGAAGGGCAAAAGGAGGCTGCATGCTCCTGTTAAGGCTGTTCTTTCCTGTGTTTTCTTTCTTCTTGCTCCTCCAGCTGTTTCTCTCCAAGCTCTTTGCCTGGTGTATCTCCTTTTCCCTCTAGTCTGACTCTTGCAAAACTGTAAAGCTAATTCTTTGCACAGTGGTGTCAGGTGCACGACACCAAAACTAAAGGAGCAATATTACAAATAAAAACCTAAAAGGTGAAAATGGTATATGGTAATCTTCTTCATATGTCCAGCTAGTAATTCAAATAATTTTGTCATCTCTTCTGTTGTCTGAGAAGTTAAGGACTTTTCCCATCACCTTGTATTGTGGCTACAACTAACAGTGAAAGCTTTAAAATAGTTTATGTGACATAAGTTCAAAGGAAAAAATCCAGGCCTCTTTTACAGATACAGGTTAGTCCCCATTAGGGAATGCGGGTAAAAGGAAGACAAAGTAATCAGTGAACTCATGGCTGGTTCAAACCTCAAAAACCCCTTGATTGGTCAAGTCACTCTTAATTTGTTGTGTTTATCTGGAATGAAAAAACCTGGGTTTCCTTGGGACAGGCCCTTGGAAGGATTTGACCTGGCTGGTGACATTAGCCTTTAGACCTCGGTGACCAGCGTGACAGCTGCTTGTGTCTGGTGTTGATGAGGTGCTAAAGCTGATGATTTTATGAAGCATCTCTGTCCCATGTGTGACACTGGAAAGTAAAGGTTGGTGGCAGAGTCTGTCTGAAGAATTTGAACAATGACATACGGCAATTAATAGCTGCAGTGCTTTGTACTGATGTTTATTTTGAAAAGCAATGGGTCTCTGCATTTCAATTATTGTTTTTAGTTTTGTTTAGCAGCTATTTAATTCTGATAAACATGTTGCGTATGTCTCTTTCACAATGTTTATATTTCAGCTTTCTCACCAAACCAACTGTTCACAGCACTTGCTTTTCCCTGTCACTGAAGATCTGCTATTTGCTTTGTCTCAGTCCCATCACAGCTATTGCTAAATTGAACTGTATTTCTTTTTCTCCAATTACTCAGTGGTTAAAAAAAAAAAAAATCAACTATTTGGAGCTTCAGCAATCATCCTCTGAAAAAGTAAGGAGGAACAACTGTCAGAGTAATTCAGTAACAGTTTTGCATGGAGTGGTCCCTTTCTGTCAGTCAGGGAACAGTAGTGGATAGTGACTGTGGTAAATCCAGGCACTGCACGCCCTTGTCATCTCAATGACTGCACGTACTGATGTGTGAGCTCTTACACGGAGCCTGGGCTGCTGAAGCTGCTTAGAGCAGCTCACAAATTGAACACGAGTACTCCACAGGGCATATGTTGCTTAAGGTTTTGTTGTGGTTGCCAGCTACAAAAGCAGGCAAAACTCCGTGCTAAAGGCAAAATCAATTACAATTCAAACCCTTCATTTTCCTAATCCTTTGGAAAATATGCTCCTCTCACTGCATTTGCCTTGGTAAACAGGGTTGGCAAAGAGTCTGCTGAACAAAAATAGCATATTTGGAGTTCCTGAATCCAATAAGAATGGATTGAGCTGGTGTTGTCAAGTACCTAAATAAAGGGTGTAGAACATATAAGCCAATTAGTTTATATTGGCTGTTTATTAATGAGATTTGAAATAGTTTGACCATCCTTGATCTGAGAGACTTTGCCTGTACAAGCTGTATCTTCTCAGGGAATGTATTTTGGGAGTTTTTAGTATGAAAACCTTATTTCATCTGCTACTGAAAACTTTTAGTCCAGAAGGGACACAGAGCTTTCTCTGGTAACAGTTTTAGTAGTGGATTTGCACTATAAAACCTCATATTTTAGAAAGAATAAAATAGTCTTTCTTTGGTCTTTTATTAGAAAGCAAACAGAGAGGAAAAACAAATGGAAGAAAGATTGAAGGGAGAAGAAATGTTTAAGTTTACAGAACTGTAGTTAAATGTGAAAGAAAAAAAGTGAGAAAAAGAACAGTAACTTAAAATTAATTGTAGAAATATGAATTTTAAAGTCTTCATTTTACAAGCTATGCAAATGCTGTAATTTCACTGTCTTTGATTAGCAGAGCAAAGATGACAAACTAAGACAATTTTGGAAGTTGTTAGGCATGCCTGGTTTTGAGGCAGTGAGACAGATTGGCTATCACTGGTATCAAGGACAAAGCATCTCCTTAATTCACTGCATACAGGACTGATATCCCAAGCGAATGTGGAAAAACAGGTAGTTTCTCAATTCTAAAGTCCTTAATTTTTTATTCCTGAACTTTTATTTGGTCATGTTATTAGAGTCATTATCAAGGAGTGCTGTCTCCTGTTTATCAAGCATACATGCATTAACTGAACATGATACTTCAACATTTCAGTGAGATAGCTGGCATGAATGAATATTTCAAAATACATGACAGTTCCCAGCAGAAGTTTACTTGCTTACTTAGCCCAAATCTTAAAAGGTTCACACTTTAATCATTAGCTTGCTGATTATCTCAAAGTTTGCCTAAGCACATAGGATTTTTCCTCACTTTAAAGTCTTAAAGTTTTGAGAAGTTATAACTTTTAATTTATTTGAATTTGCAACTTATCTACTTGTATTTCAAAGAAATTATTAATCTTCTTAGAGAAAGTGGGAAGACACTGCTGAAGTACCAGGCGGGGAGGTTTTTTGTATAATAAGTTTAAAATGTAAATATTGATGATGCAAACTGAATTAAACAATAGTTAATTGTTGAGTATTTGATGAATTTTAGGAAGAAAAGTTATAGTATGTTTTGGTACTGCAACAAAACAGTTCAACAAGACATAGAGAAGTCCATTGCAAAACAGAGAAACAAGAGATGTTTGAAGTTTATGACACTGTACTATGCAGCAGCTATTTGTAACATGTATTTAGCAAAATCCATTGCTGTCTGGTTACAGTTAATTTTCATGCTGCTTGTTGCCTCCTTTACATTTTCTCCTCTCATTCCTCAAATTAATTTTGCAGAGATTATGTTCATTTTTTGATGGTACTGTACTTTTATGTTGGTTTTCCCTATGGCTCTCCCTAGCTGCATGAACCTGGCCAAATCACAAATCACTTGAACCCCTGTTAACTCTTAAGCAGATAAAAAAAACCTTTCTTTATTTGTTGCAATTCTGTAAAAGGTGTGAGGTTCTAAAGCAGAAAATACACTTGTTAATAGAAGACAAGGTGGCCTATAAAGTTGTACCTCACTTAGGGGTAAAATATCAAGAACACTGTAGTCCATGTGTGTCCTCAGTCAGAATGGGTCACATAAATTGTCAAATGAATAGTTGCATGTAAGCTGGAGTGAGAGGTTGCTTTCAAGTCTCATGTTTCTGGCTTTAAGGGATTCAGCACTTATGACGTTGTATGGCAGTCCTTCAAAATGTCATGTCAGTCTCCTGCCACATATTTCATCCATCTATGAGAAACTCAGGAACACAAACCACTGATGTCGAAAGTTATTTTAAGTCCTCTTTTTACCTTGGTGCTTCTTCTGTTTTGTTTTGGGGTTTGTTTTGTTGTGTGTTTTTTTGCTGACACTTTCACTTCATATGTGGACCCATCAGTCCAGATATGTCATGGTACTCAAGTTGTCTCTGATTTGACATTCGAACAATGTAAAGTTGAGCTGTTTGTCACAAATTGGGGTTGAGGCACTATTTCTAAGCAGATTTGCTCAGTGAAGCGAAGCTGTTTGAACCTCAGGGCAGGCAGACCTGCAAGTGCCAGGCACTGGAGTGAGGCACGGACAGCAAGGTTGAAACAGACTTTAAATCACATCCTGGAGGCCATGCGCTCTGTGCTGATAGCTGTAATTTTTAGGTTCCAGCAAGCAGTGAGGTTCACATCAGCTAAGTGCAGCTGTGTGAAGGTTTGATGTTTGGTATAAATCAGGCTTCTTGTGTTGTTAATTGAGAGAACTGAGACCTCAGGAGAATAAGTTAGCCCCTGGCCTCGGATGGGTATATCCGTGCCACCTGATGTGTCCCTCTGGGAGTGCTCTGTGAAGGAGTGGTGAGCAGGGTGTGCAGCCAGGTGAGCTCACTAAAGCACAGGGTGGTCCTGCCTCATCAGGTGCTTTCTGGAAGATGACAAACAACTTTTCAAACCTTATACAACAGTGGTGTCTCTCACGTGGGGGCTCAAACATTGCCATTGGTAATAAGCTCTGGGGTGTAGTGGTTAGAGCTGCATAGTGGGAATCTCTCATCTGACTTTGTCACTCTTCTAGAAATCCAGAGCAAGGCATTTAGAGACAAGTTGCTCTGAGTAATTCCATTTCAGTCATCTTGATTGCAGAAGTAGAAGTACAATGAGTGTAACAGATTTGTGCTGGACTGGTATTAGTGAAGCAGATTGTAATCTGGCCTGCAGGAATTTGGTGAGAAGAAACCCAAGACAGAGCTATAAAGTCAAATCTTCTAATTCATGTGTGGGGCTTTAACTGCTATAAAATACACCCATGTGCCCTGTGGAGCATTTTCCCTGTGGAAGGGGGGAAGGCAAAGAAGCTGCTAAATACAGTTCTTTATATGAAACAGTGAAATGTGTCACAATTCTAGGTAGAGAAGGCGTGAGAAATATGAATCCAGCAGGTGGCATTCCATCAATCCTAAGCAAGCACAGGATGCAGAGAGTAGAAGAGATTGTAAACCTTCCACTATTTCATTTTGGGGGTGGGATTAAGGAGCCCTGGCAATGGAGATCACGAGCATATTGGGGTGTAGTATTATGTTAGAATTACTTGAGATATGTTTGCTTTACACAGCAGGCTGCCTTGGGAGACGATGCACAGCTCAGAGACCTTGGTTCCAGCCACTCCAGTGAATTAAACAGCACGTGGGGGTGTCTCTGAGCACGAGACAGAGTTTATCCATATTGTTAAATACATGACATGGTTCAATGGCATCAGTTTGAATGGGGCCATCTAGTTCTCTCCCATGTCTTTTCTGGGTATGTTTTACCATGGGCCAGGGACTTGTTTTGCCACGTTGCCATGGTTCAGGGATCATTCCCAGCAGACCACTTGCCAGTATGTTTCGGAAGGCGAGTGAGTTTACTGGTACAGGTGCAGACTGTTTCACAGCACTTGGCCTCAGTCCCAGGCAGTTCCCTTGGGAGTGTTTGTTTGTGGCTGCAGCTGTCAGTGCTGTAGCTGTGTTAACATGGTGCTGTGCCACAGCTGATCAATGAGCCCAAGGAACCCAAGCCCAGTGTGATGCTGGAGTAGCTGCATTGCTTGTGTGAGCCAGAGCTGTAAAATAGCCATGTTCTTACCCAAAAAAACAGGCTTACGGTGTTTTTGTGTACCACACTCAGCAATTGCAAGTTGCACTAGCAGCTTCTTGATGGTAATCAGTGGAATGCTTCCCTCTCTTGGATATTTTGAGGCTCTGTATTGCTGATCAGCAGTGAGTGGTGCACACAGATCTCAGAGGATTCTTCAGTATCTTTTGTGTTTCTGGTGCTCTTACCATCTCTGATAATGCACAAGCCTGATCCTTCAATGGCAGTAATGGGAACTGAGGTCCCACCTTTATCACAAGCTTCTACATTCCTATTTTAATGTCTCTTGACATCTTCACAGCTCCTCTTTGCTGGTGGGCTGACATTGAGCACACATTCTTTGCAGATTGATGTGTCTTTTGAGTGAGCTATAAGCCTTCCTTTTCAGTACCTCACACTGTTTCAATACCCTTTTTGATAATTTTTTTCTCATTATGTGCCTATAAAGGGAACAGTCCTGTATTTGTTCGCTTTCTGTCATGGATGTTTTTTTCCTTTTATCTATAATCTAACATCTCTCAGAGGAAATAGCTTGCTGCAAAACCATGTAATAGGCCTGGAACCTCTGAGCCCCAGTGTGGTCCCAAGTGTCACCCTTAAAGCACATGAGTGCTTTACTCTTGAGTTATCCTATTGGGAAAATCCTCTTCCAAGGGAAATGATAGAGGCCAATACTCAGAATGTTTAAAACAGGAATGAAAAGAACAGAAAGGAACACAGTTACTTGATGTCCAGAGAGCCTATATGGATGCCCCAGGAGATGTTTATTCCAGTACTTGATTTTTCTAATGCGTGACTTTGTCAAAGGGAATGTTGTGTGGGCCAGTCTAAAAAGCTTAAAAGACTTATACTTTTAACTTCAGAATTTAGTGTCCTAAATAGCTGACTGTAAAGAAAAAAAATTTAATTTATAAGCCACTTACCAATGCATGCCATGAATCTGAATGGTTTCTTCAACTAGCACTGGTTTTATGTGTTCTCAAGGACTAGGTTCAAGACAAAGAAAGGAGCTGGAGGGAGAAAAATGGGTTTCAAGATTCAAGGCCCTGAGAGCACACAGAGAGACTCATATTCATCCCGTTTGGTTTTAGACACATGGTCTAGGGTTCTACATTAGAAATGTGGTTTCTGTAGGTTTCTTGTCTAGACAAGAGCTAAGGAGACATACTTCAAACCTCTCTTTTTACTGACAATAGAGGGAGCTTAGGGAGGGTACAGCCCTCATTTTGGTATCTGAGGTTGACATCAGCCTTTGAGCTTAATTACCCCTTTTTTTTAATTATGTGGATGTCAGTTATGCAACAAACATGAATTAAATATTATCTTGAACCATATTAGAACTATAAAAAACTCCTGCAATAGAATTCTAAAGCCTATTAAAATGTGTCTGTGCAGTTAGTCTCCAAGCACACTGTTCTCTCCTCCTTTCTCACTCCCCATCTTTTTATTTTTCCTCTTGTTTCATTTTTCAAGTCCTGCATGTACATAGACTGCTACACCCTCAGTTCAGGACTCATTAATTCTCCGTGTCCTATAATGTGCCTGCGGCACTTTGGGATAATAAAATAACGGTGGGAAGTAATAGAATGCTGTTCCAACTTGCAGTAAGCAAAAGGCAAAATGTTGTCTCGCTTTCATCCGAAATACAAGCAGTGCAGATTCATTTTGAATTAGCTGCCAACTGCTGAACACAGATACATTGAAGGACAGCCCCAGGCTGTTTTCAAACAGAAGTGCAGACTAAATGAATCCTTGCTTGGGATGCTTGGAGGCAGCTGGATGTATATTGCTTGCCTCTAGGCTTATGAAGAGTGACATGTTACACAGTTTTCACACCCTTTCAAATCTACATGGTGCCAAGTGACACGGATGTGACTTGCTGCTGAAAGTACTGTGTGGTTTCATGGCTTGCATAGCACCTTAGGCAGCCCCTGGCATCACTCCCCCTTGGTCCCTGCCCAGAGCCAGACCAGTTATGTGTACATTGCCCAGCAGTAGGAACAAGAAGGTTTCCTTCTCTGCTTATGTTGCTGTTCAGGTGTTAGAAAGATAAATTTGAATTTATCAGTCAGTAGAATTGCCTTGTTAAATTTTAGGGCTTGACATACTTCAGTGGTCTCAGACCGAGGGGGAGGTTAGCAAAGCTTGGGGAGAGGGATGTGCTGCTGATAGTGGGCACAAAGAACACAGCATTCACGGGGCACAAGGACATTCGACCGAACTCACAAGATAAGGAGGAAACTAACAAGGCCAACTAATTTCAGCAACTGTGCTGAAATTTCTTGGGTAGAAAGCAATTTTCTCAGGGGGAGATCGTGACCATCGACTCCCGATCCACTGACTGAAGAGACAGGCTGGTCACTGGCATGGGAAGGGAGAGGCTCATGTGGCCAATCCAAGGTCGAATAGTGATCAGGAAGAGAACTGTATGGCTGGTAGCCACTGAACCCTGATTTCTTTGCTTGCTAAAATAGATGAGTGGTGTAGAGCTTTGATGGTCGGGGAGCCAGCCTGTTGTGGGCCACACCAGCTCCATGCTTTGCACAAGCTAGGTGAAAGAAATGGGAATACCTCATCTCGATGTGTAATTTGGTGCTGCTCGTGGGTCAGTGAGCCCACGTTAGGGACAACAGTGTCATTTCTGCCTCTGCCCTTCCCAGCTTGGTAAGGGTCCTGGGGGTGATTGGTTGAGGGGTAGCACTTGATTCATGGAGGAGGTGCTGTGGAGCAGCTCTCTATGGGATGACTGAGCGTGGCTGCTAATGACCTAAACCTGTGATCTCTGCCAGCAGGACAAAGATGTTTCCTTGCTCCATGGCCTTACCAAAGTGGCTGAGGGTATAGGATTAGCAAAGAAGAGTGAGTGAGGGAGAGCTGCAAGCCCCCATGAGCAACTCTTTCCCCAGCATTGCCCAGATCTTCTCCAAAAATTATGAAAACCTAATGGCACTTGATGGTATTGGTGGATCCTTTTTCATGAGTTCTGTGAAAAATTCAGGTTGTTCATCTTTCAATGATCTTTCAAAAATTCATCTTTCACTGGTCCAGCAGGTTTGGCAAGAAGACTTGGGGGTAGTTCCTCGTGGTCTTCTCACCTAACCAGTAGTTTGGCATCTGATCTGCAGACTACTGAGTGCAAAGTACAGGGCTGTGAAATATGGGGATGCCTGTAATTGCATGGTTTCTTCTGCAGAGATATGTCCATATTAAAATCAAAAGCAGATACTATAGATATGTGGGATTGATGTCTGAATCTTCAGGACATAAATGGGCTATGTTTTAATCAGCTCAGAATGGGGTTTTCAGGAGATTGGGTTTATATGCAGCCAAAAAACTAATTGCACTGTTGCTTAAAATACTTAATTGCTCTGACTTTCTCACAGATAATTCAGTACACACTGAACTAGAACCCGTGGCTGTGTAGTCTTATTGAGGTGTCTTCAAGAGGAAAATGGTCTACTAAAGCAAAAAGCTTTGTCATCTAAGTGTTTATATTTTTGCTTTTTTTTTCCTTCCCTGCCAGTTGTGACTGTAGAACTATAAAAATTCTGCTCTTCAAATAGAGGTCTCTTAAAAAGAACCCCAAAAACATAATCTGCAAAGCAGCATTTAGAGGACATAGAATGAGGAAAGAGAGGAGCTAAGTCAAAAACTAATAGATTTCGACTTCTAACCTGCATCTGAAGCAGACTATTTCTTCCTTATAGAGAGCCTTCTGAGCTTTTATTTTCACACCTAGAGTTAGGTAGCATGAATAACCCCTAGATAAAACCATAGTTACTTTACGCATTCTACTTACATATTTTCAAAATTCACATGAGATGCCAGTTTTTCTGAAGCAGTGTTCAAAACTAGTTATTCTCTTAGCACAAAAATAGTGCTAAATGGGCATTAAACTACTTTAATAAGCACTGTGTGTTGGTTTTGGTAATTTTTTCATTATCTCTTTTAGATTTAATATATTCTAATGAAAATCTTTGTCTTGCAGGTCTGAGTACAGCCGTATGTCCTCTACCAGCAGTGAGTATAACTTTAAGAATTTTTTAAATTTTTTTTTAAATTGATTCTTATATTTTCTTTTTTTTCTGCTTGCTAATATTTATTAACACCAACCTGTTGTTATTGACAGAGTTCACTTTGGCACAGTAAAGCCCCCATTCCTTCTCTTCTTGAATCTAGGTCTAGAAACAGTATAGAATATTAAACTGTTTGAATATTTATGACCAAAATACAAACCACGTGTAAAGTCCTAAATATTGGAGCTCACAAGGATGCAAGGCAAAATGAGAACAAAATCTATGGACACTATGTGGGCCAGTGTGAGTGTGGCCCAAAGGAATTTACAGTGATGAATGTCATTAGAGCTTGGGAGTGCAGGAATAATTGAATGCTTATTGTAAGCTGATGCAAACAAAGCACTTCAGAACAACTCTAGTGAAGTTGTTTTTTTATTTCAGAGATGGTAGATGCTCTAGGAAGTGTCACAGTCTTTCCAGATATTACAATGCCAGTTGATTTTTGGGTTATCCAACTGATAAAAGACAAATTCCTGTGTCTGAATTATTTTTTTCTTTATTTTTCGCCAATGCAAAATGATGATTTTTTTAAGCAATGCTTCTTCACTCCAACCACTTCCTTAGTTGTAGAACACACTTTGAAGTGCAATAATGCTTGTTTATGCATGACTGCTAGAGTCAATCCCTGTCCAAGTGCAAAGTGATGTCTGTCTCCTTGATTCACACATAGACATGAGCTTTATTTATGCCAAACAAACACATCAAAAACTCCTAGATGACAAGTTTTGTTTTATAATCTGGATCTTTAAGCACCATGAAAATCAGAGGGGAAGAAAGCTGTCAGTTTTTTTTCATTCACACATTCTGGCTGAAGTGTGGAGAGGGTTATTTTTCATCTCCTGTGTTCTTCACTGAAGGGCTTTTATTGATTTCAACAAGAGCTGGGATGAGACAGCATTTGTAATGTCTGAGTCCTGAGCTGATGTGACTAGCAAGAAACTCACTGTCTTTCTTCCATCTGCTCAGTGTGTGTGTGCCTGAGAAAGAGAGAATTTAGTGCGGCTTTTTTCCTGAATTCTGTTGTTTAAATAGAATTCTGGATTCTCAGTCAGGCATCATTTTTGAAATGATTGGGAGGCAGAATCCAGGCAGTTAGCTTCTCTGTGTTAGCAAAAGCATATTGGATTTGCCTGGTTACACCAGATGTGTGGCACACCACCCTCTCAGCTCACAATTTCGGATGATGGCTTGGGGAATATACTGCCAGCTTCTTCCACTTTTTGGATGGTGATTCACACTTACTTGCTTAATGAAGGCAGATTAGTTCAAAAGACAAGGTGCAAGCAGAGTATTTCTCATTTAAAAATTTGGTTTGAATCCCTTTAAAACTGTGTGACTGCTGCACATTTTTACAAATAAGGGTAGCACGTTACATTTTTAAGCCTTAGTTCTTACTAAATGAGGTGTTTCTATGGAGAATGAATCTTTTGTTACGTGGCAGCTACAGTGTGCCATGTTAACTATGGTCTCCTCAGTCTCTTGCTGGCCACTGCTGTCCAGTGTATGTGGCAATTGCAGTTGTGTTTCAACACCAGTAATTTGTCAGTACAAGGAGGTACTATCATTCCAGCAAAGACACACAAGTTCAGGAGACAGAATAGTCTCTTTCTTTCTCTTTTCTGCTTCCAAGGCAAATTACAGTGATACAGCTTCACAAGTAGCAGTATTTAACTTTGTCTTTTGAGGGGTTTGTGTGGTTGGTTTGGTCAGACAGTGCAATAGTAACAGAAGCAGCTACATAAAAGAATGTTGGTAAAATAGAAATACTTTCATGTCGAAGGCTGGTAGTGGGTATGTAATGCATGTAGAAAAAAGGTTGTTGGAGAAGAGAGATTGAAAAAAAAAAAGGTGATTTGGACCTTTTAATTTCTTTGGGGAAAAGATTTAGTAAGTGGTATCATTCACAGTCCAGACAACAGTCTAGTCAATGATGCTGTTAGGCCCTAGTGTAGCACAAAGTAAGCTGTTGTAAATTAAGAAAGAAAGGATCTATTACCTGCAGCTGCTTCACCTGAAACTTCTGTTCTAATGGAGTTTATCTAAACCGGAAGGATTATGAGGGAATTTGGTTTTACAGGGGTCCTATTTGGTGGTACCAGTGAGGCTCTGATTTCAATGTTTAACAAATTAATATTTTTTTCACTTTCTGGATTAAACCACCGGACAGTGGTTTTCCACAGACAGGCCAAGAAAAGGTTAAGAAAGACTTAGTAGGTTGTAGTGGTTTTAGTTCACTATCCTCACATGACACAAATTTAATGTAGTGAGTTGAGCACTCTGGCCTAATTCCGGTGCACCCACTAGACTTATTTACTCATTTTCTGCTGTGAGATAAGGATTAGGAGAAATGCAAAGCAGGCTCAAAACCTTAAAAGGTATAAAGACAGTTTTATTAATAGAACTAAAAAAAAAATAATGAGAACCAGAATAAACCTTCAGAGGCTTCTCCTCCCCCCACCTCATTTTCTCTTTCCCACCAGCAGAGTAAAGAGACAAAACCTGAGACTTTCAGTCAGTCTACCACCTCTAACATAGTCTTTCTTCAGTTCACTTAGGGAGAGGAGTCTCTCTTGCCATGCCATGGAGACTTTTCGCAAGAACGCTGTTCTCTCGTGGCTCCAACATCACAGCAAATCAGCCGTCCGGAAAGGAAATCTGTTCGCAGTGTGAAAGTCCCTTCCCTCAACACACAGTTCTTCTCACAACTGCTTTCGAGGGCTCATCTCTGTCTCATGAGGTAGTATTTTAAGGATGAGCTGTTCTGGTAGAAAAGCAAAGGATCTTCTCTCTCTGTAGAAGCAAGTTTTCTCCTATTACTGGGACAAGGGTTCTCATCTCTCTCATCTCTGTGGCATGGTTCCTCATCCCTCTCTGTTCAAGTTTCTCATTAGACCAAAGTTCTTCAACATCTGCTTACTTCAGCATAAGTGCCCTTGCTCAGGCTGCAGTTAGAATGTTGCATTCCCCCAGTTGCATTCATGAGTTACAAGGAATAGTCTAATATATAATAGTCCATCACCATGGCCTTACAAAAGAATTTCAGCTTAAAGCATCTCCTCTTGCTCCTCCCTCAGGGCTTCAGCTCCTTCTTCACTGACCTTGGGGTCTCCATGTTGGTTTCCTCATGTGTCTTCACTCTTTCCCTTTCTCTTACTCGAGAGAGGATTGATGTCCATAAGTTTCATCTGTGTACTGAGAGGGTTAGTATCTCCCCCAGGCTGAGTTGTTGCTCACATGATCTCTGCTGGGCAGTGGCTGAAGCTGCTGCAGACTTTTCCCAGAGAGAAGGGACAGCAGGAGCAGCTGAGATCTCAGCAGCCAGGCCAGGACTCAGCTGTGGCAGGATCTCAGCAGCCAGGCCAGGATTCATCTGTGGCAGGATTGTGGGCCTTGCCCGGCCCAGCCCAGGGCCCCCTGCTACCGGTTCCGAAGCCGTAAGCAAGAGAGAGATTCCCAGGCTTCTCCTTTCTTAAATGTGACTCACAGAGGTGTATTCAGCTTCTCAAGTGGCTAAACGGAGTGTTCATATTAGAGCTAGCCAGCTAACAAGTTCTTCCAGGCCTGAAGGAAGCTGTCAAGTTCCTTGCAGGTAAAAATCACTTCTCAAGCCATGATACTGGTGAATCAGCTACAGCTCCTATCACAGCAGCTGAACAAACTGCAGGACTTTGTACCAATGCAAAGTTGTACAAGAATTCCAGACCCTCCAAGTTGTAAGTAAAACCTCATTGGCTGCCAAATGGCAGTGGCAGGATCATTCTATATTTATTTCTAGTACTTTTTTTCCCTGAGCACATGGCAGCAGCTATTGTGGTCAGTGTACTGCTTCAGCAGTTCAAAGCCCTGCCTGTTGGATTGGCTGGACCTTGGGTTTTAGGCAGCCTGTCACTTCTTTTCTTCTTTGCCCTGGTGTCCCAGCTTCAGATAACCAAAAATGCTTTTTACTGGCAACATTCATCTAGCATTTGGGATTTCGTACAGCATATAATAGGGAAAGAGTACCAAAATTTGCAGAATGTGTGTATTTCTGCAAGAAAAAGCAGCAGGTGTCTGCTGTTGTCAGAGTGACTGTGTGCCACTTTGCCTTGTCTTATTGAGCAAAAAAAGGTCATGCAAACCTGTCTGCTGGATGATGCACTTGGAGGTATTACAGCTTTCAAAGGTTCAGCAGTATGATTTCAGTGAAGATAAATACTTTTTTTTTTCGTCTTTACCTGAATGCTGTTGTGTGCAGTTACTTTTTCCATTGTTCTTTAGGTGGAAGAATGCTTTGTCTTGGTGGGATGTTTTCCCTATTGGTGTGTTCTTCATTAATCTAGGAAATGTATTAACCTTCTTTTCCCTCATATTTTCAATTACCTTTTCATTTATGGTTTTCAATTTCCATTAGGGATCCCTAATTCTATATGAAAGGGAATTCTGCTAGGCACTTTACACCCACAGAAGACACCTTTACCCAAAGTACATAATGCCAAAATATAAAGACCATAATTGGCATATGGATACAGGCAGTCAGAATCACAAAGAAATAATTAATTAGTGTTGATCGGCACAATAAGCAACTGTATGTGTACATCATAATTTTAATTAGATTGGTTTGAGCTATGTGGTTTCAAGGATGATTTTCAGCTAGGGAGGAGGAGTTTTGATAGGGCTGCTTATTGCCTCATCTGCTTAATCTTTGCATTAATGGTAACGGCTCTTCAGAAAGATCCAAACCAGAAATGGATGTTTTGAAACATGACTTTTGTCATTTGTAACATTCACAAAGGATGAGAGGAAATGGCCTCAAATTGCACCGGAGGAAGTTTATATTAGATATTAGGAAAAAATTCTTCACTGAAAACGTGGTCAGGCATTGGAACAGGCTGCCCAGGGAAGTGGTGGGGTCACCATCCCTGGAACTGTGTGGATATGCCACTTGAGGATGTGATTTAGTGGTGAACAGGGCAGTGCTGGGTTAATGATTGGACTTGATGATCTTAGAGGTATTTTCCAACCTTAATGATTCTATGATTTGAAGTATTCCCTACCTAGTCAGCCCTGGAGCCAATATAACTAGGTTGTCTTAGAAATAATTGTGGAAGTGAATGATTTTTTTTTTCCTTAACCATTTTTAGCCTGGCAGTCAGGTAAATGCCTGGATGCACATTTGTACTGGTTCAGTTAAGCTGATATATTAAATATAAAAATGGTCCTATGGGATAAGATGCAAGTTCGTGGAAGGGTTTAGAGCTTTTGAAATTGTAGAGCCATGCAGCATGCAGTAGTTCATGTTGTGCTTCTCAGTGAGGTAAAGGGCTTTGCAGTTGGAAAGCTGGTAATTCAGCTTCCCCTGCTCCCCTGCCTTTCCTTTAGCAGCTAGGAAACAATTGAGTCCTTGTAGGGTGTTCATATTCTTTTGTGGTAAACCTGAGAGCTGGGGTATTAAAATTTTTATTTCCATGTTGCACATACCCATGTTCCTAGCCCATGGAATCTCACCCGCTTTCTGATTCTAGAAATTAAACACAAGAAAGTTTGTTTTGGCAGATATAAAATATGTGGGTTACTGCACATGTTTCTTTTTAATAAATTTTCTGTTTGATATTCTGTTCCTACGCTGGTATAAATTCAGATCTGTGGGGATTTGGTCAATGTTTGGTCAACGCTTTGTCAGTGTCATGTACATCACCTCCCCGAGCTTGTGACCCTGTGGGAAGTCCACAGTAGAGCAGGCTCCTGCCAGAACCTGCAGACCCTAGAAGAGAGGAGCCCATGCTGGAGCAGGTCTGCTGGCGGGACTTGTGACCCCATGGGGCACCCACGCTGGAGCCCATTCCTAAAAGCCTGCAATCCACAAAAGGAGCCCACACTGGAGCAGTTTGTGAAGAACTGCAGCCCATGGGAAGGACTCATGTTGGAGAAGTTCATGGAGGACTCTCCCCCATGGAAGGTACCCCACCCTGGTGCAGGGGAAGGACTCCTCTCTCTGAGGAGGAAGCAGCAGCACAAACCATCTGATGAACTGACTGTAACCCCAATTCCCATCCCTATGTGCCACTGCAGAGAAGGAGGTGGAGAACTGGGAATACTTAAGCCCAGGAAGGAGGGAGGTGTGGGGGAAGGTGTTTTTGGTATTTATTTTCCTTCTCATTATCCTGCTTTGATTCTGCTTGGTAATAAATTCAACTAATTTCCCCAAATCAAGTCTATTTTGCTCATGACAGTTAACTGGGGACTAATCTCTCCCTGTCCTTAACTCATGATCCCTTCATTAAATTTTCTCTCCCCTGCCCAGCTGAGGAGGGGAGCAGTAAAGTGGCTCTGGTATCCAGCCAGGGTCAAGATGCCATACCACCACAGGATGCCTTGTAACAAAAGCACAGGGAAAAATGGCTTCCTTCTGCTTGTGTATCATTTCAAAGTATGTCTTCAGTGAACTGCTGAAGGTGATGAAAGCTAACCAGCAGCAGGAAGGGGAGTGGGTCTGATATTGGCTTTGAAAAATCTGTCACAAATCTTGACTTTTATAATACAGTTGCCTACTTTAGGTTAGATTAATTCTGACTGATTCTGACCCAGGCACTGCTGGACTATCTTCACTGGGTACCTTCTGCGTCTGCTTCTCCAAACAATGTAATTTAATGAGTGTAAGGATATAATTATATTCTTTTATTATACAAAGGTACCCTGTAGTATATTGTTTCTTATTTCCATAGAGAACTGAGATGCTTTTACAATGGCTGGCAATAAGCTGTATTAAATACAATTATAAAAACAATTCACAGCAGGCTTTCCAGAATCATACTGCATTTCCAGAAGGTGTTATTATAAAAGGAAGACTAACTAAAGTATGAGGAAAAATGCAAGAGGAAATTGGACCCGAATAATGTAGAGTCTTAGCCTGCAGCATCTGTCAGTGTTGCAAATTCAGGTGTTCTATATAGTAATGAAATCCAAAGTGTCAGCTCCCGTGGAAAATAAAGCTGTGGAAAATATAATGCATCTGCATATCTTGCCTGGCTCATGTTATGATGCCAGAGGTAAAATGCACTGCTGCTTCCCACTGTGGCAGGGTGAAGAAGGGAAATGTCACTGTTACGTGCCCCCTAGCAGTCTTTGGCTGTGCAAAGCATTTATGTAGCTGCTTGTCATCAGATTCCACCGTGATGAAGGACCAAGCTCTTGCGTAGAGGATAGAAGAGTACAGTACTGATCCACAGAGAGCTGAGCTTGGAAGACACCTCTAGAGATGAGGCACAGCTATGTATAAGGACATGCTAAAAAGAATGTGTACCTTGAAATCAAACCTGGACTTAAAGTTTGCATTCCAGTGCATTGGCATTGACCACAAAATGGCTTAGTGCTAGCTTGAGATTTCTGTGTCAAAGATGTGCAAGTGTACCCTAAACAGTTACTGGACCAGAGTTATCAAAACATTGTTTTCATCTGTTTTGTGTATTCTTTTCTGACCACCAGACCCAGTCATGTTTTTTTTCTTGCCATACAGATACAGCAGATGAAAACTGGGCTAGTTATTAAAAAAGAATAATGTGTATGGATGACAATATAGATGTTGTTTTTATGGCTCCTTTTTCTAAGCCCACATAGTCATAATCAAAACCATGTAACAAATTACATCCTCATTTTTAATAATCCAAGCATATTTCAGAAGCATAGGAAGTCTTTGGTAGCCACTGAGCTATTGAGTGCCATACAGTTGTAGTAAAATCTTACAGGAAATATGTCAGAGAAAGTTAAATTGGATTATTTGGTGATGTGGGTTAAATTTCCCCCTGTGGAAGTGTTACTGCTGTGCTGTCCCAGAAAACCACAAGGAGCTAGGCAGCCATTTAGTGGGTGTTTTAACCCTGAGAGATGGGTTGCAGGAAAGATCTTGGCACTATAAGTTCAGCTGGTACAGTGATGAGAATGATCTGGAAATTGTTGCTATGTCTGTCTGAATTGTTAAAGCCCAAAGAGGGAAGCTAAAAAAATAAACCTGTCCCATGCCAACTCCTGACTCAGAGGCACTAGTTGGGGTAGAACAGGAAAAGCCATCTGAGTCACTGAGTCAAATAACAAAACACTTGTGGAGGCTAATGCTATTAAGGCAGTTTCTACTAAATGTTGCCAATGCCAACAGTTAGTTTCCTCATGGCCATCGTACTTTATCATGGGGTACTTTGTTTCATCTGAACTTCTAAAAATAAATAAGTACCATTTGTTTATGCAAGCTCAGTGGAAACTGGGGCATTTGGTAATAGTGCCACATTCTAGAGCAGTAGATGTCCTTGGCCTGCATTGTTTTTGTTGGTACATTTGCTGATTAGTAGTTTAGGAAAAATAATTGTATCTATCGCTTATAAAACATTTGTAAAATGTTTACCAGGTGACTTCTAGGTGGAGGTAGATCTTTTGAGCCACACGCTGCTGTCAGCTGGAAGGATTATGAGATTCAAACTAATTTTCCCCTACTGCCAAGTCCAAGTGGGTCCTTTGCTGTAATGCTGATGTTGTTCGTTGTTAACAGAGACACAAACATGGCAATGTTTGGCCATGCCTCAGGGTTTGATCCCATATTGTCTTTGGATGTGTCTTCAGGATAGATGTTTTGGTGTGACTTCTGCCTCCTCTCTGGCTGGCTTTCCCTGCCACATCGTTGTGATAGCAGGAAGATTTGTGCAGAAGCACAGACTGATTAAAAGAGGTCTGTCTGAAAATCAGCACTTTTAGCCAAACCAGTTTTCTGACTGCCACCAGAAGACACAATCCTTATTATACCTGAAGTCTGAGAGCTTCTTTCCAGTATGTTCAGCAAGCTTTTTCAACTTGCATCTAGACCTGACATGTGGGAAGCACTGGAAGCACTTAGCTGAGAATAGTAGGGGGAAGAGTGCCAGCAGTAAAGTCTTAAATTGTCTTAAGCCCATCATAAAATCACACTTTCAGTTAACTAAAGTACATTGTGTGTGGTATGGAGCTCATTGTTGGGCTGAATTTGTTAGCTGCTCAAGTGTGCAGTGTTTCTTGGTTTTTTGGTTTTTTTTAAGCTCTTTCTGCCCTTTTATAAAAAACATTTTTAAGAATCTCAGCTTTTCACAGGAGTGGAATTTTAAGAAAACACAATGCCTATAATCAGAGGACTTTGGGAAGTATGGTGTTGGATTCAGTTTTTACAGCTTTTGATTTACTAGTGGTTGCTGGTGGGAGTTTTATTATGTAGTAATTTATTTACGTAGTAATTGAATTACAGACACAACATGTAATTGAATTACACATTGCAACTCTACAGAATCTGGTATTTATACCAAATATCAGTGCCTGGGTTCTTGCCAAGAACTGTGATCCTAATCTTTCTTTAGGAAGATTTTATGGTTGGGTAGGATGTATATCTTTGCAGAATGTAACTCTTCTGAAGAGGAAATCTGCAGCCATTCTGAATACTGCTTTCTCTGTTTGCATTTCAGGCCCTCTTCCTTCCCCTCCCCCTCCTAAAAAGTGAGGCAACTTTGTTTGTTTGCTTGTTTAAATTCTACATAAAATAGCAATAAAGAAAATCAATGTGATACTTGAGCATTTACAACTAATAATAATTAATGTATTTCTGCATTGGGCTGAATTTAGCAACAATATGGGCTGTTACATGAGGTCCCACACCTTACCCTGGTGGCCCAGGCTCATGGGTGCCAACATCACCAATCTCACTGAGCAAGCAGCAGCTCACTCTTGTGCTCCAGCTCCTCACTTAGGGCTTTCTAATTGCTGTTTCTTCTTGTGAAAGACACAGAATGGCAATTGCCACCTGCTTCCCACAGGTCAGGAATGCTTTTCAGGATATCAAAATAAAATTATCTTGCTGTTTCTCCTGTTGGTATTGGGTCTCCAGTGGGAATTAATCTCTGTGTGGTGAAGCCACATAGGCCCCAGATGGGCAATTGGAGGTAGATTGTGGCTTTTGGGAGGAGACAGCTGTAAGAGTGAGGGCAGATTGGAGGAGTGAGCATTGTAGAGCATTCAACTGCAGTTCCTCAGGAGAAAGATGCTCTGAGGGGAGCATGAAAAAGGTTTTTCCTCTTGGCACTGTGCTGTGCAGAATATCCCCTTTCTTCTTACTTCTGAACATCCTTCCTGGGTTTGAGGTGGTGTGCAAAGCTGGGCATGCTGAGAAGCACATTATCCAGCAGCCCTGCATTTGTCAGATGCTATTAAACAGCAGGGAAAGAGCATGGAGGAGCTGGTGAATCTGTCACATCCTGCTTGTTCAAAAGATTATTGATGCTGCACAGTTCATCAAAGCATGATTGACCTAGTGGTGGGTTCTGCTGCCAGAGATGTCCAGTTACTGCTTCTGTTACAGCTGCCCATAAAGTGATGCCCCTTGTTTATAAAAATAGCCTCTGACTTTATGTCTGCTATGAGCCTTTTCAATTAATACACCTAAAAGGCTCACTCTTGCCTTGGACTCAGATAAAATATGAAGGTCCTGTTCTCTGAGAAATGCTACCATTTTGACATTTCTCTGTGTTTTGCAATGTGATTGAAGTAGGGAAGTACTGGTACTTTCTGTGCAACAGAAATCCTGGAAATATTATATTGCCTTTATTTAATTGGAAATATTATAGTGCCTTTTTTTCTGACATTATTTGTACAGTGTTTGGGATTATTTTGCATTCCCACAGTTGAAATATTTTGATTGATTAACAGTGAAAAAATATGCTGTTTTGTAATGTTTGCTTTTGAATTATTTCATTACTTCCTAATAGCAGCAATTTCTCGATAATGAAGTACTGCTTGATGGGATTTGCAGTTCAGAAGCTTGGGAAATTCACTCCAAACCTCTCCTGTTCCCTGATTTACATCCTTGGTACTGCATCATGCGGTTTGGTTGAATGAAATTTGAAGTCTTAGTGCCTGATGTAGTGATAGAGGAATCTGGTCTGTATGGCATAAGAGGTTCAGGTGTTGGTTCCCATGAAGCAGCATGCTGCAGTGGAAAAAAATGAAACTTTGTGTTCCAGTATTCAGTTCTCAATGCAATATTGCTGGTCAGCAAAAAAAAAATATTGTCAAAATATTGTCAAAAATATTGGCAGCTCAGGATGCCAAGAGGGCTGTCCTCTGCAGGTGCTGCTGTTCCCTACAGAGGTTGGATATTTCCTCTGAGCTTCCTTCATAGAAGATTGAAAGTGTATGTGGCTAGAAAATTGAAAATATCTGCTGCTGTTTGGAAATGCTCTTTCACATGCACAATCTAGGATCAGGAACCAGTTTGCCTAAAATCTCACTTTGTTACAAATTCAATCCTATATTTCAATACTTACCAGGTTTGCTTAAGCCTGTAGGTAGCTCTTCATAAATATCTCCTGGTAAGTCTGAGAGGTCTTTAGCTTCATACCTTGTTTCACCAACATAGGGTTAGGAGAGACATTTCAGGCAGACAGGTACTTATATCCTTCCTAAGCTCTGCTATGGGATGAGTTTAATCCACTGGAGACGCCTGGAAAATCAGATCTCATCAAGACAGATGAAGGTGGTGACTTGAAATAGAAAAGTGGTTGGAACACTGCCATGAGAAGGAATGGGTCTTTGTTCAGGGCATCTCCAAAGGGAATGCAACCTGGGTATGTCACAGTGTAAAAGAAGGACCAGACTGCCAGGTCATGGCCAGAGTTTTGCTTGAGCAAGGTCTGTTAGAGACCTAGGACCAAAAAGCAAATGAAAGAGGGAGACTTCTCAAAACTGGGATTATGCAGGTGGTATGGAAGAAAACTCCAGGGACATTTTGCCTCCTGTGTGCATTAATGTTGAATGCATACATACTGTAGGGAGCAGGCGTGTTTGATCCAGTTCTCCATATCTGCAAATGAGTCTGGCTGCTTCCCAGCTGCTGGGGTTGCTGTCCTGACCTTACATGCCCATGTGCCTGCTCAAGGCTGGGAGCCCTGCCTTCCCAGCCAGCAAGAATTGTGTTACCAGATACCTGAGTCCTTATGGCACCTCTCAGGGGTGGTGACTGCTCCCACAATCACTTAACCCCTTGCTTTCCACTTCACCCATGAGTATTTGTGTCACTAGGTCAGAGGATAATGAAGTAATTTAAGTTGTAAAAGACCTCTAAGATCATCAAGTCCAAACATTAACCCAGCACTGTCAAGTCCACCACTAAGCCATGTCACTACATGCCACATCTACCCGTCCTTTAAATACCTCCAGAGATGGGAACTCCACCGCTTCCATGGGCAGCCTGTTCCAAAGCTTGACAACCCTATTGTTGAAGAAATTGTTCCTCATATCCAATCTAAGCCTCCACTGGTACAAGCTGAAGCCATTTCCTCTTGTCTGATCCCTTTTTACCTGGGAGAAGAGACCTGGCTACACTCTCCTTTCAGGCAGTTGTAGGTAAGGTCTCCCCTGAGCTTCTTTTTCTTCCAGGTAAACAACACCAGCTCCATCAGCTGCTCCTCATCAGATCTCTACAGCTTTCACTAGCCTGTTCTCATAGCCACCCAGCCAGGCAGCTCTGGATGCCAAGAGGGCTGTCCTCTGCAGGTGCTGCTGTGCACTACAGAGCGAGAGTGGAGAAGAGTGAGAAAGGCAAGATCATCCTCCACAGGTTTTTCAGAGGTGGCTGTCTTCTCTCCATGCACTAAGCAGGGGATGTAGACAACTGGGATAGATAGGGAGGTACCTGTCCTGTCTGTCCCCAAGCCCAGGCAGCTTCAGTTTCAGAGAAGTCACCAAAATGAGGTAGCTGGCGCGGGCAGACTTGACAGGACCCACTGCTTTCTTACTGATGAAAATGTCCTGGTTTCTGGGCAGGACGAACAACAGGGCTGGACTGCCATTCTGCTTTGCAGGAATTTCTTTTATCTCTGCTCAGCAATATTGCATCAGCAGCAAAATAAAAATAACATGTAGAGAAGGACCCATACAATCATAAAATATCAGGGCCACCTTCCTCTCCCAGCTTGAAGAGGTCAAGTGTAGCAATTCCACAGAATTTGGGCTGACTGCTTTAACCTCTCATGGGTGGTTAATACTACCTAACAGACGAGTAAAAAGTTTGGAATTGTGAAATACTCTTTCAATCCTGGTAGTAATCACCTCTTAGCAAAGTTAGTGCTTTGCCAACTCAAAGAAACCTAATCCCCTTCTGTCAAAGGAAGAGAGAAAAATGTAATAGCTGCGAGAACTGTGAAGCTTGTTTTCAAATAGATGCCTCAGCATTTTGATATTTTCTGTGGGATTAACTAGTAACACAGGAAGGCTAATACATATGCAGAGCTTACATTTGCTTCTGTAACAATTTGCCCCTGGGCAAATTGAACTGTGTCATGAGAAATGGTGTTGTTTCCTCTCCTTCTTTGTCAGATGAAGGAAAAAGACTTGTTAGCAACATAAAAACAATTTGCAACTTATTGTCAGTTCAGGGAAAGTTTCTCCTTGCCTCATATTTCTGCTTAAGTTTCTCTTTTTCTTACCCAAACAGAAAGGTCTGCCATTTTAGAAGCACAGAAGTCACATAATGAAACACGTAAAAGTGTTGCTGTAGAAGCATCTTTGCTAACATAAAATAGAACTGAAGCTCTCTCTGTACTGATCTGCTACAATCACATAGTTGCTGCTAGCTCAAAAAGAGGAGATGATTTGCTCTTCTCTGTATAACTCGGGCTCCCAGGGATGGCTTTGTGCTGTGCCTCTGCGGCTGGTTCTGCGAGCATCTGGTGCTGATGGGCACAGGCAGCGATGGCTTCAGAATACTAATGCTGCCACTGGCTCCCACAAGGCTCCACGACTGAAAAATGCTGTAGCCATTCAGTGTCCATGCACCATGCTGAGCAACAGGAGGGTAGAAAAGCTGTGCTCAGGGATATTTTTTTGTTTTGTTTTGTTTGTTTGTTTTGTTTTTTTTTTTTAAAGCAGAGCAAGAAGCCGACAGCAACGATGGCTCTCTGGTTCACATTGTTGTGCCCAGGCTTCTTTCAGAGCTGCAGTCATTTACATGCATAAATATCAAGCCTGTCACTTGTTGCAGCACTTTGATGGCATTTGTGTAACAAAGGAATCAGAGAGAGAAAAAAGCTGAACGTCTTCTATTCCAGTCTTAGGAAATGAATGACTGCGTAGTTATGGTGATTACTTTCTTTCAGGTTTTATTAGATCACTGTCCTCTGCAATTTGTTTTCCTTCCTGTTCTGCTGTCCAATGTAGAGGACCATGAGAGGACCTCCCCCACACCCCTTTTGTCTTTCTTCCACACTGTGACTACCCACAGGGGGTATCTCAAAGAATTACCTACCAGTAATGATTGCCACAGCAAAGCCTCATGCCACATACTGACATAGTTTTGCTTTTTGCTTCAATTTTTTTTCCTTCCATTAGCCATCTGAAAAAGTCACTCCACATCACCCATTTCATGCAGAGATACAAGAACTCTGCTGTAATTCCATTTTTGATTACTTGCTTGATTTTTTTTTTATCTCCCTTAGGCAAGATGCATGGTTGCTATTTGCTCTGCATACCATATCTTTCTGCAGCTTCTAAATTGAGGTTGACGTTATATTTACCAGTCATCTCTGTCTGAAAAGCTATGCAGTTGCATCTGAATTTTCTTTGGATCTTGCAGCTATTCTGTACTGAAAGACAACTAAAATACACTACTCATATAAAGCTGCTTTCCCATTAAAGCAGTTGGTGAAGTATCACAAGAATGTTGTTCTGATGCCAGGAGGGAGGAGGGAGAGGTTTGTACTGATTGCTAATAGGAGGGAAAATAGCCTTTGAAACAATCCCCTTATTAAATGTGGTCTGCACAATGAAAAGCTTGGGAAGCCTTTCTAAGGCTTCGCGCATTTAGGTTTTGTACCCAAGCTCAGGGTCTCAGACACGGAGGTGGTTTCATAATAGCATACAAGGGGAACCATTTCAGCAAAAATACCAAGGTTACATGATTGATTTATTAAACTGTCGTGGATCACCATGCCTCTTTATTGGCATGTAACTCCAGCAGAAGTAACAATTTCTCCCCAGACCTCTATCCAGCCATTGCTCTGCTGGGCTATCAAAGAAGTTTCAGGGACAAACAACAGATAGAGCCCCTGTGAACACTACCAAGGCTAACTAGAGATTTCTTTTTTCTCCCTGAGTAAGTGTAATTTTTTTGTGCCTCCTCCCTTTACAGTCTTCCCTAATCATAGAAAAACCTTGAAGCAGTAGTATTGCAGTCTTGATAGTCTAAAGATATAAGCAGTGCAGGATTTGTTGGGACAAGTGATGTATTTTCCTAAAGAAGGACCTGTGTGCCTGAAGGCTTGTCTGCCTTTTTTTTTACCAGCTATATCAGCTGGTCTAATAAAAGATACTGCCTTTCCCTACAAGTGTTGCCTTACATATTAGAACAGTTGCCTCCAGGATAGAAAACACTTAACTGTGTGTAAAACTCCAGTGTCAGGGTGATAAAGTGGAGTTCAAGGGTGTGATTTCCATGCCCTGAGCCAGTCAACAAATGAAAAGAAGGTGGGATGAACACTCTCCACCCTTACCATTCTGTACATCATTAATGTCCCTTACACCCCCACTCTACATCAGTATTTTTGTATTTCCTACCTCTCAACTGTTTGGAGCAGCTCTTTTCTAATACAGAAATGCACATTGAGTGGCATCTTTTGGATGCTATCTCAGAGAAACAGCAGCTCTTATGGTATGCTTGATGAAACTTTTCTCTGCCTTCTGATTATTTTCTTGGTTGTTATATCGCTGTGCTTTTTTTTTTTTTTTTAACTACAAGTGAGCTTCAGAGAGATGGAAATAGAAAAAGCCCAATGTGACTGAGGAGACTGTTTCTCCTTTAAGGATCACCTAAGCATTGTCCACATGGTTGCAAATCTAAAAGGATTTTTTTTCAATATTTCAGGTGAGCTTTCTGTGGAAGGCATACAAGACCCATTCCTTGTTAGTGTACATATTATCACAGACCCAGGTGAATCCAAGACTCTTCAGCAGGCCATCGATAAGCTTCTAGCCTGGATCCATCCAGACCTGCAGCTGTTTCGGGTCTCAGAAAGACGAGCGCCCAGGAAGCGCAGGAAGCCGGTTAAGGCTGGTGTTTCTCAGCCAGCCCTTGCTGTCATCCTGTTCCTGCAGGAGGAGTATGGAGAAGAACCCATCTTGCAGCTCCATGAAACTTTTCAGCGGCCACCTTGGCATTACCACCACACAGAGCTAATGCATGGGAAATTCCTCCCTTACATGCCATGCAGCCAAGACTTTTACACTTTGGCTCCAGAGACTCCTCTGTGGGCCATTCGCCCAGTGCACTACGGGAAAGAAATGATCCGCTTCACCATATACTGCAGGAATGAAAATTTTGTGGACATTTTGAAATTGTATGAGTTAATATTGAAAAGACCAGTGTGTCAGAAAAAAGCGGACTTTTGTGTTTTTCCTGTCTATTCTAACATGGATATAGACATTCAGTTTTCTTTAAAAAAACTCCCAAAGGGGCAGGTGCCAGTGAGGACAGAGTCAGCCGTGCTGGAGTTCAGAGTAAAAGATGTGGGGCAGCTTGTGCCCCTCTTGCCCAACCCTTGCAGCCCCATCAGCGAAGGCAGGTGGCAGACAGAAGACCATGATGGAAATAGGATCCTTTTGCAGGTAAGCTCAGTATGCAGGGAAATAGAAGCATATTTCTTAGTTTTGCGCAGGAAAACTTAACCTGCATTGACAGTTACCCTTTTTTCTCGTTGTTGGTTGGTTGGTTGGTTTTGCTCTATCCTTGGAACAAGAACCAGGACATTACTGCTTAAGAAAGAATTTGAAACCCCTTGCTGTGTTGTGTAACTAATCACAAAAGCAGTGAATTATGTTAGCCAGATATCAGTCAACCTCAGTTTATGCTAAGAGTGATGTGAGATGAGACAGCTGTTTTAAAAAATGAGGAGAGAAGGAATTATAAGCCCGAGTGGACAAATCATGGCTGGTGAGTGTAGTTATATGGGCACAGAACTGACAGAGTTTTAAAATAGCCCTCAATTATAAGGCTTTTATGGAAGAGAAGCAGAAGCCCTGATGGTACTCATTATTTTCTAGCATCACTGGGTGACAAACTGCATCTCTGTTGCCCAGTGATAATCAGGATGAAGAGAGAGGTGATGAAGGAAAAGAAATGCGCCCTGAAGAGCAGCCTAAGAGAGACATTCCCACAGACTCTCTTTCTGAACTAATCTCAAGGGCTCATAACCAAATCCTGAGAGTTTGTTTGTTAGGACATCTCTAGGCACCATATCTGGGCAATATATCAGCATGCTCTGCTCCACTACACCCCATCCAAGGGAGATAAAAGGATAAGCAGCAAGCTCTTAATAGCTGCCTGCCCTGCAGAGGGGTATCTGTGGCCATTAAGAGGCAGGTTAATGTGCATTCTTGCACTTCAGAGGTATTTATTGCTGCTTACATTCAAATCAAGGAGCACAGTCCCTCACCTTTATGAGGCAGTTTTTCAGATTTCAAAGGGTAGTCTTCTAGAGTGAATTTCATTCATGTGGCTTGTCCAGTTGTCTGACCTTGTTTCTGTGGAAGAAGCATCGTGGGCGCCATCTCCTTCGACCGTACAGACCTCCCAGCATGCAGAGAGGTGTGTACAATGCCCTGTAGCACAGTGCCTCTGGGTTTGTAGTACCTGGGACTGAAATTTCAGGTGCACAGGACATCTCTGCTCTGGTGAGTCACATCCAGGAGGAAGTGGAACCTTTTGATGCTGCTTTGCAGATGCCACCCTCAGAGAAATACCATGCCAGAGCTGAATAACACACATAGAGGATTGAGGAGGGCAGCTTCCTTGCCCATCTGGCAAGACAGTCACCAATTTGTCAGGGTTACTGATTGCACTTTAGGCATACCTGTGTTAGCCTGAGATAAGTTGCAAACTGAAGCTGACAAGAGTCATCATGAAACTTACACATGGCAACCACACTCACCTGTGTCCTCTTTTCCCTGTTCTTTTCCTGAAGTTTCTGCTATGTGATATAACTTTGGTTTATGAGACCTTACATTGGTTTCAAGGAAATTGAAGAGAGAGATAAAAAAAAAAACATGGATCTTCTAAATAGGGCTTTTGGTTTAAACCCAGCAAATTTTCAGAAGTAACAAGTGCCAGGCATTACAGAAGTAAAGTGGGACTTGCTGAGCAAAGAAAATCAGAGTAAGATTTTAGCCATATGTACCAAAAGAGAAGAGCAGAAACCTGCCTAAGTATGGCCTGCAAGTACAATTGATTTTCATTTCTGTTTTTGGTGAGGGTGAGGATAACAAAATGGCAGATGAAAATGAAGTTACAGAAATGGAATTTCTCACTTTGGAAGTGTGGTGAAGAAAAATAACTTTAGTATATGCAAACTGGAGGGAAAACAGAGACTTTTTATCTAACTTATGCCATTGTAAAGTCATGAAAACTAGGTCCTGGTTTGTGGGTTTTAAGCAAGTCTGTACAATCAGAAGTGGTGCTCTACACCTAAATCTAAGGGAAGTTTTCCTCTTACTCAGATACCTACAGCCACCAGTGCAACATGACCATGAAAAGAAAATTGCGGTCTGTGGTGTGTACCAGAGTTACTATTCCCTACGAAGCGTGGGAAGTGTTTGTGCCATTGCCTGGGGTCCCAAGGGCCTCACCTGTCTTCAGCTCTGGACTCCAGAAAGGCAATTTCGGAAAAATGGAGGGACAGGGAAGGGCTCTTACCCCATGCAGAGGAATGGAGAGATTGTCCTACAAAGGGAAACTGGAAGAGTGGCGTCACCTGAGCCCAACCAGAGTAAGTCTGAAGGGAGCTCTGACTGGAAGACCACAAGATAAACAGCAGGAACAGGAAAAGGCTGTTTCACTCAATGACTGTTCTGACACAGGAACAAGAACCTGCCAATAAATAGATTTTATTACATATTGATAGCTAATTATGTAACAGCCACCCACCAGGTGCAAGCAGATTAATACCTGAATTTAAGACAGAATGATCAGTTAGGGAGAGGAAATGATGGAGCATGGGTTATAGGAAACACCGGATTTGATCATCTGTGGACTCATTATATTCTTTTAATTCATTTTAAGTTCAAAGCAATTGTAGTATCTTCCTCTGAAAGTAACAGGATAACGTTTTGTCTTCTCACAGAGAGCTGCTATTAGCAATATTGTCCATGCCACAGCGTTGATAGTAAACTTAATGTCTTCCTGGTTATATAAACTTAAACAATGACTTCTCAGTATTTTTCAGCCTGCATATCAGCTGGTACTTAGCAATCATCAGAATGCTTTTGTGTACTTTATACAGATACCACACCTTTTTAAAATAATAGTTGTACCAAAAATGATAGATTAACGTCCCTATTAAATTGCAGGCAGTGTTTAAAGTTTGAAGTTTGAGTATAATTCCATGTTTAGGCTACTGAGATGTGACCTCTTGCTTGTCCTGACAGGGACTTGGATACTTGCCGGCCAGGTTGATCCATGTTCTTAATCCATTTTGCAAATGCAATTATCAAGGGCCTTAGATAAAGTCAGTTCAAGAGAAAACAAAGTTATTCATGGGTAGGATAAATCTGTTTAATGCCAAGAAACTATTCTTTCATTTGCAAGGAAGCCCTTCAGAATTATTTTGTCACAGTAGCTTTTAGATGTCAGTGAATTGCTCCAAGGGTGCAGCTATGTGACAGCTGAGGAGAAGGGCTCAGTTGGCTGGATCAGGAGCAGGAGCAAGGCTCAGGAACACGATTGCACCCTGTGGGTAGACACCCACAGTGCTTCACCAGAGCTACGCCCAGAAGCAGGAGCTCTGGGGAGCACTTGTCAGAGCAGTGGGAAGAATGTGTAAATAATGTAGCTAAGAATATACCATACCCTGGTATACTGAGTATACTGCCGGATTTATAGGTCTTGTCCAGATTCTTGGCTGCCTCTGGGTGTAATCCACACAGAGACAGATGAAGTGTTAATCAACTTGCAGTGCTGTGTGGGAATCAGGAAAGGTTAATAACTGATTGGACTGGCTTGGCCATGCGTGTTTGGGAAGCAAGGATATTGGGCAGAGAGGAGAAAGTGCGCAGATGGCTCCATTAAATTATGAGAACATCTCTGGATAGTGTAGGAGAAGTAAAATAATATTTTGGCAGGATTTCCTAGCCTCTCTACATGAGTTGGAACATGCAGACATAGCCAGGAGAAAGGTGGGCATCAGCAAAATGAGTATCTTACCTAGTTAGAGACTCAGCACTTAAGCATAGGACCTGCTGCTGGTTTTTTTGCCAGAGAGTCCTTGTGCAGTTTATGAGGTGGCTGTTTTCTGCCTAGTGTTGATTTATAAGGCTTCCTTGAAATAACTCTGCAAATGTTAATGGATCACAGCTTATGAGGAGGTAGAGGGATTCTTTTTTTAGCTGATCTGCTAAATTAATCGGTCAATGTTCTTATCTGTGTGGGGCAACTGTAATCTTGAGTTGAGAAGTGGTATCATATGTTTTAGGAGCAGAGGTAGTGACCAGAACTGACACAAGGATCTGGGACAAGAGGACTCAAACAATGCAGAAAATACCTCTTCTTAGATACATGGGCATGGGTGGATGTTACTGAGCTGATGAGGTGAAAATAATTACAGGATATGAGGTTTGGACAAAGCTTTTCTTCTCCCAGTCCCATTGAGACTAAAAGAAACATGTTACTCTCCTGTGCAGCACGAAGAATAGTTTGCCTTCAAACTTATCTTGGCCAAGGAGAGGCAAATCTTGGAGATTCAGGGTCCAGTTGTTTTTCCATTGAGAGGATCAGTGTGGCCATGGTTGCACGTACTTCAGCTAACCCACCAAACTATTCCAGATCTCAGCTGGCTCTGCCTTTCCTCTCCACCACAAAGCCATGTTCCTTCTCCTTCCCCTGTTTTCCAGTTTGAGTGCCTTGTTGGCCACCATATGACTTCAATCAAACATATAGATATTCTAGAAGCATTGGTCAATCTGCTGCCATTTTAGGTATGGACCCTGAACTTTGTGGCACCTCTGTCATGCCCCTGATGGAAGCACAGAGTTATTCAGCATCCTGGAAACTGAAATGCTTTAGTCTGCCCAAAGTGTCAACACACTCTTCAAAGAAGTAGCTTAATGATTTTTAAAATAATTAAGAAAAGGTCAGACTGGATGATACCATGTATACCTATAGTCTTCAGTGCAGGGAAATCATCTGACCCCTGTTACTCAATGCATTACAAAGAACAGACTCTGGGAGATAGAGGAAAGAAAATGCCATCCCACTTCTACAGACTGGAGTCCCTACAGTTGGGTGCAAGTGGAAAAGAGAAAGAAGGGCAACTAAACCAGGGTCAGAGAAGGCAAAAGGACAAAAACAGGTAAAAGGAGGGTACTTTTGCAGAGAACAGTTTAGTCTGCAGCAGGGAAAATGGAGGTGAAAAAAAACCTTCAAGCTTGATGAATTAATAGTGCAGATAGAGCAGGATTGAGCACAAAGAGGAAGAAAGGAAAGAAAAGCATCCACTGGAACAGGTTGCCCAGAGAAGTTGTGGATGCCCCATCCCTGGAAGTGCTCCATGCCAGGCTGGATGGGGCTTTGAGCAGCCTGGTCTAGTGGAAGGTGTCCCAGCCCATGGCAGGTGGGTTGGAGCTATGCAGTCTTTAACGTCTCTTCTAACCCAAACCATTCCATGTCTTACAACAAGCAAGGATGTGTATGGGGCACCTTTACAAAAACTGTATTTAGTTTCTTCTGAAACTGGTGAGAAGGACACACTCTTGGAGCAAAAATTGATTCAGTCAAGGGAAGTGCCTTAAACCAATTTATTAATCTTCAAATCTAATACTAGTCTCCTGTTTTTCAAAATACTTTAATATATTTTTCCTTTCCTTTTTTGTGACATAGGTGTTTAGTTGTCCTTCATGCTAATGGCTGGATTTTGGGGGAGCATAGAGAATCAGTCAGTAACTCATATAAGAGATCTTTTACTTGTTTTTCTTCAGCCTAAGGTACTTTATCTTTTCTGTTAGTCCAGTTAAGTTCCATGGCACACTAGAATCTGTTAAGAGTCTATGCACCCAGCAAAAATTCTTGAGAGTGAACATATTTTGTGTTACAAAGCACTCAACTTTTTCTAGTTTTGTAAACACAAGCCACTTTTCAAAGATGTTCCATTTTAAGTCAAATCTGTGCATTTTGCCTTTTTGATATGCTGTGCTTCTTACTATTTGCCTTTCAAGTAAGACTTACTATGATAACACTGAGGACTAATCTCTGCCGCTTTTTCTTGTGTTGATTTTTTTTTTCCTGGATCAATTCCACCAGTTTTAATACAATTAAACAAACACCATAGCACTCATGTTGAGCAAGGCAGGCAAAATCTGGGCTCGAGATGGTGATGTCATTGCTGTGCTAGCTGGGTCCTGACCTCAGCAAAGCCTTGCTGGCAGTTCTTAATGCAGATAATGCTTAAGGAGATCTCTATCTGCTTTCTTAAAAAGCAGATAACTTAAAATAGACTGTAGCAACACTCATGGATTTTTTCTGTTAGGTTCTGGCAGCCCAAGTTGAAAGTGTATTTCTGAAAGGTTCGCCCCAAGTTGTTTATGGCATTCCCAGATATTCATCATTAAATTCTTCTGCAGCCCATTGTAAAATACAAAGACTCTAAATCCCTCCAGGCTTCACAAAGATCTGTGCAGAGATTATAAATGAGCAGCAGATTAGCGCCAGATGAAGAAATCTGTTCTGTTAGAGAGCTAATCTGTTCAGTCAGTGGGCGGGTTTGCTGCACATCCTTATGGCAAGGTCTGACAAATCTACCTCCCTGCATTTGGAATTTTGTTCGAAATCAGCGTGTCACTTTGGATCGTTTTTTTGTCCTCTCAGGTGACTGACGCCCTCTCTGGCATCTCTCCGGTGCTTGTGCTTGTTGCAGGCAGCATGGCTGTACTGGGCTGGGCTCTGCCAGGTAGCAGGGAGGCAACAGGCAATGCTGAGAGCATTAGCAAACCATGAGAAGGCTGATGATGAGGACTTGGAAAAGAAAAGAACTCAGAAAAGGTGCAACTATTTTCAAAGCCTGTGGCAGGATTAAGGAGGCAGAGACGCCTCCTCAAAAAACTGAAGAGGAGCAGTCACATGAGCGCACAGGCTGTGTGCGGCACTCGCTGTGCCATGCCAAGGTGGCACAGGGGGGCCTTGCCACAGGACTAGGAGCTAGTTTTGCCTGACTTTTAATCCTGGCTAAATCATTGAATCCCCTCTGTGATCTCTGACAAGTTAGAGAATGTAGATATAGAAAAGTCTTATTAGTGCACATAATCCAGTTCTCTCCAATACAGGATTAGCCCGTAATCTTTATTCGCTAGTATTTCATGGGATGGAGCTTCTGACACGCTACCTGTAATACAGTGTTCTACCTGTAGTACACTACTGCTGCTTCTACTGTCTGGTGTTCTCACAGCCAGAAAAGTCTTTTTTTATATTGCTTTAAGATGAAAGTATTAAAATAATAGCTCCCTATTATTCCCATTTCTGCCCCTATAATGAAAGCAGCATTGGAAAATAGGTCTTCTAAATCTTAACTCATGTATAAAAAACAATCAAGGTGAGCAGTTCCTCCTATAAACAGCTGTAAACAGAAATAAGCTGTATTTGTGATGTCACTTGACCTGCCCTGCAGGCAGCCATTCCAAGGGTAGGCTGTGCTTGCCCCCTTCTCCTCGCCATCCACTACTACCTCCTGCCAGGCCAACCGGGCTTGACCAGGAGCTGTGACCCAGGAGCAAGATTAATAGCAAATACTTTGTGTGAAATGAAGTGCCTCTATCTGCCTGCAGGAACATTAAAAGAACTAAGAAAAAAAAGGTTTAAAATAACAAAACCTTAAAACTGATGTAGGTTTTAAACCTAAAGTAGGTTGTCAGCTATAGTCTATGTTCTCACTGTAGTCAATGGGTGTGTACTCAGTTCAGCCCAAGAACATAGAAAGCAATTTACCTAACCAACTAGACACAGGAATTTTTTTCAGAGAAAGCTGATAAGTTCTCCAGACCCCACTAGCTGTATCAACTAGACAGCCTAAACCCTACTCACGATGTTTGTGGGCTCTGCCTGACATCTTTGTGGTAGACAGGTGGTGTAGCCTGCACAAGGTAAGGCCAAGGCTTTTGTACTGGCCCTGGAACCTCTGCAGTGCAAGGAAAGATCTGTTCCCAAAAGCCTTATGTTTTCAGCTGCAGTTTTGCCTAAGGTGCTACTAGTGGTTCTATCCTTTTCATAAAAACAGGAAGACTGCACTTGCTTGGATCCTTGATTTCTGTGGATGCTTGGTCTGCCAAATTGTCAATTTAAATCTCCAAAAACACAAGGGTAGCATAAAAATAAGATTATTTTCTTTCACAGAGGTAGAAGTGTTCTGAAGGTGCTTCTGTTGATTCACTGAGCATGGTGGTTGAGTTCAAGTAATCTATCTTATAACAGAGCTACTGCAGAGAAAAAAATGATACCTTTGGTTAATGCTAACAAAATATAGTGAGGAGTGTTTTCTTGGTTGAACATGGCAAAAGAGTGCAGTGGTCTGTTTGTGGACTTTCAGCATGTCAAATTCTTATTTCTGGGTTATCCAAAAATGTATTTAGTTAAGAAACAGCTGGTATTTTCTTTATGGACAGGTTTTTTATTTTGCAGAGTAATTTTTAAACAAATTGGCTCACATATTGCACTAATAAAATAATGTTATGTGTAGAGGTCTTACATGATTTCTGGCTAATGTTTTGTTGACAAGTGGCTCCTTACATTTGACTCTTTTGGCCTCAATTTCTTCATTCATATAATTCTTTATGACATTAAGGGAAACAGCTTACTGTATTACATAGAAATAGGATATGAATTAACATACCTTACTATATATATGCATATCTATATAGTATACATATGTAGATTTATTCATCTACAGCATCTAAATGAACTTCTATGATTTGGCTGTCCTATAATCTCTAGTAAGAGATCGTGAATGAACCAAGCATTTTTTGCGGATGTGGAAATCCTTTTTTTGCCTATAAAATCACTTCAATAAGAACCAGAAGATGGCTATGACAGATCTGGGTCACTAAGACAATGTGATGTGCACTAGCAAGATGTTAGAAGCAGCAATGTATGTATGGAGCTCTTTTAGAGACTGGGTACAAAGAGCCTCCTTGGTTGCCAGGTCTCAGCTCTTTCTGTCATGTCATGTAATCTGTTTGGTAAAATGAACAAGCTCTGTCTTTATCCATTACTTGCCTCAGAAGACTCTTCTCCTGTTATTAGAAACATTTTGCTAGTTTGTGATTCAGTTTTTTTAATGGGTAGTTCATCTTATTATTTTTTTTTCTGTGGCTCAATCATTTTCAGTTCAAATGTATTCTTTTTCATGTAGGTGTGATTGGAATCATGTGAAGCATTCTGGATGAGGCCATAGCATTGTTTTCCACAGTACTTTTTAAACTCACTTGAGACTGCCCGACACGACATAGTCACAGCCTTGTCACTTCAACAGCAGAAAGAGATCAGGGTGCCCAGTTCTTTCTCCTCTCTTGTTTCCAACTGACAAGTCCAACAGCTAAGATTATTAATGATTAAGAGTATGATCTTGCACTTTGTCCCATTAGTTCCTGTCCCTTTTGGGGCAGAGATCAGGTGTTTTGTATTACATTAAAAACTGCAGTAAGAAGACTTTTAATTAAACTTTTTGAAAGGGGCATTTCTAAAGGGTGAAAAACCTTACGACTGCTCAAACACAGTTCAGTTACCCAGACGTAAGTGTCTAATTCCATAGGAAAGCCACCTGCCTCCAGCTCCTTCTTGAGAAGGATGTTAGCTCACCATTTGTCACAGCTGCTTTCCCTGTCCAAATGCTTGAGTATCTGATGTGTAGGCAACTGAATCCTGCCCTGGGACTGAGGTTCAGGTCCAGATTTGGATCATAACCCTCAGTTTTGGTCTTCAGTCTAGGTGTCTACAAGCAAATTGAATGTGTCTCTGTAATGTCACTGTGAGCTAGTTAATAGAGCTAACTAGGTAAGAAAGAAAATGTTAAAAGAGTTGAAAGAAGTAGTAAATTCCCATAGAGAAGACAGAATGATCTTGCTTGCTGGAGGCTTTCTGATGTTTTAAAAGAGGACAAAACAAACAAAAAAAAGTAAGGAAGAAATGAGAAATTTTAATTATATAATATACTTCTTCCATTTCTTTATTTTTGTTCTTAAGCTGTCCACTAAGGTAGTAATGTTGGAAGACAGAGTATGAATGAATCTGAGTAAGTCAATAGGAAGTAAGAAATTCAAACTAACATAATTCAGCCCACAAGGCAAGGCTTTTCTACCATTTATTCTTCTTGTCTTCGAGGCTTCTTATGTAAATATTTGGGATTTTGGCAGGGTGATTTGTCTTTGTTATTGCAGTGAAACATTTGCTGCAAGCATACTGACTGAAGTCTGCTTCATAATTATTTGCAGTAACAACTCAGCAATGGAGACTTAGGGTTGTAAAACTGCCAATTCTGTATTAATGTGATCTTCTTCTCTTCCTCTCCTGACTGCAGCAAGCACATAATTGGTGGAGGAAGTCTGCAAAGCAGAACAAGCAACCGTATCCATCTGTGTCAACAGATTCCCACTTCACCACTCTGCCAGCCTTTCTTCCTCAGAGCCACCAATCTGTCTCTGAACAGCCACAAGAAATGGGTCAAAAAAGGGTACACCACACGAATGGCCTTGGTCATTATCTTGGTTTCTCCCAGCAGGACTTGAGACACAGTGATCAAGGCGACTTCACACGCAGATCCAGGAGTGCCTCCAGCATTTCTTGGTCATTTCAACGAAGCAAGTCCCTGTTCTGCTTGCCCACAGTGAACTCCTCTTCAGCATCAGAGACATTTCATTTCAGTGAACCATTTCAGTTTTTGAATACTGGGTTACCTGCAGCCAGGTTAAAAACATGGAAATGCAGCCCCAAGCTTAACATTGATGACCTGGAGGGTGCCCAAGAGACTGATGTGGACACAGGGATGAAGCTGTCCTTCTCAGACCTGTCTGTGGTTTCTGCACACTCTGCCCTTAATGGATTTTGCAGTGAGTTGGAAGACTCTCTTCCATCACAGAAACAAACTGTCAGTAGGGCTAAACAGGCAGCCACCAGTGGGAGGCCTGTATCAGCCATGTGCAATACTTTTGAGTCAGTTGATGGTTCACTGCCTTCTCTTACAGAATGGTCTTCCAGCTCTTTCACATCAGCATCTCTCTCCAGGCAACACAAACAGCCCTTGAGAGCACCTCCCTGTTCTTTGGATGATCATGTTTGCCCAGCTTCACCAGTAAATGAAGAAGAATTTTACATCTGAGGTTTCTCTATCTTATACCTCCCAGAGCAAATGTGTTCTACTTTTGAATGACAGCAGTGGGTCCACCTTGAGCTTACGAAGGTTCCTTGCTGAGGAGTAGGTGATGCAGAAGAATATGTTAAATATTTGAAGAAAATACTCAGAACCCTCTGAGACTGGCATTCCCAAACTGAGTACAGTAAAGCAGTCTGAGATTGCACCCTGTATATTTGTACGGGAGGATATGATCAGCACAGAGGCTTTTGCACAACAGTGAAAGGTGGATGTTTTCTGACCAGCCCTTGGACTGGTGGTGAAGGAAATGCCAGAAGAGAGAAGAGGCACATAGTATTCCATTTTAATTTGGTAGAAAATGAAGACTAAGTTGTGACACCAAACTGCTTTAACTTTTCTGAGAAATTCCTTAACTCAAGAAAGATTAGAAAAGAAAGGGGTCTTATTTCCCTTTCACAGGTTCCAAAGGCAGCTCTAAGCACAGCAGGTCCCAGCAGCGCAGCCCAGAAGGGTCAGACAGGAAGTTTCTTGTGTGGAAACACTTTCCTTCCAACCTTTGAGAGCTGGCAGTGGTGAGGTGGGGCAGAATCACACAATCATCAAGGTTGGAAGAGGTCTTCAAGGTCATCTAAGTCCAAGTGATAACCTAGCACTACCATAATCACCCCTAAACCATATCCCCCAAGTGCCACATCCAGACAGCTCTTGAACGCTTCCAGAGACTCACCCCACCCCCTCTCTGGACAATTTATTCTAAGGTCTGACTACCCTTTCAGTGAATAATTTTTTTCTAATATCTAATCTGACCCTTCCGTGCTGCAAGTTAAGGCCATTTCCTCTTGTGCTTTCACTCAAGACATGGCAGAAGAGACTGACCCCCATTTCACTGCAACCTCTTTTCTGGTAGTTGTAGAGATCAGCGAGATAACCCCTGAGCCTCCTTTCCTCCAAACTGAACAATCCCAGTTCCCTCAGCTGTCCTTTATCAGACTTTTGCTCCAAACCCTTCACCATTGCCCTTCTCTGGACACACTCCAGCACCTCCATGTCCTTCCTGAATTGTGGGGCCCAGAACTGGACACAGGATTCAAGGTGCAGCTGTCACCAGTGCCAAATACAGGGGTCAATCACTGCTCTGGTCCTGATGGCCACACTATTGCTGATGTGTCATTGGCCAGGATGTCATCGGCCTTCTTGGCCACCTGGGCACACACTGGCTCATGTTCAGCTGCTGTTGACCAGCCCCTCCATGTCCTTTTCCAGCCACTCTTCCCCCAGCCTGTAGCAATGCATGGGATTGTTTTGACCCTAGTGAAGGACCCAGCACTTGGTTCACTTATTGAACCCCACAAGACTGCCCTCAGCCTATCAGTCCAGTCTGTCACAATCCCTCTGCAGAGCCTTCCTGCCCTCCAACAGATCCATACTCCTGTCCAGTTTGGTGTCATCTGTGAAGTTACTGAGGGTACACTCAATCCACTCATCCTAGTCATTGATGAAGATATGAAACAGATCTGGCGCCAGTGCTGAACCCTGGGGAACACCACTAGTCATCATCAACCAACTGGATTTAGTTCCATTCACCACCACACTCTGGGCCTGGCCATCCAGCCAGTTTTGTTCAGTGAAGAATCCACCCATCCAAGCCATGGACAGCCAGTTTCTCCAGGACAGTGCTGTGGGAGACAGTTTCAAATGCTTTCCTGAAGTCTGGATAGACAACATCCACAGACTTTACCTCATCTACTAAGTGGATTACATTGTCATAGAAGGAGATCAGGTTGGTCAAGCAGAACCTGCTTTTCATAAACCCATGCTGGCTGGGCCTAAGCCCTTGGTTGTCCAGCACGTGCCCATGATGGCACTCAGGATGATTGCTCCATGACTCCCCAGTACCGAGGTCAGGCTGACAGGCCTGTAGTTCCCCAGATCATCCTTCCAACCCTACTTGTAGATGGGCAATACATTTGCTGATTTACAGTCAACCAGCACTGCTGGAAAAGGGTTCAAAGGGGTTTGGCCAGATCTTTTGCCAGCTCCCTCAATACTCTCAGGTGCATCACATCAGGGCACATAGATGTGTGTCTAATTGGGATAAAAGGTCATTAACCTTTTCCTCACGGATTGTGGGGACTTCACTCAGCTCCCCATCCCTAACTTCCAGCTGTCATTGCTGGATATCCTGGGGGCAGCTGGCTTTGGTGTTAAAGCTTGAGGCAAAAAAGGCACCTCAGCATTTTCCTCATCCCTTGACACTGTGCTGCCCTGTGCATCCAGCAAGGAATGGAGATTCCTTAGCCCTCCTTTTGCTGCCAATGAAACTTCTTTGGAAGAAGTGTCACTCCTTCCCCAGGGAAGAGGAAGTTCCACTGTATCTCTTACTCTGACTGACCAGGATGCAGAAAGTGCCAAAAGGGAAACCTAAGAGAACATTTTCAGCCCCTTTCCCCAGGAAGCCTATCCTTTCCAGCTAGAAGGGAGCCATCTGGACTGTTGTCTGAACCAACCTGTACAGACAGTGGTAACCCGAGTAAACCATGTTTGCTACTTCTAACTCAGGCAATACAGCTTACCTTTTTGGAATACAAACCAGAAAAGATAACCCAGCATTTTTATATATTGCTACACCATTGGACCTAAATAAAAGAGAACTCCCTGATTTTTAAGTGCTTATTATTTTTCTGTTTAAAATAATTAATGCAGAAACTTATTCTTCATATTTCCAGTGCAAGCATACTTCTTTCTGGGTAAAACATAATTCTTCTCGAATACCTCTCTCCAAAGGGAAAATTAATCAAATTTTACTGGCTTTCAAAATGTGTTTCTAAAATATGCATTCTTGATAACCTGTTTTGCTCTAATAAATTTGGTGTTAAAAAAAAGTAAGTGAATAGCTGCTAATATGACAGCTAAATACCTTCACCAGGATTTAAGTCATATAAACAGATTTTATAATGCATGTTCTGAAAAGTTACATTTTTGTCTGACAAGTGTCACTGATTACAACTCTGGTCTAGCCACTGGGGAAATGACCATATTAAAAGGTGTATGTATAATGCTGGATGTAACCTATATACAGGTGCAAATGCTGAAGACCTACCATGATGGCATTGTGGTGTGTGGAATAAAAAGTCCTTTTTAGAGAAAGATATTTGCTGTATTACCAGGTAATTGTAATCAAAAGAACTGCTGCTTTGGAGGGGAAAAAAAAAAAAAAAAAGTGAAAAAACACACACATACTGTAAATAATAGTTACCAAAAGTGGAACAGCTCCCCTGGCTCGTTTAGGCAATTACATAGTTTTTACAAACTATTCTGGAAGAATGTCCAGAGGAAAATGAATACAGGTTTATAAAGGAAGAACCTGCAGCCTGAGTCCAGGAGAGGACTGAGGGATAGTCAAGGCTTTTTCCTTTTGCTGTTGTTTTCTCCACACAGAAAACTGAAGTCCAAGTCTCCTCTCCGTGAGATGCTGTCATAGCATTTAGCAGGGGTAGACTTTGTCTTTTGTGCTAAACACGATGAATAAATAGGAAGGTCTATTCAAGGTAAAGAGCACAGAAGATTATCAGTCTTCTCCAGCCCTCTAAAACTGTTTAGACTTACTGCAGTTTTGGGTAAACTGTTCTCTTTCTGGGACCAAAAATAGCACGGATGAAGCATTTGTCATGGTGTGCTTGTGTTTACCTGCTCTGTGCTCCTTCAGACCCCACGCAGTTTTTCCTCTGATTCTCGTGACCTTTAGATCAAATCCCCCCCTGGAACACATGAACCTGAATTTTCTAAAGTTGTATTCCCATGTTATTGTTTGTACATTGCCAAAATATATATAAAATACTGTGAAGTCAGACTAGCCACTTTTTCCATCAGCTTGCATGTCACCATACAAACAGTGATGCCTAGGACAGTCAGCATCCATGGGTTTAAATTTATGCTTCATTATTTTCTGTCCATAATCACAATATTTTCACAATATTTTAATAATACAAATAACATTCGATCTGGACATGAAATAATAAATTTGTTTGAGGTGGTGTAGCTGTCCAATTCTGGCATCATGCCAACACTGAAACTCCTGACGAAAGCCGATTGGGGTTTTTAATGAAGAGGAAGCTCTGAACCATCTTTCCACCTAAGGCATGCCTCTAGAAGGAGTCCATCACATCTGGGGGCTGTTGCCTGATGTTGCAGGAAGCACTGGTATTGGAGATCCACAGGGAAGCACAGCACAGCTCAAGTGTCAGTCATGTGGTTCATGTGTGTTATTAACCAGCAGCATCCACGAGCTCCACGAGCATCTCAGCTCCAGATTTTGCCGCATTAATCTTGATGGGAGGAGAGCCAAGGGAGTGTCCACAGACCCTGAATTTGTACTGTCCCCACTGGTTCTGTCTCCAAGTATTTCTGTTCTGTTTACTGATATCTCACTAGAGGGTAAAGTTTTAATTGTTTACATTGATGGTGCTTGTAACCAAATCTTGTAAAAAACTGAGTGTCCTACTGTCAGGAAAAACAGAGGTGATAGTGTACAGAAAACTTTTTGTCTATAAAAGGAAAGCCACATTATGAAGCGTGTGTCACTGAAGGTAGGCTTCATTAATTCTCTTCCCATTATTTAAGAAGGGGCTCATCTCTTCACAGACTTGAATATGCACAAGTTTCATGGTGTTTACTTACTGATTTGGTTAAATTATAAACAGTGTATTTTGAGAATTGCAGGTTTTTCCTGAACTTTTTCTCCTTCTCACCCCAGAGTACACTGCTTCTGTGAAATAAAATAGAGGTGGAAAGTCAGTTGTACATAACCTTCTGCGTGTTCATTTATTAAGTGTTGCAGACTTCGAGTATTTTAACTAGGTTTCCAAAATTACTGCCATTCCACAAGCTCTACAGCTTTGGCAGTGTCTGTTGGTGGGATAATTACAAAATAAACACAGCAAAACTTTTTTTTTTTTTGGACTCAGTTTTGCCTCTGTAGACTGGGTCTTTTGATTCTTGCTGTGGTGTTGTAAATCATTTTCTCTAGTAAAGCTGAATGATAAAATAGGAGCTGTGACACAAATTGGTAATCTTACATGCTTAAATCTCATCTGGGTTTGTTTGATGCACATTGGTCTTCATAATCATCCTTTCATCTTATTTTCATCAGTGTCTGGTGTTACCTATTATGCATTTCCTTATTCCCCCCATGGGACATGTTTGCATGTCAGTATTACATTGTATATGCAAAGCTGTGTAGGTTTGGCTTTATTTGGTTTTTATGGTTTTATGGTTTAACATTGTGGATTTATGTATATTTTTATGGCACTTACAGAGCTGTAGAAACACCATCAGTTGGAAGAGACCTCTGGAGGTCATCTAGTCCAAAGCGTCTGCTGAAAGCAGGCACAAAGCTGCTCAAGCCTCAAGCTTTGGAGTTAAACAAAGTTGTTCAGGACCTTGTCAGGTCATATTTAAAAGTTTCTAAAGGTGGCAGTTTCACAGTGTATCTGGGCAACGTGTTCCAGTGCTTACCCACTGTAATGGTGAAGAATTGCTTCCTAATCTGAAGTAAGAATTTCCCATGTTAAAAACTGTGATCTTTCCCTCTTGTTTCACTGAGCACCTTTGAGAGATCCTGGCTCTGTCTTCTCTATAATCCCACTTTAAGTGCTGCAAGACTGCAGTTGCTGTTGGTCTTCTCACTCCCTGACCATCTGAACTCTCTCAGGTTTGTCAATATCACTCTTGTACTGACAGTTCCAAAACTCCACACAGATGTATGGATGTGGTGGTGAGTGCTCAGTAGAGAGGAAGAATAACTTCTGTCAACCTGATGGCACCTCCCTTGCTTAAATCACCCAGTATCCTGTTGGTCTTATCACTGCAAGGGTGCCCTGCTTAATCATGTTCAGCTTGCTGTTTAGTGGGACCCCAGGGCCTCTTTCTTCAGAGCTGCTCCCTAGCCAGGAGATGCTTCCTCCTGTGCTGTCACACCAGGTTAGTCCATGCCAGGTGCAGGGCTTGCATTTGCTTTTATGGAACTTAGTGAATTTCTCACTAGCACCTTTCTCCAGCCAGTGAAGGTCTCTGTGAGTGGCAGCCCTGCTCTTCAGTGTATCAGTCATGCCCATCACATTGGCCAGTTTCTGTTGCACTGTCAGTGGTCACCTGTTCAGCCCCATGGACTGGTGTATGTCCAGCTTTCTGCATCCCTGGCTCAGTCTTCTAGTGGCATTAGTAGTTTTCTCCTCAAAGCTTTGCTGCTAGATACAGACACATGGCAAGCCTAGCAGAACATCTTGTGAGTGACAATCTTGTGACTGAAGGCAGAGGTTTTTCCAGTTGGCAGATTTTTCCAGTTACAAAAGACAGGAATTTTTCTAGTCCTGAATAACTCCCAGGTTGTTTAAAGATGGTTCTGTCTTCTTGATTGATTGGGTTGTAGGAGATGCCCACAACAATATCCCTTTTGTTAGCTCATCCTGGCCGATGAGCTCTTGAGTTTCTCACCCTCTGTTCCCTCACAAACATGCACGAATTCATGCTACTCAGTTGTTTAGAGCACAAACTTCATCACCATCTTCCACCCTCCCATTAAGAACCTGTATCCAGCCATGGCAGCTCTGGACCCAACTGCCCCATCTTATCTTTAAATCATCTGGTTTTACATCCTGAGATTGCTGAGGTCTTCCAAGAGTGACTTTCAGGTTCAGCAGCCTGAGCTTTGGCACTGGCCATCCCAGCTGCCCAACAGAATGGAGCTACCCAGGTGTTGGGAAGACAGTCCCACTTCACAGAGGGCTGAGGAAACAGTTTCAAACTGCGTAGGTGTTAACTACTGAAGAAGTCAGAATATTGGAACACATTGGTGTTTGCCTCTTTTCCATTTTCTCCTATCAGGCTGAGAAGTCTCAACGCAGTTACTCATTCTTCATAGGAAAGCCATTCCATGGGGTTTTTTTTGTTTTGTTACCCTTCTTTTACCTTTCTATGCTGTGTGTTTTTTGAGCTAGAGGTTTCATAAATACACATAGTTTTGGGAGATGTATGTAGATGCACTGTTTGAATGTATAGTAGAGCTTGAAGATGTTTTCCATCTTACTCTGTTTCTTCAAGTAATGGAACTTGCTGCTTCGGCTGCAGCTGAGCACTGAGCTACCCTTTTCATAGATACTTACATAGCACCAAAGTCCAATTCTCAAGCAGAAAAAATCAGTTGAGACCCTACTATCATGTATGTAAAATGAGATATTTTTAAAATGTAATTAATTTTCAAATTAGCTACGTTCAATTTCATCTGCTTTTTTATTGCCCAATTGCTATCTATTGTGAGACTTTTCTGCAGCTTCCCCAGGTGTTCATCATCTTTACTGTGTTGGATACTTAATAACATCAACAAACTCTTATCTCATGAAGCCTCCCTTTTTCCAGGTTTAAGCCATGCTGAGCAATGTAAGCTTGAGTACAAATCCCTGCATGACTCCACTGCCAACCTCCTTCCACTGTCAGAGCTGGCTATTTATTTCTACCTTCTGTTTCCTGCCTTTTAATCAGCCCTTTATTCACATAACCTTACCTCTTAAACCATCACAGCAGCATTTCTTGTAAAGGCTTTGATGAACGGCTTTGGAAAACTGCTCCTAGCTGTACACCTATTTGTTGATGCCTTCTGAAGCCCCAAATATATTTATGAGGTGTGATTTCCTTTTATAAAACCATGTTGACTCTTCCCAAAAAAATCCTCAAACCTATGTCTGTTTGGATAATGACTTGTCTCTCATCTGAGCCCAAGTGTTACTTGAGTACAGAGCAGTCCTCCCTGTGGCATTCTTTGCCAGCCTCCAGTATTCAGCATAGTGCAGATTGCTAAATTTACACACCGTCCAGACTTCCTGAGCCAAAAACTGCTCAGATCACTGTGTGACCAACTGCTACATTGTGCTACCAATGGATTTATCCTCCCTCAATTTGTCGGATTTCTTGTTGAATCTCTCTTTATTCCTCGGGTTTCCACAGCAGCTCAGGGCAATGAGCAGCACTGAATTCATTCCCTGCATGAGAGGAGAGACACGTTCATTTGCAGCCTTCACCCAGAAAGTTTCACTGAGCACTTTTTGCTCCAGGAGAAGTCAGTGCAGGCTTCTGCCTCAGTAGCTGGGAAGGATTGTATCCCCATGAGCTCAGGAACGAACGGGTTGTGGGATAGCTGGGGAGGAATCCAGCTGCTTCTTTTGGAGAGCATTGCACCCTTCCAAGGTATAAATCCTGTGGTGGGATATGTCTTCAGGGGTAAATGGAAGTGGGACAGGGAGCAAGTTCAGACACCGGATTGTTTGATTGCTTGTTGTCTCTGTTTCGGAGCACTGCAAGCAGCTTTCACCAAGACACTTTCTGGTGGTGCCCTTCAGCCCTAGAGCTGTTCCCACTATGGAAGGACATCAGGCTTTGGCCTCTCTGTCTCCAACACTCTCCCGCCACACTTTTTTGCATCTTCCTGTCCTCTAATGTTCCCTTGGATATCCCACAGCATGGAACTCAGCCTCTCAGGGTCATGCTGTAAAAAACACCTCTCAGCTGGGCTGCAATGCAGTGCTCACTTCAGTTCAGGTCACAACCCCGGTGCACTGTGGGCTGGTTGTGCCCCAGAGTTGTACGGATCCTGCAGCAGTCCTGGAGGGAGGCCAGGCCAGCTGCTCTCCGGTGTGTCTAGTGACCCGTGGGGCATCTCTGAAGGGTGTGGACACAACTCAAACAGTGCTGGGCTGGCCTTGGAGCTCGAGAACAGTATTCAAACTGCTGCTTTTTCATTTTTTAGCAGTTTACAGATAGACAGTGTTGCTTCAATTTGGCCACAGAAAGGGAGTCTGCGAGGGCCTCACATCCTGCCCCTGCTGTGGCTCAGCCTCCTGCATTAAAGCATGGCTGACGTTTTAATCAGTTGTCCTTTTTAATCACTTTCCTCCTGGATATACGGTGCACGAAATGGAAAATAGCTTGGTAGGCGAAGGCTATTAATCCGATCTGCCTGCCATGAGTGGGAACTGCCGACTTAATGGCACAGGGTGAAACGGCGATGGGAGCGGACCCAGGCGAAGCTGACCGGGCGCTGGGAGAACGACCCCGCCCGCAGCTGCGGGAGAGCGGAGCGCCCGCGGCAGGGCAGCGTGCGGGGCTGGTGCGCCGCCCCGGGAAGCCACCAGCCTGCACCAGGCTGCTGGTGCCATCTCCTGGCTCTCGCTCACGCCAGCTGCCACCCGCGAGGCACCGGGGAGACCCTCAGGCTCTGCCTGGCCCAGTGCCCTGCTGCCCTCGCAGCCTCCCTGCCGTTTTTCAGCCCAGGCTGCCGGCAGTGTCCGTGCTGCGCTCCCACCCCGCCGCTCTGCCTCTCTGCCCTCCCTTCCGTGGCGAAGCTGGGGAGCACCATAACCCATGTGGTGTGTGGCTCCATGACCCGAAGGGCTCTGCCGTGTCCTTTCCCTGCACCGGAGCCAAGGGCGAGGAAGCAGCCACAGCCCACGGGGCGACCCCTCGGGGCTGCTCTTGGGATGGAGCCGAGCATCCGCTGAGAACGAGCCCCTGAGCACGGCACGGTAAGCCTGTCACGAATTCCTCTGTTTACTTTGATGAAAATTTCAACCCTCCTGGTACGGAGATAATCTGCTAAGTGTGACCCAACTCCTGCCAAGACAATGCTTCTTGTGAGGTTAGCAGTGCTACTGGAGAGCTCCTGCTCCTTAGGTGTAATGAACCTGGGGACAGGGCTGCCCGGAACAGATACTCCAAGAATGCAACACATAATACCAATTTTATAATTCCCCCTGCTTCTATGAATTAACAGCCATTTTTTGCAGTTCACATGTACTGTTACATGGACAAATTTTTATTTAAAGTGGGCTGTGATTAGGAGCAAGAGGGGTTTTTTTTCATATGGTTTACCATGACATGGTTGTGAGTCACACTTTTTCATACTTTTTGGAGGTTGTTTTTTTTTTGTCACAATAAAGTAAAGCTTTAACTAATTACTCTGTGCCTCTGCTTATGGAATTTGACTGGATGCCAGTGTTCCCCTGTTGTGCCATGTAAAGCCACAGAAATGCAGCCTCTGCCCTTCAAGTTTCTCTCCCTGACACTTTGCTGCCTTGGTTTCTTTCAAGAGCTC
>VZTR01010926.1:116698-147946 GCA_013400775.1 Chaetops frenatus
TCTCCTCTCCTCTCCTCTCCTCTCCTCTCCTCTCCTCTCTTCTCCTCTCTTCTCTTCTTTCTCTTCCCATTCAGCTCATTCCACTCCATCACAGAACTCCAGGCCCATAGAAGTCCCACTCAGTACAGTACTGTCTCCTCCTTGGCCAGCTCCCCCAGCTCCCAGACACAGGCCTTGTCTCACCCCTTCAGACAGGTCTCAAGTCTGAGGCTGCGCTTGCAGCTCCATGTCCAGAATGAAGCAGGACAGCACCCAAGGGCTCCTTTCCCTTCCTGCCCTCTTTAGCACCTCCTTACTAAATCCATTGGATTTGGTACTTACCTTGCCTCTAGCAGACTGCAAGGGGCAAAACTCTGCTTTTTAGCATCCCTGGGAGTCATTCAGTGACACCACAGACATGCAGCTGCTGGTGTGCTCTGTTCTCTGCAATGGAGGCTCGCTGTCTCTTAGACATCCCAGGTCACCAACAACATTTTTTGATGATGCCATTTTTGGTAGATGGCCCAAAGAAAAATTGGCTGTTCTCTGGAGTGACAGCTAGATTGCAGCCTGACATGAATGAGGAGCATAGCAAGATGGAACAGATTTTTGCTCCAAGACTTCTCTCCTGATGTGTTAATTTTGGCAGCATCAGTTGGAGAAAAAAAATGAAATTATCTTATTGGAGTTGTGTACAAAAGAGAAGAAACAGGGGAAAAAAAAAAAGATGTGTGAATCCATGTTGATTATTTTGAAGCCATTAACAAGTGGCATCAGAAAAAATTTTGACAACCATATGGACTTCCAGAAGTGTGAAATCTTCTGAAAATGATGTGCAGACATGTAAGGGCTGGCATAAAAAAAAGAAAATAAGACAAGATGTGGATGGGTGGAGAAGTACAGACGGAACTGCAGTCTGTGATACAAGAGTTAAGATTCTGGGTACATGAAAAAGAATGATACCTAGAAAAAAATTATATAAATTAAATCAAATTAAATTAAATTACATGAGAGAAGCCTCCCAAAGGTAACAGGAATAACAGTCAATCCTATTTCTTATTGCTGGTTTTCACAGCTAGACTCTGGGGAACAGCAGTGCCAGGGACTGAGCAACAGCTTCCCACTGAAATAATCATTGTTTTTCTGGAAAACTTCACTGGAGGTGCCACATTCAATCCAGATTTTACACGGGGCAAAAACCAGAGGTACAAGAGTGCAGATGCTGTTGAAGGGCATCAGCTGCTCTGGCTGAGGTCAGCAACTGCTGTGGCAGTGCAAGGTAGCTTGTCTGATGTTCACCAAGAGGACACATTTATCCCAGAGCTTGGGAAGTGCTGCCTGAGAGGCAAGTAGGATGACAAGAAAGCGGATTTTCACGTTTTGCAGCTTGGGTGCAGCACGTCTCCACACAAGCTGTATGTGCATGTGGCAGGGACATCCCCGTGGGCCACATGCAGGTGACACACACCAGAGGAGCTCAGCACTGCTCTGCTCTGCTGGGGAAGCAGGGCTGCTGGCAGGGGCAACTCATCAGATCCGGACAGGGGCCACCATGCTGCCTGAGGTCTCACCTGCTAGGAGAAGAGAAACTTGAGAGGTCTGTGCTCTCTCTGGGGACCAAGTTTAAATGCTGGCACTCTGAGCCTTTTTACAACCTAAGTGTTTGATGCCTTTCTCCTTTAAGTTATCACAGTGCACAAAAATGTGAGATACAAATTGCAGCAAAATGTTTTTCATGTTTGATTCATAAGTGGTTTTGATTTGCTTCTGTAATTTCACCTTCCCCTGTGGTAGCAATCCAGGTCAGATTCTGGCTGTATTTCTTGTTGCATCACGAGAGAATGGGAAAAGCAGATAAAAGGTGCAAAACTGAAAGTGGAAAACAAACCAGCCATGCCATCTTAAAGAAACAGGAACAAAAGTAGGCTGAACTCTCAGAGGAGAAACTATCTTTCATGGGAAAACACAGATCAGGGCAAGAGTTGGCTTTTATGTATCAATAGGGATGCATGATGGGATGAAATAGATGTTGCATAGGAAATGCATCTGTTTGCATAGTTTGGACACTGAAAAAGTAGAGTATCTGTGCACTGTATATACTGTACACTCCCCCATAGCCTGATGTTTTGAGTCCTCTTTCCATTCTGCAATATTTCCATTAGACCTCAATCTTTAAGAATTCAGAACACACCCAAAAATTTCACTCACATCTTGAATTTTTCCTTATGTCTTCTAAGTATATTCTTCCTTTCCTTCCCTTTGCCTTTCACTCAACAGTCCTTTGTTGTTTGGTGACATTAACACAATCACCAATAAATTCAGTGTTTCAGGATCTCTTTCCACCACTAAAGGTGGTACTTCGAGTTAGTCCTAAGAAGTTCCATCAAGAAGGTGTCACTGAAGAGAATGTGATGAACTGTATAGAGAAACATTTTTTTGCTATTTAAAAGGAAAACTCGTGAGAATACTTTAAGATGCCATGATCTGTATTTTCAGACTGTGGAGTGACAGGCCTAAAGAAAAGCTATCAAGACACACCCCACNATTTAATGAGGGATGGGGTTTAGCTGAGGAATTTAAATGATTGACTGAGAAGTATTTGAAATTCTTGAGGGTCATAAAAATCAAGGCAATTGGATCAATCCAACATAATTAATTTTGACACTACGACAACTGCTAGCGATTTCTTTTTTTCCCTCAATCTATGAGTATTTTTCTCTTCGTGAAATGTGGAAGTAAAGAGTCATTTTCCAAGGAACTGCAACATTAATTGTCCCCATATTTGACAACAGCACTTAAGGAAGGCTGTAGCTGTTCTATTTCTAAAAGAAAGGAAACACTGAAAAGGAAAAGTTTCTTAATTTGGGATTCATTCATTCATTCATTAGCTGGTCCTTTGACGCTTTTTCCTAATTAATAATGTTGTTATGAGACTAAGAAGCAACAAATAGACATTAAGCATGGGGGGAAAAGGCATCAAGAAATCAATGTTTTACATTTAATTACAACAGTCATGCAGAGATCAAATGTGCTGTGCCACATTTCAAGCAGAATCAGTGCATTGTCGTGCCCTTGAAGAAGCAACCTTCACCACAGCAATTAGCTTTTTAATACTTTTTCTATTCTGTTACTAGCAGTGTGTCTGGTGAAACAAGATAGTTTAACAGTTTATTTTTGTTTTATTCCAGAAAACAGATTTACTCTTTCCAAACACACAGCCTCAGGAGCCGGGAATACAGCAGTGCTGAGGGTCCCAGCTTGAAAGGCATCTCTGGACAAAAGTGCACCAAGCACACCTCCAGATTAATGAACAGCAGCCATCCTGTAGTGAATGACACATGCCTTCTGTGTGGCTTCACACAAGACCCTCAACCGTGTGGTGTCCCAGTCTTCCCAAGGAAAAGTTGAGAATAACCTTGTGTCACCAAGCATAGCTCTAATATAGTCCTGCTTACTGCAGAGAAACATAAACAAAACACTGTCTTTTTATTAGATGCCTATTCCAGCAGACCTCTATTTAAAGGAGAAGGCAGTGCTTGTTTTCTGTAGGAACTGGCTCTGCATTACAGCCCTGAAAGCTCAGTTTGGAGTCAGCTCTCTTCTCCTGCCCGTCTCCAGTTGCATCAGAAAGAGCTAATGGCCAGATATCAGGCAGCCTGCACACTTCTACAAGAAAGGGCTGCTGCCCAAAATTTCTGCCTCTCTGGGGCTTATTTTAACTCTCTTGATCTCCAAGAACTACAATGGCTCTGAGAGGAATGCTTCAGAGTTGAGGGGAAAAAGAGAAGAATGAGCTTGGAAAGCAAAAACACTACACTGGAAACCAGCACTTGTTCATGTGAGTGCATGCTTGCCTACTCCCATGGCCTGAGCTGGCTTTTGGCTTCACTCTTTGGAGCAGTCTGAACAAAGGTAAACACCAAGCAGTGAATCCCACTGTGCTCAGTGCAGGTGCCCTGGTCAACACTTAAACTGAAGAAACTCCACAGTAGTAGCTCCTTTGCAAATTTGTCTAGTGTTAACTACTTCAGGGTCAGCAAGTTCACTTTTCAGGATCCCATTTCTGGGACATTCTTCCCCCCTCACTTATGTTCTTCTATTTCCTTGTTCTTGACATCTGTATGAACATTTGCAACAATATACAGAATAAAAAATTCAATTTTAAAGTTGTTTCCCTGAGCAGTAAGGGCGATCCTATCAGCCTGCCTTCATCTGATGCATAAGGCCTGGGTGACCATCACGGATAAGGCAACATTTCAAAAGCCATGGTGCTGCACAGCTGAGGGTCTGTGAGAAGCCTGCAGACTGCAAGTCCTGTTTTGTCCTTCCCAGAAAAATTTTGTTTCAGTGTCTTGGATCCCTATTCAAGTGCTGGGCTGGCCATGCCACTTTTGGGGAGATCAAGATACAGAGCAGTTAGCACCCAGCATTAGCACTGGGTAGGAGCTCTTTTGGCTCTGCAGCAAGGTTTCACCACCACCTCATGTCCGCAGTTTTCCCTGTTGCCTGAGCAGAGGATGGACTAACCCTGGCACAGTGCACCACCATCACCTCCAACACCAGTGACTCAGAGGGTGCAACTGTTCCCGTGGGACTGAAATCCCACTTTTTAATGGCAGGCACATCTAATATTCCCCTTCTAGGTGTGTGTGTGTGTGTGTGGAGACTCCTCCCTTGACTGAGGACTCACCTCAGGGTTAATCCTCAAGGCTAAGAGGAAGAGATCTGCCCATAGTTGTTGGCATGGGTCAGTAAAATCAATCTGTACTTAATTGTTTTGCTAGCCTTAATACTGCTGTTTCAATATTGCTTCAATAAATAGTGCATTACAAGGTAGTTACAACTATCTGTACTGTGTAATAAATAATTCTGATTAGAGGTCTTTTAGTCTAATCATTGTAATTCTCACCATCAATAAAAATAATTAATAATTTAATTATATTTAATTAAATAAATAATTTATTTTATTCATATAAATATGCTTGGTTTTCCTTTCTTAATCTTGCGGTTCGCACAAAGATTCAATTACACCTATACAACCCTTTAAAGATAAAGTCTGGGGCAAAGATGATGCATCTGGACCTAGATTCCTCTCTGAGGAGGAGTTCAGAAAGCAAGGGGGTTCTTTATGCACCTCGTGACTCAATGAGAGCACTTCTCTAAAGAGCTTTTTCTGGAGTTTCTGTTCTGCTTGCCACACCTGCATCAGGGGAGGGCAGAGAGCAGGGATCTGGCCCGGGAGGGTGCCACACCAACAAATGCCACCTCTGAGCACAAAGTCTTGATAGAAGGCCATTAAGAAGAGGCCTTCTAATTAGTGCTCTCCCCTTCCCTGGCAGCTGCAGCTTTGCACAGCAGTCTCCCCGCTGCGTGTTTGAAGCTGTATCTGCCCGTGGCTCACCCGCAAGACGGAGCACAGACCTCCCTGCGTGAAGCACATACACCGGCAGATAATCCAGATCAGTTTGCCTCTGTGTACCTGGCAGCACGCTACTGTGCACTGACCAAATATCAGAAGAGTTTGTGGTTAATTAGGATCAGGTTAATCCCTGCTGACTGCCTGTCTCTGTGTAAAAAGGGCACTAGAGGTTAGAAAGTATTAAGTACCTTAAATGTCTACTTGCATAATGTAAAAACCTACTGAAGATCCAGCTTGAAAGTGTTGATGTGAAATAATTTACCCCTAGAGGCATTTAAATGTTCTTCTTATCCCATCAAAGCAGAAGAATCCATTAAAAAATTTCCAGGAGAAAATGTAACATATAGTTGACCATGAAAAATAATAAACCTGTAGAACAGTAGAGACAATACATCTACAAAAACGTGCCTTAGAGATTCTGAACACTTTTTCCGACTTCAAAGAATTTAGTTGAGCATAGAAACTATCATTTTTATAGCTGCAATAAAGCTTTTCTGTGATACAATTTTACATAGTTTTCAATTTCATTAGTTCCTATTCATCATAAGGATACAGCAGGTAATAATTAGATAGTTTCACATATACACCCATTCTGTGGTTCTCCCCATGGAGCCCAGAGGGCTTCATCAGAAAGACATATTTCCGTGTTCTGGTATGATCAAATTACTTAACACATTTGTGAAACTAAAATGTAGATTATATTTGGTTGAGATACTTTGCTATGCCTAAGCAAGTATGTGGTTATTGGACATGTCAAAATATGGAGAACCTTTGTGCTTTTCTCTTTAATTAAGGAAGTATCCCGAGGTTGATTTAAAAAAACTGAGCTTCTAGTAGGAAGACTTTTAGAGGCAATAATAAAAGATCTGTGGGTCTGTGAGAAATGTCAAATTTGCACACAGTTTCACATACCCTGACAGACCATTGGGCCTTTTTTCTTTCTTATTTTTTTTTTTACTGGCACATTTGTATAAGTATTGGGGACAATTATATAATAACAGGATATTAGCTTATTTTGAGGTCATCTGTTCTTGTGACTTACTCCCCATTTACAACCATAAGCTTCTCATTGTGACATCACCTTGGCGGCCTCAGCAGTACCTGTGATGTCACCAGAAGGGATTATAACCTGAAGCTGTGAGAGCAGATCAGCTCCCAAAGAATAAAGGTTTTTTGTTTTGCCCTGCCAGCAGGGGGGCATGGAAACACCCACCTACCCTCTCCATTTCACCACACAGGTTGGTAATGCCAGACCGGGGCTGCCTGGGCAGGAAAGGTTTGCTTAGTTTGGGTGAACTTGTGTGCAGTCAAGTGCCTGCAGGAGAAAATACCTGCAGCACAAACAAACACAACCGTGCTTCTCTGCCCAGCTCAGGGGCACATCGCTCGCTGGGTGCAAAGCCATGTCCTTCCATGGTATTCACACTGTAAATTCCCATTTCATCTCAGCTGTCTTGCCTATTCAACCACACCCCTCTTTCTGAAAACCAGAATTATTATAGGAAGTCAGCACTGCAACTTCATAAATATCTTTGTGTTCTCATCTTCTGTTTGGTTCCCTGTCGTTTCAGTCAGATCAGCAGCAGAAACTTCAGCTGGCAATGTGCTCGTAAGAGGACCTCTTCCAATGTCATTTACTTGGCATCATTCACTTGGCACTGTAAGAGACTGTGATAGACAGTTAGACAAGAATTTGGGGGTATCAGCTTTTAACTTACTTTGTAATCCATGTCAACAGCAAATGCATTTAGTTTGTTGGTTCATGGAGTTGTCTGGGAGGAAAATATGCTGCTGCAGTGCTGCTCCCCACTCCTGCTTTGGCTCACTGACGTGTCTTTTCTGAGTGTGAATCCCCACCAGGCTCCATGCAGGGTACTGACTCTATCTCAGACGCATTTTCAATCTGCAGATACCAAAAGGATGATGTCTAGGGGCAGAGGTGGCATTTCACAGGCTGGCAAGTCAACTCTGCACAGGCTGATGCAGCACCTCTGAGCCACTGCAGTCAGCTGAGCAGCTGATCTGAGACAGCAGCCCTCACAGGTCAGCTGTGCACCGAGAAAGGCTCTTATCATACATTCAGAGTCCACAGGGAAGAGGCTTTACTGCTAAGGTCTTCATATAACACTGCAGGAAATAGATACACTGTGAGATTGTCTCTTTGGACCTCATGCATCACTTTGCTGGTGTTCCTTAAGCTGTCTTCCCTATGAGACATGCATAGGACAACTACTGCATTACAACAAGGATGTGCTAAATCTTTAGTCTTTCCTCTATCGCCTTTTCTTCCTTTTTTTTTCTTTTTTTAATTTTTAGTTCAAATAAATTTCATCAACCTGAAAAAAGAGAAGTGATCTTATCTTCATAGTTTCTCAGCCCTTTTGAATTTTGTCTATTAAAAGATACATAATGAGAACAGTCACTGTCAGTTAGAAAACTGCTTGATTTGGGCTCTTATTCAGCCTGCACCTCTGTATGTGGAAACACCTGTCACTCCATCAGTTTTATGGCATTAACCCCACCCGGTGGAACTCCTCTTTGCTTTTCTTCACACCAGAGAAAGGCACCATTCTTCCCACTGCAGAAAGCATCACATAGCACATTAGAAACACCTACCCTGCAAATTTGAACTTAACCCCAGCACCAATTTCTCACACTACTTATTAACTCACCACCTGGTTCAGTTTTTGGTTGCTATCTCTAGCTGTCTTCAAAACTGCCCCTGGGAAAAATCCAGGTCTCATTTATTCCCAGACTCAACTCAAAAGCCCCCACAGCACTGCCTGGCCCAAGCCTGGATCCCTCACAGTGCTCCATTGCCAACCCATCCTCCAAGGGTGCCCTTGGAGCATCTCTCAGGGCAGGAAACACTGGTTCCCAGGGTGATGCTGTGAAACCACTACTCTGTTATTCCACTCAGAGTATTAGACACCAAAATGTTATATTCATGTTTTAGATCCACAGGGGCTGAAGAGGACTGGGAACCAAGTGCTACATAGTTTGGTCACCACCAGCTTGTGCCACTGCTCCTCTGCTACCCATCCTGCAGCCATGGGCAAGGAGGTTACCTCCTCCCGTGGAGCTGCCAAAAAGCCTTCATTGCTGCTAACAGCTCTTCTTTCCACCTGGAGCCGTCCAGGAAGGTGTGAAGGAAGTGATCGGGGGGCTCCAGCAGAATGGAGCTCCATTGTGGGATTCTGCATTTTATGACCTCCCCAGAAGGTCCAGGCTGGCACCAAGCTCATCTACTCAAACCACAACACCTCGCTGAGCAGATGGGTATCTTCTTTGGAAGCAACCCTCCAAAGTGGTCACCCTTTGAAGAGGCAGATTTTGCCCTCATACCCTGGTGGGAGGCAGAGGCAGTGTTGGTTTTCATGTGGCATGGGGATAGCAGTAAAAAAATTCACTTGAATTTGCTCATCTGGGTGTTTTGTGGCTCCACAACCATCTGCCTCCCAACAGAATAAACCGTGCATGAAATGATGATGCCAATTTTTCTTATCCTGAGATTCAGCAGAACCACCTTCCTGACTGAGCAAATGTGCTGGCATCTTGCAGTGCAGGCCCACTCCTGGAGGAGAAATGTAAACAGGAAGGAAGCTGGTTTGGATCCAATTTAATTTCCCCAGGGTTTTTCTGTACATTAAAGAGAGCTAGCACACAAAACTCAGATACAGATAGAAGGTTAAATTCTGTTCTCATTTGTGAAGGGGTAAATGCACAGTAGCCCTGCTGCTAAAAGGGTTTTATGCTATAGTGGAAGGAAGACTTCAGGAGACTGACCTGACACAGAAAAGCAAACAGGAGGTTACTGAAGAGGAAAACCTGCTTCCTATTGGTTCTCTCATCTTTTTCTCTTCCAGCCTTTCCCTGGGCCAAATTCTGGTCCAGATCGCTGTGTAAAGTGCATGCAGCAGAAGCACAAACTCTCTGGAGACCAAAGCAGAACAGCTTACCCCTTTCCTCTCAGCAGCCACACCAAACCAGGGCTCAGTTTTCTTAGAACACTGATAAATCAGAGAAAACTCCAGTCTCCTGTGAGAAAAAAATGGTTGTGGGGAAAGGTTTCCAAAGAAATCTTTCTTTGCCCATAATGCCCATGCAGGCTGTGCCTTTCCCTCTGGTTTCTCATTTCTGTCCTGTGACTTCTGGCTGCTTCCTGGGCTGACAAGTTCCTCACCTTCCTCCCTATTCCCACCACCACAGAGGCTCTGCCCTGAGTCTGTTCTCCGTAGTCATGGAGCACACTGTCCCCCAGAGGAGTCTCCCAACCCTTAGTCCCCCAGCAGCTCTTCACTTGCTCGAGGTCCCAAGTTTGTGTCAATGCTTTGCATTTGCACTCCTATACCTCAGAGCAGAATCTGGCCCATGAAGGCCTTGAAGATGAAACTCTAGAAGACAGCTGTCTCTGTTCCTTTTTCCCTCATCTTTCTTTTCCACTCCTGCAGATTTTTCACACCAGGCATTGCAGAGCCGCCTGTGACGGCATCTGTCAGTGCTGAGCAGCGGGGGCTGCTTCAGCAGTCTGTCCCCTTGCCCACCAGCGTGGGGGACACTGAGGGGCTGTGCAGTGACAGCACTGGCACACTGCAGGCACAGACATGATCTAATCCATTGTGGAAAGCACCCACCACTGATGGCTTCTTTCCAGTGCTTTCCACCAGCGTGGCTCCCTGTTTGGGGAGGTGTTCACACGTCAGGAAACTCTTTGCTGTCTTCCTTCTCAAAGAGTGGTGGTTTTCTCTTCTCAGTGAGGGAACAGAGAGGTTGGGCTCCCTGTGAAGCTGTTCCTGTAGAAGCTCAGAAGAGCTGCACAGAGACACAGTGCTCTGTGCTCCAGAATGCTGCCCACACACTCCTGTGCTGTGTTTTCTCCAGACATCCTCGGTTTGTGTCTTTCCTCACTTCCCTCACAGTCAGTCTAAGTTATCTCAATGTGAAGAAGCACTTCTCAAAATACAGATGCTACCTCTGCCCCTTCCTGAGTTTGAAGTGTTGTCTTGGGGACCAGGCAATTGCATGCCTTTTAAAATGCATTTTCAGCACCTTAAAAACAAAATGATTGCCAGAAATTTTATCAGTGCTTTCCTCAGTACCTTGTGATGCAGAGCGAGATTTAGACTCAAAGAAGGGTGTGATGCCAAAACTAGGACACAAGCAGGTATGAAGGCTCTAAAAAAAGTCCTTAAAGGAGACAGAAACTCCCTTTCTCCACAGCAGCCCAACTCTAACACTTCAGTAGGTCCAAGACCCCTCTATTTCTGACACAGAATTTCTGTAATTGGCCTATTTGATTTGCAGCCCTCCCTGAACTCTCCTCACTTGGACAGCTCAGTTCCTGGCTGCCTGAGCTCACCCAGCAGCCCAAGTTTTCAGACTCACTCTGATGTGGCACTGGCTTCTCCTTGGACACCCAGTTCTCAGTTGTGGATCCCAGTCTGATGTGGAGAAATTTTAAACTTTGGCTGCTAAACTGAACAGGCATGAGAATTTCTGTTCTGACCTTGACTATGATAACAGTTCATAACCTTCCCTCAGGATTCTACACCTATTTTTTAGCCACAGCTAGTTTCACTGACTCTTACTTCTTCCTTACTCCACTGCCTCCTATCTTTCTTATCATTCACCACTGGATTTCTTTTCTATGCATTATATGTAAAGCACATTTCTGATTCCCCATGGTTGCTTTGAACAATGTTGATCCAGTTTTAGTTTTCTGAAGTCCTCTCTGCTTGTCTGCAAACACAGTTTTTGCTGCTAAGATTCCTCCACAGCTTTCCTTTCCTAAAACAATTGCAGAGAGGGAAGATTTGAAACACTCAAATTTCTGTGTCTCCTTTGTGATGAGACAAGACCCAGAACAATTTTTCCCTGTCCCACTGAAACTATGCTTTCTTGCACAACATTTTTACCAGGTCCAATTTTCAATTATGTCTTCCAAAAATACATACCCCAAATCTGAATAGCAACATTTTTGCAAAGTGGGAATTGAATGTTATTTTTTGACAGTAATGCCTAAAACCTTCAGAGGGTCCCCATCTTTCTTTTAAATCTTAATAAATCCACCAGAGAGTATCAAGCAAGGCACTGAGGAAATGTCTTTTCAGGTCCAAAGCCTCTGGGAGCACCACATCAAATCCAGCTCTACAGTCCTCACCAGTGACCAGAGTTAGTTTACATATTGACATCTCTGAGCCCTGTGAGAAATCACTTGGTGGCCTCTGTTTCATTCCCTCTGAATACATCTCCACTCCAGTGGAAACTGTTAATGATAACTTCAGCAGAGAGGTCCTCATTCAGCCAAACCGCTAAGCCCAAATGTAATTTTCAGTGTGAAGATACTGCCATTGAAATCTGTGGCAAAATTACGTTTCTGCCTGTTGAGTTAGACTGTGACTGACCAAGCTCTTGGGCTTCATCAGTCCTTGCAAGAATGCAGTCTAAATCCCAGGATCCTGACACAGGCCCCAGTGTCTGCATCTATTCTGGCAGATTCTCCAAACAGCAGAAAGAGAGGAACAGCACAAGAACAGAGTAAGAGAGGCCCATTCCTTCATTCTCACTCGGGCCCTAATTCCATTGTGTGGCTGTTCCTTCCCTGCTAAGAGCGAAACTGCAGCACTCAAATTATTGCTTGTTTGTAATGACCCTTTTCCCAATGTCTTCTTTCCCACTTGAAACAAGAATGTGAAATATTATTGTGAAATAGCCAAGTGTATATATAACATCAAACATTAATTTTTAAGCCCAGTCTTGCTTATCTTAGGTGACATTGTGAAGCTGTGAGGCTGAACCTGTGAATACGACGGGCAGGATTTGATCCCATCACATGAAGAAAGCCATGAACAGCTGCAAAGCAGCCACAACCACAGCTCTTCTGATTCTGGTCCATTCAAAGCAGCCCCTTCCTCATTCATTCTCCTTCAAGCACAGTACTTTGTTATTTCCTTCCTTCTGGGAACTAAAGAGTGAAAGAAAAATCTTGCTACTTGGGATGGCGTTAATTAAAAAAAAAGGGAAATAAAGACATTTTAATTGCATGGGATTTCTGAATAAGGTTTCAAAGTGGGGGTAAAAAAATAGCTATGTGCCTGGTACACAGAGAGCCCTTTCTCTTCCCCTTTGTGGCAGAGGAATCAATGGAATTCATATAAAAGAAGGAGGGGGGTGGGAAGAGAGATAGGAGATGCCTTGCTCAGTACCAGCAGGTCACAAGTCTCATGAGGCTCGAGCAGGGCTTGCAAGGAAGTTGCTGACTCTATCTCCATGTGTACCTTTTTGTTCCTCGCCTTGGATTTGCTGGTCAGTGGCATGCTGCTTTGCCTGGCTCTCCATAGAGCTTGTAGCCTACAGGAATTTGGACAGAGTGGTACAGACATCGCCGACAGAGACTCTGATCACTGACTATCCCTTTAAATGCAGTCTCATGACTTAGTCTTTGCTCCACTACCTATTAAAGAAGGAGACAAGACGTTCATAGGCAGCTTCCATTCAGGCACCCAGAAGGACACAGAAAGGCAAGACAATTTAACAGAGCTAACTGTGAGTAAATACGAAGCATTAGAGGTGCTCTCTAGAGCAAAGGGCATGGAGAAAGATTTGTAGGAAATCCTGAGGTGAAAGAAGGTGCAGTAGTTTTTAAAATATACTCGCATACAACCTTCAAAAGGTGAAATTCTGTAGGGAAAGCTATTCTCTCATTTTAGCATTATTCCTTTAAATATGAATCTAAGTGTCTCTTAATATAACGTTGACCAATGTTTGATTTCCCATAAAAATCCAATGTGGTGATTTTGTGCTGCAAGCACTGGAGCCTTTTGAAAATGCAACCTTTACTTTCACTGAGATAAATTTCATAGAAGGAATATCTGGGGGGGAATTGTGAAGTCAGCCTTTTGCAAACTTGGATCCAAAGCCTTGCCTGGAGCCTCCAATTAGATTTCTGTACCTCATGGGAAGGGGTGCCGTTCCTTCTGGGAGTGCTGGGTGTGACCCCCTTTCTGCTGGGGACAGAAAGGAGTTGTGGGTGCTCAGCAGCATAGAGACTGCACTGAGGTGTCCCTTCATGTGCGCAGGTAGCTAATTTTTAACCAAGGGGCTGTGTGTCTCCATGCTCTGTAATGGCCAACCACCCTATATGCTACAGCATTCTGGAAAATTCTCTTCTTGTTAGTCAACAGAGTCATCAGCATCATCAGCATATCCTTACATATTTCTTTTCTTTTTTTTTTTTTTTTTTTAATGAGGCAAGCTACTGAGTAGACCTGGACAAGTATTTTAACAGTCATCATTACTATTTCAAGTGATATCTCAACACTGATGGAAAGTTCCTCTGCCAGCTCAACCTGTTGCTTTTCTAAATATATCTTTGTCATTAATTGCAGGTGTTAGCCAGTGAAGACTCTTCCCAGCTCATCTTCATGTTGCCCATTTTATTCTCTGTGTTTATCCTGTCTGCTTGCTGCTTAACCAAAGGGAACTGCATCTCCTATGATGAGCTGAAAGAGCTGAAAACTGAATTTGCCATCAGTCTCTACCAGCATGTGTCACAAGCAGAGAACAGAACCAATCTGGTACTCTCTCCAGCAAGTGTGGCTGTTTCTTTGGAGCTGTTGCAGTTTGGAGCCCAAGGAAATACTTTTACAGAGCTGCAAGATGCCCTAGGATACAGCATTCATGGTAATGTACTTAAAAAAATACTTATTGTCTTACATTTTGTAATAAATTCCTTTACTAAGGCTACAGGAATTGCGCACATCATACTAAACTTCTGCTTTCTGTCTCACTGAAAAATGTAGTTTTCTCCATCTTTGATAGCCAGGTATCAGACGGACAAAGGAAACTCAGGGAGTAGTTGATACACAGGTTATTATTCCTCTTTTTTTCTGAATCAGTACTTACTCTCTTAGGACACAAAATACAGCTACATCTAGAAAAGCTGCTTCCATGAAAAGCAGAATTGTCCAGGTTTGCCAGAGGTCCATTGTGTCCACTGTGTCCTGGTCTCCTTTGTGCTCTCTGCAAAGAGCTACCAGGCAGAGAACAGTGGTTTTCTCTGCTATCCCAGTAATACGTTGTATGAAACCTGTAGAAACTGAATTATCTTTAAGACTTTTTTACAGTTATTAGAACTGATCAAAAAAATGAAAAGTTATCAGAAGGAGACTGGCAGACAGAGATATACACTGACAGATGGATGGTGCAATTCCACCTTTCCTTGAAAGCAAGCTAAAATATAAAACTCACTGGGAATTTGGAAGGGATATGGGAAAGACAGATGTCTTTAAATCCAACATTAAGTCAGCTGAATTTAAGGATGCTGTTTTCATTTTAGCTCTGGATTATCCTACCATCTCAAATCACATGTCTAAAACTATTTTACATCATGGGCAGAATGTTTATGAAAAGCAGATGACTGCCTCATCTTCAAAACTTGCAGCTTACATACAATGCTTATGTACAGAGATAACACTGCTATTTCTCGGCATAAAATTTATGTTCAGGGTATGAAGACTAAAACCCACAGTAATTTCATTGTCCTGTGGTGTAACCAGCCTCAGTCACCACCACCATTCTGTACAGCATTGATATGCAACCCCACCATAGCAGTAAGAGCTAACTCTGGCTCGTCCATACAGATACAGCTACAAGGACAGGGCATTATGAGCAGCTGATATACTGAAGTCTCACCTATAGGACTCCTCTTCCTGTAAATTCAATTCCTGAACAACATTAATTCTTACAAGGATTATGTCTTGCTTGACAATTCTGGTCGTTAGGAGCTCAGTTATTATGAAAGGACCTACAGAATAACACTTCAAAGTGAAATTCAAGCACAGACCTCCACAGAAAATATATCAAAGAGAAGTGCAGAGGTTGTTAATGACCTGCTAGCTCTTTCATGCTCTCTTCTTCTCATGTGGCACATCATGGCAAGCAGACATCTCCATTTTAGCTGTCTGTGGCAGAAACCACATGAGCTTTGGCTTTCAGTAATATTAATGTATAAATGTGAAAATAAAGTAGGATGGGATCTACTGTTATTGGTTATAACAGTGTATTTCCAGTAATGGGGAAGGAAACCACTTCCTGAAATGGTCTAAATCAAATAAATAAATTAAATATTTAGATGAAATCTTCTATAAGATTAATAAACTCATTGTATATGTATGCATATATGATAAAATTCCTTTCTTCCAGCAGATTTTTGCATTAATGTTTCTGTTGGTCTGCCCTAAGCAATAATGAAGGATGTGGTTAAAATCTTAGCAGGCTGAAAACAATGAAAATGTTGATGGTCCATTCACTGTTCACAGAGAATCTGCTCTTACATGCACTTGTAATCTTCTTTCAGTGTTTGGAGAATTTGTTCACCTTTATTTTAGTACAAACAAAAGCAATGTATAATGGGATGTATCTCTAGACAGCACAGACAAAATTCCATGCTTTAAAATGCTTTCTCCTTGCTGTTTAATTAAAGCAATTTCTAGCTGTTGTCCAAGTAAGAATTTGGGACTTTGGTTAGCTAAGAACTTTGGTGAAGTCACAAGCTTGGGATACCACTCCTCACATTCACCTCTGCTTCTAATTTACTACCTTTGATTTCCCTCATCTTCCAGAGAGCTCACCAAGTGCTCCCATACTACTGCAAAACACACAAGAATAACACTTTACACATCATACTATGTCAGTTTTCTTAAGAAAAGAAAAAAGTTCACGGTTGTGGACTGTATAAATAAAGGAGTCACTTGTAACACGTGAAGCAACCTGTCAGCTCGGTTTAGGATTGCCAGGGCTCGTCAGCAATACTGGGCCAGTTTGGGACACCATCCTTCTAGAAATCAAACAGCTCCTAAGGGCTAAGGGTGACAGAGGGGCCATCAGGGAAATTCCTTTCCTGGCATAGGTGGATAACATCAGGAGAAGGAGATAGTGGTGTTGTGGCATTGGCAGCTCAGCCAGTCATGGTCAGAGGCACTAGACCTCACTGACAGGAACCCAGAGAGCACCCGAGAAAGAATAAATACCTTATGGACTGTTAAGAGCTGTGTCTGCCTAGTGCTGTGAGCCTGATGTGAGATCAGCCACCTGACACATCCGCACTGCAGCGATTTCTACAGACACACGAAGAGAGCTTTCCAACGCCCGGTGCATCACTGCCCTTGGCAGCAGTGCTTGACTGTAATACCCCATAAAGTCAAGGGCGTTGTTACAGTGCTTTACCAATCAGAGGACACCAGTGTCAGCACTGGAGCTGAGAGCTGCCGAGCCCTGGGGCAATCTCTGCTATCCTCAGGCTCAGCAGGGCAGTGGCAGTTTCTGTCTGTTGCCTGGCAGATCTGAGCGTGCGGGATTTCCTGCACACGGTGGATGAAGCAGTGACTGACTCCGGCCAAGGCACAGTGGTCCAGCTGGGATGTTCCCTCCTTGTGGATGCGGGCGTGCAGCTCTCGCCCGACTTCGCCGAGCGCGCGGCGCGCTGGGCCAACGGCAGCCTGCTGCAAACCAACCTCCCTGGCCCCAACACCACCCACACACGGGGATGGATCGCCCCCGGCCTTGCAGGTAACTGTGGGGGCCCACAAGAGTGGCTGCACGTGGATGAAATGTAAAATAAGAGTAATGAGAGAAATTGCATTGAACCAAGCAGAGAGGTTTCTGCCGCACTCCATGTTGTCCAAACCAAGGCTGAAAGCCAGGAAACGTAATTCCTGTGTAAAACACTCATTTGTAATGTGAGGAAAGAGCTGGAACAGGTCTGAATCTGTGAGCAGTGTCAAACTGGTAACCATTTGGCCTTGTTCCTCTAATTTTTAAAAAGGCAATCCTTTGCAGCGTTCTCAGTTTTAATTAGGAACAGCCAAATTCCCCTTGGATCATACTTGTGGCACTGAATACTTTCACAGTGCTACAGGGGACACACAGGGCCATAAGACCAGCAGTCAGACTCTGAGTTTAAAAAGTCGAAATGGGAAGTGAAAAGAATTTCCTTTCCACATAAGCAAGAAGAGTAATGAAACTAAATTTTGTGTTAATGAAAAAAAAATTGAAAAAGTTGTTAGAAGAAATAGAGCAAATCAATCCCTGATTGGCCCCATCAGCCGAAGTCATATGAATTTTAATTTGGCCATCAGCATGTGAGGTGATGTTAAATACTCACATGAAAGCTAATATTGAAAAAACCCCAGCCCTATCCCTCTCAAATGAATGGTAGGAAGTGATAGAGGTCCATGACAGAAAAGCATTGCTCTAGGAGATACTAAAATGGGAGATCATACTGCAGCGCTCACACATGCATCAGTGGGTTGAAAGCAGCTCACTCTTACAGAAATCTTTGAGATATCCAAAGCAGGATCAGTTGAACTGCCAAATAAACAGTAGAGAAGTAGAATATTAGCTTCAGCTGATTTAGGTACTTTACAAAGTCATCTGTAATTATGAACCCTTTCCATGGGGGACTGCTGGTGCTAAGGATGAACCGCTCTGAGATACACGTGGGCATATTTAAGCTAGAAAACCCGTGAGGGCCAGAGCATGTTGCTGGGCACTGGGCTGCTGTCATCTGCACTGTCCTGGTGCAACTTTGGCCCTCAACACTGACCAGCTCAGTCTCAGCTGTGGGGAGAGTATGAACCAACAGGCAACCTCAGTGAGGTCCGTGTGCACATGGGGAGGGGAAAGTAGAGGGTGAGCAGTGCCTTGTGAGTTGCTCCTCTCAGCCTTAGGGATTGAGAGTGGTCTCAGCTTGCTTTATTTAGTCTTGTGGACCTGGTCTTTAGGCCTGGGCATGTAGGACTGCATGTCTCCCCCTCCTTTGTCTCTTTTCCGTGCAGATGGGGATGTGCGTGGGATGACACCGGAGAGCGCCGGGCCATCGCTCAGCCAGGTCACCCTGGTCAGCACCCTGTACTTCAGAAGCATGTGGCAAAAAAAGTTTTCCTTTCTGGATACCCAGATGTTGCCTTTTACCACGCCAGAGGGCTCGACCCTGAAAGTGCCCACCATGCACCACACGGCTGAAGTTAACTATGGTAACTGTCCTCGATCCATATTCGATCTACTGTGCAATATGGAACAGATTTATTTAATTTCCACAGATACCACACCAAGATATGTAATTTTCCCAGCTTGGAGAAGTCTCGTAAGTCTCATCAAATGAAAAGACCACCCAGGTGACCAAACTGACTCCTCTTAATTCCAGGAAATCATGAAACAGATCCTGGGTTCAAAATGGTATTGGTCCCTGTCCCATCCCTCACAGACCAACACCTCCCAGTACTCCATAACAAACTCATCAGCTGTAGGAAACAATCAAAAGGCACAAATATACTGTGCTAGGAGAAGGAAAGATGAGAGGCTGAGGGTACTGCAATATACAAAATCCTTTACAATAGCACAGAGCTTGTTAACTCTGGCTAGGAAGGGGGTACTGTGGGAAGCACATGATGGAGGGCCAATTAAGGCTAAAATTATATCGAGCCCCTACTACTTGGATTTGTTGCGTAAGAAATTTCCTAGCCCCTCAGCCAAATCACTGTCCCTTGAATGTAAGAGCACCAGAAGGAGCAGAATGTAATCAGGAGCACCAGCATTGTAGATCTGGTCACAGCCTGTCTCCAAGGCTTTTGGGAAAAACTGCAGATCTTAGGGGAAAACTTCTACAATAAAATAAAAAAGGAGAGAAATTCTTATGTCACTTATACCAAATCAGTGGATGATCTCAGCATGGGCTTAAAATGGTATAAATATAGGTCAAACGTTTATTTGTATGATATGTGAATACAGTGTAGGCTACTTTCAAAGGCTTGATGTATGTGGGTTGCTGACAGAAGGACTCATGCTGCAGGCTTAATTTTCTAGCACCAGGAATTATGCCAGTTAGCTATACAATCTCTTTCAAAATATAAAAAGCTCCTTTCCCTCCTACTCTAAATTTCAGAACTGCACTGGGGTAGAAACCTTTCCAAATCTAAATTTTTTCAAGACAAATTTATATCTCTTAACATCCTGCCTGCTTTATCCTTTAAGTTAAATAGTTTCTCTTCAGCTTTGATATTTACTCCCAAATGTAATTGCAAGTCACCAAGCTTTCTCTCAATTTCTTATTAGCTAAGATGAAGATGTCAGGCTCTTCTAAACCATTCAAGAACCAAATGCTCCAGATTTTCTACTAGTTCTTTTTTGTGCTTTTCCAATTTAAATTAATCATTCTTGAAAATAAATGACCAGAAATGTACACGAATCTTTTAATGAGGGCACACACGTGCTTGATAAAACGCTTCCACAATTTCTATGTCTTGATAAAATTACCTTACATAGTGTATTGCAGAATCAGCTCACAGTGGTTATTCAAGGTTGGGTCCACCTGGGCCTTTTTCCTTTTGGCATTTCTTTCCTAGGTAAATCAAGGGGAGGAAAACCTACAGAGAGATTTAGAACTTCTTTGTGTGTTTTTGAACTACCATTTGATTTCCACCACTCCAGTCTTCATGGCAATCTGATTGTTTGTCTTTGATAAAGGTCTTGAGTGTTGACAATACTTTGGAAAGCTACTTGTGACCCCTTTCAAGCTCTTGTACCTTTGCTCATTGTAGTTTCTCCTTCAAGTGGCTGCTCACTGCCTTTCCTTTCTTGTTCTAAGTGCCACCACTTCTACCTGTAAATAGCAGCACAGTGAAACTATGTTTAATGTTTTACCTAAAACTAGATGGCTGGATCTATGCATTTTTATCAAATTAGTTTACAAGTCAAAAAAGTTTATAGTTTTGTTTGCTAGTGTACATGATATTGCAATTTATCTCACTTCCTATTTCTGTCTGTAACCTGATTATTCTTTTCTCCAGAGTATGTCCTAAAACTTCTCAAAGACAGACCTGAAGTTTCCCAGACTTCCTTCTTTTTCTTACAACTGTACTCCTGTTTCCTAGCCATGGGAAACACCTGAATCCTCAGGCTATTAAATGTCTCTGCTGACTCGCTTGCAATTCCATACTCAAGTTCTTCTCTTATTCTGGGGTGGTGATCATTCAGGCCCCAGATTATTAAATGACAGAGGGTAGGGGGCTGCTGGTGCTTGTACAAGTAGAGATCTCAGGTGGAGCCAGTGACCAGGAATTCCACGGCTCAGCTGCATTGTCTGACCACGTAGTTGCTCGAGTCCTTGCAAAGTTAATGTGAAATCATTTGTTGTGCTTTTCTGACCACTTGCCTAAACACAATGAACTTCATCCTATCATCCTTGAGTAGGTAGCTAAAGCATTAAATTTTTGCACAGAAAAGGAAAGACAAAATATTTGCATTATCTTTCATCCAGCCTGAAACGTATGAGCTCTCAGCAGCTGGAGAGACTTTTGAGGGAAGCCAAAATAGAAGGGATCATTTAAAATTTGCTGATTGTCAGATTTGATTGAATTGGCCCAATCTTTGTCACCCAAAAGTCCAGAACCTTTTCTAACAAGTCAGTTTAAAATTAATGCAAAAGACTAGATCCATACAACTAAACAGGGGGCTGAGATAACTTTCCTTCATTATTAAATGAGAGCAGCTGTCTCCCACCAGGATCCAAAACACAGAGTGAGAAAGATAAGCTGTGGCCTGTTATCAATTGCGGCATTTGCAACATTGTTTATCTTTTTAACATTGCTATGCAGAACAAACCAGCCTAGGGACAAGTAAGACTGCTCTAAGAAAATATCAAAACTACTGTTCACACACACTTCTTAAAACACCACAACTATTTTACATATTCATTTTTCCGAGTAACTTGTTAACGATGTCTGAATTCTAATTTAGCGTATGTGTAATCCTTATGGGATGTTCAAAACCAGTTCAAACAAGGAACACTCTACGTTCTGACTCAATAATCTAAAGTATTTGATTTTAATTAATAAATAAGGACTGTATAACCTTTGTGCAGAATGTGCTGAGTTCAAAATGCCAGCATGCCCACAAATAAAACCACCCATGGCCAGTGCACTGCAAATATAAATCTTCCTTGCCTGCCCATTAGAAACCAGAACATCTTTTCCTAGCAAATGATCCACATGCTGGGAGTTTGTTTTAACAGAGCAATCCTCTCTCCCCGTTGCAAGGCAGGAAGGCTCATCTAAGAGCCTAAAATTTAATCTAGCAGAACAATCAACACTTAATGAATCCCATCTACTCCATATCTGCAAAACAAACAAACACTGTACACTAAATATTTGAGACATCCTACAGCTACATATTTATTGACAAATATTTAGATATTATGAACATGAGCTATCTATATACAGTTATTTACAAGCCCTGACTCAAAGACTGTGAGCATCTAACCTTGAAGACACAACTGCTACAGCTGGGTGAAGGAGCAGTGGGTTCAGGATTTTGTTTTGATGGCCTGCAGTAAAGGCAGTAAGACTTTCCCTTGTGCCTTATAGTTAGGTTGTATTTAACTCCTGGCCTGCTAACTATTGCTGAGTGTTAGTGAAATGCTACTTATTGGATTCTCAGATGAAAAAATAAGGAAGCAAAATTTTGACAGCTGAATCTGTTCTACTGTATAACAGAGTCCATTAGAAATCCTGGATTTATTGTTCTTTGGAATATGGGATGAAAATGGTACTTTTAAATGGCTGTTACAGACTGCTGTAAAACTAATTACAGGTTTGGAAGCTCTCCAACTTTTACTTTTTAGACAACTTTTAATGACCTTCATCTGATTGTGATAGGTCTCTGGGCCTAGATTTTCAAAAATTTTAAATTTGGTGCTTAAATAAAAAATAAATAAATAGTTCATGTTTAAATAAGCATATACTAGCTCTTGTTTAATATAACTATTTGTTTATTGAAGTAAGGTTAAAATTGATTTTTAAAGGTAGTAAAAATGGAAACATGAGCCAAAGTAAGCTCCAATTAATCAAGCAGGACACTCTGCATTTTGTTTTTGTACTTCCTATCTGTTGTAGTAAAATTTTAGTGAAAAACATTATGAAATCTTAATTTTATTCAAAGAACCTATGTTGTGGGAAGAGTCATCAGAGTTGCTGTCATTGCCTTGCTAGTTTTGGGGTTTTTGTCCCCAAACTCTGAGCAAGGAGGACAGCTGTTACATGGAAAAGTAATAAAACAACCATGCTCTGTCGAGGTGGTGCTTCAGGTACTACCAGTGGCACTAGCAGTGCTCTGCCGAGGTATCTGTGTCTCTGACACACTCAGCTCTGTTCAGGTGAGACTGCTGTGACTTAACAGCAACCCGAGCTGGCTACAGGAGTGCAAGGGCTGGAGACCACTCCCTACACCCCACCACAGCTGCCCTGAACTGTCTGCTGACCCCAGCAACAGCTGTGGGTTCGGGGTTTTCTTCCCATTTGAATGACGAAAGAAGATCTCTCTTTGCCCACCCACAGGCCAGTTCCAGACTGCAGCTCTGGAGGCTTTCAGCGTGGTGGAGTTACCCTACCTGGGAGAGAAACTCAGCATGTTCCTAGTGCTTCCCAGCCACAGAAGAACACCTTTGTCCCAGATTGAGTCTCACCTTTCTGCCAAAACCATAACGCTCTGGGCCAACAGCTTGAAGAGAACAAAGATGGACATTTTTCTGCCTAGGTAAGCAATGTTAGCAGAACAGATTCACTACTTCAGCTGCCAGGATTCCATGTGACAGTGCTGACACGAGCAGTGTGTGAGCAAAATCAAATTACATGCTTTTGGTTTCACTATCCACCCCATGATCAGAGATGGTCTAACCCTTTCTTAAACCACAAAGAGGTGAGCCGGGAATGGCAAGACTTTCTGGTTACACTCTGTACTGTTTTAAAAAAAACCCAAGTATTTCAGTTGATCCTACAGCTTTTACTTACAATTTGTTTTGGGTATAAATCCTTTAAGGATTGAAAGCAGTGAAATGTTGCTGGACCTTTTGCACACTCATTTTTCTCTTTGCTTAAGGAAGAATAAACATATAACCTCATAAAGGCACTCTATTTTGTATATTTTTAAAACTTGTTAAAGTACTAAAAGGGTACTGGACAAAGAGCTTGTCCCCCTCCAGCAGTCATAACCACCTTTCCATGCACAAAGCAGGTTTCACTTACTTGTTCTCCACTTTAGTTATTTGTTGTTTTAGCAAACACCTATGCTGGAGGTATTTTCTATCATCTACTCCAACAAAATTGCATAGCAGGAGGAATTAGGTGCAGAAAGCTTTATGTGGCTGTATCTATTGTATATAGGATTAGCATGGCAGGTCTTCCATTTCATACCTCCTACAGTGCATTCATCACATTAACAAAGCACTGAAAACCAGTTTGTACATTAAAATTTGTTTTCCTCACGCTAATTTTTTGGGAAATGTTTCCAAGGGCCATTTGCTTTAGCCAAAAAGAATATTAGAAAGAGAAGACTTTGGGAAAATGCAGAATTCACATTTCAAGAAGACTTAGTAGCAATCTGATTGCAACAGAGGGTGGTGAAAGATTCCTTCTGTTAATGTCTTCAGGTGAAGATGAGCTGTTTTCCGCAAACACAATTAATCAGACAATGCACTGGGCTCATATAGGAACAGATGGATGAAATGCAAAGGCTTGAAATAAATTGTATCTGTTAATGCCTTTTAATTCTACGAAGCTCTACAAATCCTGCATTTTAAAAAAGTCTATCATATTAATTTCAGGTTCAGTATTCAAAGCCTTTTCGACCTAAAGACAGTTTTTTCTGCCTTGGGAATTAGAGATGCATTTGATCCCATCACTGCTAATTTTAAAGGTATTTCAGGTAAGAGGCTTGGCTGAATACAAAATGATCCTTGATCCAGTAATTGTAGACTCTTACATTTGAATGATTTGTTAAACCTGGGTCTTCTGAATTGATTGTACTTCTTTATCTGTGAAACTCTAAAGCACGATTCACACTCAACTGCAATTGTATTTTGAGCTGTTTTGTAGGGAAGAGGAACCTGAAAAGGACAGGTTTGGTTTTGGTCTTGAACTTTTTTTTTTCTTCTCTTTAAGATTAAAACTGTTAAGACACTATAGGCCTGGAAAAATGATTATTTATTCAGGAATTTAGGATGCTTTAGTAAAACTTGCATTCCTATTTCTGTTTTTAAATAGTTACTTAACAGTGAGTGCTGCTGGTCCAACAAACCTATATTCCAACTCCTGACATTGCAAACAACACTGGTTTATGCTCAGGCTATTGTCTTGCTAATCCAGTAATCAGTAGACAAAGTTATACTTTCCCTTTGCTAAAATACTGCTGTTATGATTAAATTCTTGGGTTTGGAACACTGAAATTATTCTGCTCCTTGGAAAACTTGACCCCATTTAATATTAAATACAAAAAAAAAAAAATTAAAAAAATCCAAATTATCTATTTTTTTTCTTTTGACTACTTCCATCAACAAAATATTTCCACCTAGACATTTCTGCTCGAAGTAAAGACTTGGAGTGGTAGCTGCCCAGCAAGCAGCTCACATTCTTGTGCATGTGAGGGAATAAATGAAATTGCTCCAATTCAGACAAAACTGCTTTTACAGAAAAGTTGCTTTCCTGGGATGAACCTCAGAAGGCACATTACTCATGGAGTTTTTAATGCCACATTTTAAGATTGAACATAGCAATGTTCTATTGCAATATAGATCTCAGACTGCACATAGATGCACATTAAAATAATTTATTACTGCTCACTGCTGCTTTGCTTATTGCAAACAAATGTTAATATATTGATACACAAGGACGTATTTTATGAAGTTAATATCTATTTAAATAAGAGAAATACTTTGGGGAAATTAATTCCATAAGCAATATAATTTAGCAGCTTCCTTCCTATATTCACAATTCGGTGGCTTTTGACACATAGGATAAGGCTTGTAGAAGGATTTGATCCTGCCCTGGCAGGATTATGGAACAAAGGAAATGTTGAGGCCCCTCTCAGTTCTACTCTCAGACCACTGTGTCATAGGAGTAGGGTTCTAGGTGGTCTAAGAGTTATGTAAAGCAGAGTTTACAAGAAAAATGTATCTTTTACTTAACCAATAGATACAGTTGAAAAAAATTAGGTAATTTTTAATTTCCTCTTCTGTATGAAGTAGAAACATAATCTTAAAAATGTCTACTCTCAGATCACATTCAGCAAACAAATGTGTTACTTCATTTCAGACCTGAAATACCTTCTTTATACCTGAAAGCTTCTATTTTTTTCCTCAAAGTTGTCTAAGATTTATCTACTTTTTAAAATTCTGCTTCTCCCTAGTTTTGTCCTGCTTGCTTCCATCCCAGTTTTTCTGACTGGACAAAATTAAGACAGAAATAGATAAAATGGTCTTTTAGCGTTTCCTTGATTTCACCTTCCCGTTGGACTTTATCCTTGAATTTCAACAAGAAAGAAAGAACTTCTCAAGCTTTCCTGCTTTCTGCCTTTTGCAGGGAGCTGAAGAAAAGCAGACGCTCTTCTCAGTATCTTTCTGACATTAATTCTTTTCCAGGATTCATTTTATGTCACAGTCCCATTGTTTCTTCCTGAAGAGCATCTTTTCTACATTTTCCCTTCCAAGGGTTTTTCAGATCATTCATTTTCCTCACTCTGTTAATTAAAGTTTCTATTTTCACCATGTAACCTTGCCTTTCACTACAACCTGGAGATGTCTCAAACTACTAACCCCCTTCCAGCAATCAATCCACTGTTATCCATATAGTGGGAAAACAGTCAAAGATGGCTGAAATACCTAATAGTTATATAACCCTTAGATTCTGCAGGAAAAAAAAGGTAAAAACATTCTGATTATTTTTTTAAAAAGATGTTTGTGACAAAATGTAGAAAATAACTTATTAATTTTTGGGGTTTTGCAGAGCAAGATAGTCTTTATATTTCAGAAGCTATGCACAAAGCAGACATTGAAGTAACAGAAGATGGTACAAAGGCATCAGGAGCTACAGGTAAAATAAAATATTCAAACTTCCCACTTCTGCAGCTTATCATTACAAAATCAACTACTAGTCTTTTATTTAACACAAAACAAACAGGCATGGTAGCATTTACATGTATGCTAACAAACTTTTATATTTAACACACTTCCATTATACCTTTGTAGTTGTTTGTAAGAACCTTTAATTTTTGATGTCTGACTAAGGTGTAATGGCTCAAATGAAAAAAAAACAACTTTGCCAGTCCAGAGAAAATCCAGTCTGAGAAAACGTATCACTTATTTTTCTGCTGCTTAAATAATCTCTTTGCTCAGATCATAAGAACAAATAATGAAAAAAGGTTAGTAATATTTTATCTAGGGCTCCTGACCTGTTAAGGGATTTGAGGATGATCTCTTTGACAGCTTTAATGGTAACGACGGGCAAATTTTACGCAGACAAGCTTGGTTCTTACATACTTCGAAATGTGACCTTCATGTGCAGTAGCTCCTGCAAACAGATCACTTCCACATGAGCAGATGGGACTGGGTGAGTGGGAGATTCAGAGTAAAATCTCAGCTATGGACTACATAGTCAGTAAAAGACTCAGTCACCATTAACCACATCTCGCCTTTCTGTTTCCCTGGGCTGTGCCAAGGACAGATGTGCTCCACATCACAAATGCTGGTAGTCCTTGGCTGGGGACCAGAGCACTCTACCACTTCTCCTCCTAGCTCCCAGGAAGGAATTCAAGAGGCATGTGGAGAGCACGGCAGTGCATCTCACCGTGGTGCCCAACCTGTTGCACATCCCCTCGCTCCAACATCTCACAGTTGCAATGCCAAAAGGAACCGGAGCACACCTGAATTGATGTGTTCAGTATTCCTCTAGAAACAACCCTGAATAAGACATACATGTACATATGGGGGTGTACAGAGAACATCTGGCATGACTACGTTAACCTTTCTGCAGAGCTGTAGTTTTAATCTCTACTGGGGCAATAGTATTTTAATAGCTTTGTGGTAAGACCCATACAAAATTAAAGCTTTTAGGTGACTTCAATTACATACCAAAGACCAAGGGGAACAGACATTTATCCCCTTGAAACCAATGCCAAAGCATCCCTTAACTCCAGCCAGACCAAGCTAACAAGCAGATTTTAAGAAGTGTAACTACATTTAGTGTTTACTTTACAAGTTCTGAATCTAGTCACATGATGACTTGAAACTGGGCACATTTTTTTTACAAGCACTAAAATGGTGCCTCTCAAACTAATTCCATTGTTTTAACCATTCAAAAAATAATCCAGATCTGGTGGGTTTAATATTGGGTGGGGCTTGACAATGTATTCCTAATACAATATAGATACAAGGAAGAATTTATTTAAACAAGATTTATTTTAATAACAGCTGAGCCATCATAATTCTTAAAAACTCTTTATTTAATCTGAAAATTAACCCACAACCAGAGGAAAGAGTCATAAACTGAGGTGTGGATATTTAAGGTTTTATTGAGAGCTCTGACAGGAGAACTTCCAGGATGATACAGATATTACTCTGCTGCTTGTCTCCCAATTGGATAAAGAACTACATTTGTGCCCTGCTTACCTTTTTCACCAGAACAGCATAGCTAGGAACTGGCTAGCCAGTGAGGCAATAGCATGGTATGATTTCAGCAGTTAGGGATGTGATGACAACAAAAATTCCAATGCCAGGCAGATGCCCTGCAGCATCGAAATATGCACTAATAACTAAGAGCATGTAGTCTCACAACTCTTGACTTCTTAATTCTGCCAGATTGATTTCACTAAAACTGTTGTTTTTGTCTTAAAGCAGAGGAGAAACTCAAAAGTCAAAGTACTAACCTGAGCTTGAGGGCATTGTATGGAAGATGGAAAGATAAGAGATGCATTTTACTGACACTTTCTTTGTCTCATTACAGCAATGGTCTTACTAAAAAGATCTCGAACACCTATTTTCAAAGCAGACCGACCTTTCACGTTTTTCCTGAGGCAAACTAATACAGGTATGCATGCTCTACCTTTCAGGAGCATAATCCCTCATAAGTAGCACCAAAATCAATACAAATAGCACACCATTCTTCAGTCCAGGAAAATTCAACAACCATGGAAACAATGGTGTTTGTGGTTTTACAGCATAGGGTTTAATTTCCTTAAGAAGAATGTATAATGGTCATAGAAGTCAAGGAAGCCAGATTAGCCTCTTCTTTGGACGTGGAGTATGTTTCTAAAAAATTTCTATTGAAATTTTGGCACTAGAGAGATCTCACAGATGCTGAACGTTCCTGTATCAGGAACTGGTCTCCACAGGGCAAATTCAAATTACAAACAGGCTGGATCAACTGGATTAACACCTGAAGTAGTTAAAATAGAAACCTTTCCCTATAAAGGGAATTTATTCACACCTATACTGATAACAAAAAGACTTATGCTGAAAAATGCATGTTTCTTTGCAACTGTTAACTCTTTTCTTGCAAGTTATCTCCCCTAACCCCTAAATACCTAAAACCCTGAAAACCACCCAAAAAACCTGAATAGAACTGCAGAGCATGTCTTAGAGTGAAGCATCACAGTGCTCCTTTAGTTTCAGTAGTGGATTATAAGTCTCATTTCAGATGTCCAATCACATTAAGTTACTCCAGAATGTTTGCCGAAAGAAAACACCCTATAGCTTGTTGGCAATAATAAAGAACTTATTATGCACCATTTAGCAGGTATTTGCTACTCTGAAGCATCAGGCCAATCTTCAGCAACTCTTACCATTCTCAACAATGCAGTAGTTTTGCACCTGAAGTATTTTCCTAAAAATCATTAAAACCACCACATTTCTCTTATAACTGGGGTCACAGCCATTTAGATTTTCAAGGAACATATAGACGTTTATAGGGTTCAGTAAAACACTGGGGCCTAGCACTAAGACAGGAATAATTTCCCTTATCTGTTTCCAAGCAACACACACTTTTCTCTTAGTCAGTGAATACCTGTGTATGTAACATTTTGCTTTAAAAACCCATATTTTAAATTCTGACCACAGTGCAACCACCTGAAGAAAAAATTACTGCCTTGGTAGGGGTTTTGTTTTAAATATGCTTTGGCAATCATTACCAGTCAATTAATAAAAGTATTTTACTTGGCAAATGAAGAATTTTAAAATATAAATGCATTAATAAACTTACCTATGAAATATGAGCCACAGATTCTTCAGGATTAAGAACAAACTTACTTTGGTGAATAAATGTTCAGTTTACTATATACATATAAATTATATGAAGAGGAAGGAAATTATGTGAAGTATAAAATACATATCTTCCAATCAACTAAAAATCAAAAATGTATTTCTGTAATTCAAGCTTTTTAATGCAAAAAGTGAAAACATTCAGTAATTTTGTTTGCTCAGACTTAGTGGCACAAGTTTTTGATGTATGGAAAACTTGAAAGGGTAAACAAGATCTAGTTTTCATCCACCTGTCTATAGGTGCTTAAGCCTCCTATGCCATGAAGTTCAAAGACCAAGAGTACTCTTTGCATCTATTCCCTAGTAATAGCAGAAATACATTTTCCAAGACTTAAAATAGCGTAGTTCTGCTCAAAACAATTGAAAAAATTTAGAGTTTTTTAATCTGAATTACAGGTTTGAGCACATTCCCTTTGAAGGACAGGCAAGGTAACAGCAATATGAACAACCAAACTAATCCAATGAATCTGAGGCAGTCATTTCATTCTCTTCTGTAACTAAAATATGAACACAAAGCAATGAACTTGAGTTTTGTTTTGCTCAGTGTAAGCTTCAGATTTTGGCAGCTTCCTGGTTTGGGCTACCGATTATTTGGTAAGGTATTTTTAATACACAAATGTTTAGATTATTTTAAGAAGCACATCATTGCAGTTTTTCCATACAAGCATTGAATGATTTTATGATCTGCAAATTCCATGCCTAATTTATGTATTTAAACTGTACTACATTTTGAAAATGTGGCCCCAAACTGAAATAATGTTAATATTGTTTTCATTTACAGGTTCAGTACTCTTTATAGGAAGAGTTACAAACCCTTCATAATAAGCACTAAAATGTATACACTGACTTCCATGCCTCCTACAATGAGCTTTCCTCCAATGAAATTAAAAGCTACATTGCGTGTATTTATTAAAACAGTTTTAAGCATATCACTTTTCCAAGAATAAACAAGAAGTAAGCCCTCCACTATGTTATTACACTGTAAACACTGTTGAAACTTAGAGCTGTCTAGTAATCATCAGCACCACAACCAGAGCAAAGTCAATATTCAAATAAAGATTTGCAAAGAAAAAAGAACAGATTTAGCCTCCAAAATGTTCAACAATACGAGCCAACAGCTTCTCTTCAACTTCATCATGGCTAAAGTCAGCCTGACTTGCTGAGTATGTAGGTCATCTGAATGAAAGTGAGCCACAAGAAAGCTTTGTGATATGTTATTTTTCAAGCATAATTTTATTTGCCTGTCCTGAAGTCAAAAGCTGAAGAATAAAACTGAAATTCAGTCTGACCTCAGACAGTTATAATCCAGCTGATATAGCAAGGTAACAAGCAAGCAGCAAAATGCTGAAGAAAATCACGTTGAAAGGCTGTTTCAAAACTGACACAGAATCATAGAATCATTAAGGTTGGAAAACACCTCGCAGATCATCGAGTCCAACCATTAACCTAGCACTGCCAAGTCCACCACTAAACCCGGTCCCTAAGCACATTACACACTTGTTGAACACTTGCAGGAATGGCGATTCCACCACTTGCCAGGGCAGCCTGTTCCCGACAGAGCAGGTAAGAAGCAGAAAAACCCATTCAATGACCAAGCAAGTAGTACTGCCAAGGAAGGTAGCAGTACTACCTTTACCTTTGAAGCGTACGCAGCATAGAATGGACATTCCTGAAGAACACTGAATGCAACTAATGCTATCAAGGGGGGGGG
>VZTR01010926.1:189670-200408 GCA_013400775.1 Chaetops frenatus
CCTCCCATCTTGCTGTCCATAAAGATTTCAATATGGTCCCTTGATGCTGTTGATTATTCAATATATAATACAGTTCTGCAGTGGTAGCAATTCTGTCTTAGTAGGAGAAGATCAGATATTTGTACAGCAGATGTATTTCAAGATCACTTTCAGAAGTCACAGAAGTTCAATGAGAGTTAGTTACATCAACCAGTTTGAGTTTTACACAAGGTGTTTTGAAATATGTTAAGAAAATTTCAAGCCATAAAAGAAATTTTAATACAATCCAGAAATCTCCCTCAATGCGTGATTAATGACAAAGCTAACATCAGTCAAGAAGAGAAATCTTATGAAACAACCTAATGAAAGCCCCATTCCAGAAATTACACTATCTCCAAGAAAAAACACCCAGTGTCTTTCTGAAAGGGGTACAGGACAGCAGGATAATTTTTACTATTAGAGTTAGTCCACACACACCTGCAGTATGGACAAGCATCCTCTGTCATATTACTGTAATCTTTTAGCTCTCCCTGCAGTACCCAAGATGGGAGGACTTGTGCTCTGCCTTTCCTTCATGCTAGGCAGCTGGGAATACTACCTCACCCACAGACAGGTTTCAGAAGAAACACAGGTAAATTAATCACCTGTTAAAGATAATTTGAGAGATCCTCCCACTACAACCAAAAGAAGAGAACTCTACGTCTTCAGGGGAAAATGACTACTATCAGAAAAGCAGGTGACAGTGGCAGGCTTTAGAAGGCCAAAGTGCAGGCCCAAGAATTATAAAGATCTAGTTCCTCTGTATATATAACAATATACACACACAGGGTAACCAAAACCTCACATCTCTTCAACTAAGGGATGAGAAAAAGAAACAAGTTTGACAAAAGCTTAAGGAGTCTTGACAGAGCCCATAACAGTAAATGTACTATGAAAACACCAACAACTCTCAACATTATCATTGAGTCTCTCAAATTACAAATCCCGTGGGTTTTGCCATAGTTTCAGTTGCATAAAAGCAACATTTATATTACATTGGTATTTGGCCAAAATAACCTAGCAGAGAGTACCTCACCTATGTAAATATACATTTTACTTTGTAACTGAAACATCAGCCAGCAGAGGGGGCACAAGTTAATAAAAATCTATCCTCATACGAGGTGATTTGAGTAACAAGATAAACCCGAGGCATGTTCTATTTGCATACTACCTCAAAACACAGAGGAACAGGTTAATACCTCCTTTCTAAAACTATGTATCAAAAACCCCTAAATGTTCTTGTATTAAGTACAAATAAGAAGCAATCCATCACTGAACACCAATCTCTTAATGTATGTTCAATCCAACAGTTGCTTTATGGTTTCTAGACACCATGGAAGCACATACTATCATTCCACTTCTCCCTTTTTATGCTGCAGAGTGCCCATCTTTGGAAGGCTCAGCCACAAACATTAAACAGCATTACAAACATATTCCCTTTGCTTTTGAAGCTCACCTCCCCCAATTAGTATTCTATCTCAAATTATTTTGTCTTTTAGAGAAGACCTTAAAGACAGAGTTTTAAAAAGGCCCACTAGAATTTATCAAGGTCTGAACCGATGTTTCCATTAATTCACCATCTCCCTGCCCCCTGAAAAAAAATGGAAAATGCTTTTCAAGAAGTAGTGATTTTCCTCCTTCATTCATTCATACTCTGAAAGTCAACAAAATGGCAACAACCTTATAGTAAAGATGGCTATAAAAAAAAATCTGTTTCCTCTATGAGGTGAGATTACAAAACCTAAGTTCAGCTGTCCTCTTCTATAGACTACAGCAAGGTTATTGTAGGCAAATTAATTTCCCATGTTCTAGACAATTCTTTAGTTAACTACATAAAAAATACCTGGGAGTTACTACAATGCCCAAGATATGGGCTAGTCAGAGTTTCTTATTTGGAATACTTATGTAGGATCACAAGGCAGGTTTTAGTTTCATTCCTTATTGACACTACAGATTAGCAGTAGATGAAAATTTTTGCACAAGCAGTGTTTGTGTACACACTAGTTTGGTGGTATGAAGCTTTCTGTATTTCAGACAACCTGGAACAAATTAAGTTATGGACTTATAAAAAAAAAAAAAAAGAAAAATCAGTTAGCAAAAGGTTTTCAAAGCAGAACACATCTAAAGGTGAGCCAGAAATCAAACTCCTCAGCACATCAGTTATAGAATTAAGGGGGAATTCTTGAAACAACCCTTATGCCCATAACACAGGCTACCTAAGTTCCATTTAAGAAAAAGAAATTCAGGGTATTGAGGAAAATAAATGGGATGAAAGCAAGTCATTTGCTCCTCAATATTTTGAACCTAAGCATTGTCTCCAAAAAACTTTTTAAAATAGCCATTTATGACATCAATTAACTACTGAACCTCAAACTATATGTCACTTTAAACTAGCCATGTCCAGTCAAAACTGCACAGCAAAAATCAAAGACACAGTCAGATATCACCTCTATAATTAGAAATTCTAGAGACAAAACAGCTATCTGAACTGCACAAGAGACATCAAACCCATTTTCAAAAACAAAGTCACAGAAATATATCTAAGCGTATCAGCTGCTTTCTTTGCTAAAGCTTGCAAGTTTGTATTCTTTAGGCAATGATTTCATTGCACATCCATCCTGAAACATGCCACAAGAAAATTCACTGTGCTTAGTATCATTTTTATAGATGCTCATAACTTTACATGTTCTGGGTTTCCAAGTCTCGCACTGAATGTACTGCTTAAAGACTATTTAATTGCGCAACTTCGGTCATTTTGGAATTCTCTCAAAAAGTTTGTGCCAAGAACAAAACCAAAACTAACAGCAAGAAAAAAAAGGCAACTCAAAGCTGCCTGAAAATGAGTTTCAATGCAAGAACAGATCATTTTGGAATACAAAATCTCCATATTGAATAGTACACATGTGAAAACAGAAGGCATGTGTTAAGGAAGCAGTTTAAGACTGTTCATGTTGAACAATAATGGAATGATGAATATATAGTAGATTTACTAAGACATCAAACTTAAAACCTCAAGATACATTAATGTCTTCATGTGCCTAAATCAGAGACGTCTCAACATTAGTAAGTCACAGAGTTTCAGAAATCACAGGTTAGTATATAGGTTTGTCCTGTTTCTTTCATTTAAGAACAAATTTAATTGAGTTTTAAATATCATATTATGTAAGTGATAATGTCTTGATTAACTTGTAAGTGCTCCAGTTTAGATCAGGTCCTCGGTAAGTTTCAAAAACAATTCAGTCCTTTAATCTTCCACAATTATCTGACAGTTAAAAAAAGAAAAAAAAAGTAAAACATGCATAGAACAGGGATTTTATATATAATGAATTCCAGCAAGTAACTTAACAGTGGCAAAGCACATTGAAATGAAGAACAAAAGGCCACTAACATTTGAATCATTTAAGCACTGATGTGAGAGATATATTATAATCCCAGAATGGGAAGAACTTCAACTTTTTCTTAAATTAAATGAACTACCTAAGGAGCAAAATTAACTGCGATCATGACTTGTATCTTATTTTTCAGGTAAAGGAAATTGTAACTTTTGGAAAAAGGTGCACCTTATTATTTAGCTACAGATTAATAAATGAATCACTACTGGAATCATCTGAAATTGGGTAATCAGGCAATAAGTTACAGGAGTTTTCAAAGTTACTTGAGTGAACATAGTAAATGACAGCTGCTAAAAATAGGTTACATTTGAGCCTTTTTAAACATTTTCTATGAAAAATAAAATAACAATCCATACCAAGCATAACTTTAAAGTCGGCTTCAAAGACTGTAAGTTCAAGATGATTTTGGTTATATTTCCTAAATATATTTCTGAATGTTTTATTCCAAAAATAACTGACCTTGCCAAGCCCTGGATCAAGTCCCTAATTACAGCAGCCATTCTGCTTCACAGCAGTGACTTTACATAGCTGGTGCTAGCTCAGTCAGTGCAATTTACAGTGCTAAGCCAGGTCTGTTCTCCATATGCTGGAGAAGGATAACGAGTCCTACAGTTGCCAGCACACCAAGTAGAGCAAAAAAAACCTAACCAAAAAACACACCACACCAAGGAGAAAAGAGACTTGTATACAAAAAATCTCCCCACATTTTACGGGGATAATAATCCAGAGTACTGACAAGCTGACTAAAAGTAACTTACTGACCTATGAACACAGAGCAATTCTTCTGAATAACCTCCCCAAGACTCCCCCACAATTCCCTCCTGGAGTTTATCACTACAACAGCAGGAGCAAGTTAGCTGTTTTAAACCACAACAGTTCAGTGCAGCTTATTAATCTCACTGATCAATCACTGATTTATTTTACTATGTGAAGTCACACAATTCGAAGTGAGGCTGGCACAACTATGAACAAGGGAAAGGCCACAAGCTCCAGAGCAGAGCAGGGATCTAGGCTGAGTATGCCTTCCAGACAGATGCATACAATCAAGTTGGCATTCTGGGATTCAAAGCTGGGAGGGCGGTATCATTGCAGGAGATGGCCACTTGTCATTCATTTTGTATACTGAGCATCAGAAAACACTGTAAGTGCCCTATATGAGTCCAATGACATATTATGTGTTTGTTCAATGTAGCTTGACAAAATGCACAGTCTATTCAGATAATTTATGGATGAACATGTTATGGCACTGTCCCTTGCAAATCAAATTTGTTTAAATACTGAGCACTTCAAGATTCAAAGTGGTCAAAGCACATTCAGAACATGATGAAGTATCTTCTTTCTGCTGCTGGAACAGATTGATGAGATTGCTTTCATTGGAAGAAATAAAATACTTCATGCAATGGTGTCACAAATTCTTTTAAAACATACTGGATTGTAACTAGACAAGTGATTTTAAAAACATTCAAGACTTTTGCTGAACTTTGTGGTGCTCAGAGGGTTGAAGGGCAAGCAGTTCCACCTTACAATGTGAAAGAACATTTTAACAGTGCCTGCTGTAGCTCTCACTAGAGGGTATTCTAAAACAAAACTAAACTAAAAATTTCAAACATGGCATGTTTAATTAAAGATTATGGTCTAAAAGGTATAAATTCAAACCAATATGCTTAATTTCACCACACAGCAGATGAGACTGATTGATTTTTACCAGCACTTCACATACAGGTCTTTGACATCTGCAGGCATACAAGTTTATGTTAAATCCATTGCTATTCCACAGAAAACAGGAGACTATGAGAAAGCCTCTCATATTTCTGCCATTATAACATTTGTTGTTTACTACTGTATGAAATTCTCCCATTTGGTTTTCTTGGGGAAGGGGACCAAAACAAAGGAGACCAGGAGAGCTACTTTAGAAGTGCAAATCTGCTTCTACCAATATGAGAAGCAAACTGCATGTGCAACTGTTCCAGCATGACAAAGCAGGAAATGCTAACCTAAACTTTGGTTCCAAATTTGGAGGCACATGCAGCACAGGCCACTTCAGTGCAGTGTTATGATCTCAAAATACCAAGACAAAAGCCATTCTCAAAGGATTTTGACTTTTGAGAGCAATAAAATCCAGTAACAATCCTCAAAAGCCTCTTGGGAAAATAAAACTGCTCAACAACTTAAAGAAAACAGAATTTATCACTGCAAAAGCATAATGTAGTTCATGGTAGGGAACAGTATTTCTTTCATGTGTGATTGTTGTGGTTTTCAGAAACTCTAGACAAGCATATAAGCACTAGTCAGCCTAGAATGTGTGACTTAAAGCTGTGTTGTGCCTACAAGTATGATTAGCATTATCTCCTAGGTATGCTGTTTACCTGTAGTTGGAATACTACAGCATGTAAGTCATGGCAAAGTATGTTGAACTCTACAGACCAAAGCCAAGTTTCATAGTGGGAACACATCAGCAGTTCTGCTACTGTAGCTATAAATGGGTCTAAACATACACTCAGGGAGAACTACAAAACAGGAGTTAACCTAAGACTGTATTGTTTGATGGTCATACATGGCATGACGAGAACACTTGGAAAAGACTTAAGTTATTTAAGAACAATGCCATCACATGCAGGATACCATCCAACTTCCACGTCAGAAATAGGTCATTCCAACCCTGAGCATATTTTTAAGCTCCCAAAATATGCTTTATCAGTTGAATTCCATTTGAATTTTTGTTTTTCCTCAAAAATTTTTAATTATGCTTATGTTCATAAGTGAAACACACTACAGAAAAGGCTTTCACCAAAACTGCACACAGACTGGTAAGTCACCCTGTGCTTCTTGTGCTAATCTAAATCCAGGTAGCATTTTATTCATCATTGTGAATGAAAAATACCTATTCTAAGTCCAGTTGCATTAGACACATTATAGTTGACTTGTCTGCTTCAGAACAAAGTTAGCATGTGCTTTTGTTAAATCAGATTTGCTTAAAAGTCAAACTCATCTCTAAGCCAGTTTTACCATAGCAGTAATAGTGCTGCTGAAAAATGTGCCAGATACTCTGATGAGATAAAAAAAATTCATAAAAAGCTTATATTATTGGAAAGCACTTCCTACATGCAGTATTAAAGCCGTTTCACCTTGGCAAGAAAAGTGAAAATACTTTGAAATATCAACACAACCACTTCGAAATCCACTCAGTGAAGTGTATTTTATCCTCTTGAACCTTATTCTATGCAATACTGCTGAAAACACAATATAACATCTTCATTTCACAAGTAACAAGCAATGTGAATCACATAGGGTGTCAATAAATCAGTTTTAGCAATTTCAAATATCCATCAGATTCCAGTTTTAGTAGCACTACGTTGGTCCTTTGCACATGAGTATCAAAACACCATTGATACATATTTTACCCTGCCTCAGATTCAGTGCCTGGAAACCTCACTACAAACTGCAAGTAACTGAAGTTGATTGTTCATTTCAGCCATTTGTTTACATTTTCACTCTATCATAACAGCAGCTACATTTCGAATGTTTTCTGTTTCCACAGAAACACCTATCACTATTTAACCCTTCTATCAATGCTAACAAGTTGCACATTTGCTACACTCAAAACTATTTGGTTAAATTGTGACTACACATGTCCTTCTGAATAAGCCAGCTACAAGACCTAAAAGTGTATTTCAAGAGGACAAAAAGCCTGCTAGTAAAAGGCTTGGTATTTCAGACTACCTGAAAAAATGGAGAAGCTGAACTGGAGAAAATAAGTCAATTGTCTAAGTGTTAACTGGGCTAATGAAGTACACTTTGTGTGATGTAACAGTAAACCCTTACTGAACTTGGTGTGTTTAAACTGCTTTCTTCCTGGAGACATCCAAATCCTGTATTTTTTTCCTAAGCTCTCCATACAAATGCAGAAGGTGAAAAGGATTGCTATTTTCAGTGAACACTAAAAGCTGACACCCTATTTGAAGGTTTATTCTTCTGCTATCATAATCATCACAAAGCATGCTAAGGGGAAAAAAAAAAACTATTACTGGATCCAAGCAGTAGAATACTGGAATTATCAATCTGAAACTGCTGCAAAAGTTAAAGAAACAGTCACCTTAAAATGTGTACTTTCCTAAACCATTGTTTTCTTGACAAAAGCCATCAAAAAAATTTGATCTAGCAACCCCTCACTAAGACAAAGCACTTATAAAGCCACACCATAGCATTTATATCAGAAATAGCTTAGGAAAAAATCTTGCAGGCTCTTGACAATCTAAGTGTGTTGACAGTGTCCTTTGAGATCTAAATGTGAGATCCTGTAATCGGCTGATCACATGGTAACTCTATCTTTATGAGTAACTAAGTCAGTACTTATTTGCTTAAAGAGTAGTATGATAAACACTCATAATAAAAATCCAAACATTAAAGTTGTAAGAAAATATAAAGCAGATTTTCCCCAACTCCAGAATGACTGTTCAGCCATCATTCTTGTTCAGAAGGTCAGCCGATAGAGAACTCTGGTCAACTTTGAAAGAAATCAAGTATAGTGAGTTACTCTGCCATTTAAACAAACAGTTCATACTCAGCAGGGGTACAAGATATCATGCTGGTGGAGACATAATCAGACAATCCCATCAGGATTGTATCATGTCATTTGCATGTGTAAGAAAAGTCTGTTTTACAATTCATTTTTGTGTAACAAGTGGATCTCAGCAAGCATCTAAGAAGCTTGTCAATACACCAAAATACAAGCATGAGAGTCAAAAGATTTTTAGCAAGAGAAATTTCCCACAGAAAACTAATAAAAGTTTGGATTTTATTACATCACAATACCACACCTAGGATGGTCTATATGTTGCTTTTTTGTAAAATTATCTCGTCTTACTCCGACATACTCAGTCTTCAAATATCTGCCTGCTAAATTTCAGTTAACTGTTCTTTTACAGTCTTAATATTTGCAGCTGCTTTAAAAAAAAGTTAATTGGCAATTTATGTTCTGGGTTAAAACTATTTCAAATGCAACTGAGCATTCTGACCACTTTTATTTTTTAAGTTTCTCATACCATGTATGGTTAAATACCCATTTGTCTGAACTAAATTTTTGGTGGTAGACATGAACAGGAAGATGACAGGATAACAAGACACAGTTTTAAAGACCAGTGTGAAGTTGAGGACAATTAGCTGCCCTTGATCTCATTCTGCAAATGCTGAAGGATCAGTTAAGTGTTGTGGAATTTGATTTATTTTTAAAAATTGCTATTTTGATTAGAATGGCCAAAATGGGAACCTTTGACTTCAGCAGCAGATGACCTGCCACTTGCAATACGTTCATCTACTTTTGCAGATGCTAAAAAGAGTTAGAATTTCTATTTAGTCACCTGACTGCACATGCAAATACCTCTTCAACAGACAGGTCCACATGTGGAACGGAGTAAAAGCATGCACAAGTGAGGGTGGGTTCAACCCTAGAGAGACTTACAACCAAAAGAGATCAAAGAAAAAGTCTTTGCTTCACAGACAAAAGAGCTGCTGTTGCAGTAATGAACACTACTAGTGGGTCAAAACAGTTGTGACAACTCAACTGCCCACTTGAGCAGTTGAGCACAGCTAGCTCACTTAGAACAAATTATTTGATATGGGTTTAATTAGAATAATTATCAGTAGCAATGGGAAAGAGCAAATATTTTGTGTATGTGTCTACAGGGGTTAAGTGTTCAAGAAAGATTCATATAGAACCTGTAACTTAACAAAAACACCAGAAAAAATGGGAAAATTACACACAGATGTATGAGGACAGCAGATGGCAACAGAAAAAAAATCCCATAAGTGGAACTAGCACTAGTTTTTTTAAGTTTCATCATTAAATAGGCATTTTAAAAATGTTTAGGCTCACTTGATCATCTTGTGGTGAAGCCATACAACACAGCATGACAAATTTCCTTCACAAACAAACATGGCATGTTATCACAAACTCTGCTTAGACTGGAAAGAGGAGGAAGAAGGGGGACTTATTCCACAAGCATATTCCCATGCTAAATACCACAAGCAGTACTAAGTACTAATCCTCAGATAGGGGACACAACATTACATGAGAATAACAAACAAAAAGGGAAGATTCAAGTTAGTGTGTCCCACATGAGATATACTTGATATACTTTGCCCAACACTAGAGTAGCATCCTTCAAGTTAAACAAATGCAGGCTTTGATCCAGCACCAGAAAGAGCTCTGTATGAGTCCTAATGCACATGTTTAACCTACAACTTCTGTATTTTAATAGCTCATACCAATGAGCATGAGAACGCTGGCCCACACCAAAAACTCCTGTTTTAAAGGGACAGTCGCAATAGAGAGATTAAAAAAGCATAGCTTCTCAAAGCTCTAACACAACAGGCAGACTTATAAAAATAGATGTGTGCGAGAAATGTTGTTGTAAACACACTGGAAAGTTTTGAAAAAGTTGTGCTCCTTCCAGTACTTTTGGACATGCAGTGTTGTTAGAAAAATGGCTCATCTCCCAAACTGCACTGTATAGAGAAAGCAAAGTTTTCATGACCCTATCAGGCTCACCAGCTAAAGTACTGAAAACAGCCTTGACAAAAAAAAAATTTGAACTGGAAAGGTAAACTTGGAGACTACATCACAGCTTAAGAACTGAGGAATGACTGAAATTAAAAAACAAAGCAAAAATAGTAAGTTGGGTAACAAACTATGGTCACTGACTGTATTTCTTCAAGCTAGCTGAGCTCTTACTTTTGAAGAAGCCTCCACATTGAATATTCCATGAAGATGCCACTTTGGACAACTACCTTATTACTGTCTCTGGGAAGTTTGTGTTATAAGATTTTTCCACCTAGTAACAGTCAACCTACCTGCCCATAGTTGTCTATGCCAGTTACTAATCTATTTAAGTTTAATAAATCAAAAGCTGTCCTTAGGGACTGGCCAAGAGTCGTAAGTCCTTCAGCTTGAAGGTTTTTCAGTTCATTCATAAACGTTGCATGGTTTTCCTTCCAGCCAGCCTGCAAAGAGAAACGTGAGAAGACTTATTCTACAAATACAAGTTTTGCTTTCCTGTTAGGCTACAAAGAGCCTTCCCTGCTGCATGCAGCTCACTACCAATGCTATCAAAACACCTCAGAAGCTAGCAGTATTTGATATTGGTCCAAAAAGCCAGAAGTGATGCACTTCTCTTAAACCCTGGAACTCCTAATTTACCAAATGAGTATTTTTGTTTTGCTTCACGGGACAAATTTCTTTGAGGACACCAGTACCCAAACCTTAGAGCTATTTACATCGCCCTCCCTAGATGGAAGCCAAGTGCGCTGTGAAGCGACCTCCAACAGGTTCA
>VZTR01010926.1:207436-255739 GCA_013400775.1 Chaetops frenatus
CTTCCTTCCTTCCTTCCTTCCTTCCTTCCTTCCTTCCTTCCTTCCTTCCTTCCGTCCCCTTCCTCGCTTCCTTCTCTCCCCTCTCATTTTCCATCCATGAGATACTTTTGGCAGCAGCAGCCCATTTGATACCACCAGAATGCCCAGGAAAATATCAGTACAGACTGCTCAGTTTCCCACCTGTCCCACAGGTCACGAACACAGGAGAAGTCTTCTGCATTCACTAAAACAACAGGTTTGAAGAGACTTTTGCTTGTTATGCCAGGACAAAAAAAAATCTCTTGCCAGAATGGCCGGAGATAATAGGTCTATTGAAAGTTTGAGAAAGATCATTTGTAGCAATCTGCTCTGGTTTTGGGGGTTAATGCATCCTCCACACAAATACCTGTAAAAATGTTGCTATGCAGGCTTTCCTCAGAATGACAGGAACAGAACTGTGATACTCCTCCTCCACAACAGCACTTTTAAATGATCTTTCGGGTAGTTTTTACAGCACTCACAGAAAAACCTTCCTGGGGCATTGATGCCTTGCCTGTACCTGCTGCCCTGTCACTGTTCCAGTGATTGTTTTTGTTTGTTACTCCAAGCATTCTTTCTTGCCTTCACTACCAAGATTCATTAGCCCTGGAAATCATATCCTTCCTGAAGTACTGGACCCTCCCGCACATTTCATAGCATAGCAACGTAACTCCATTACCATGGATCCCAGACACAAGCGTGCAGAATTTATCTAACTAATCAAGCAGCTAAGGGACACCAATTTCAGCTACAGTCAGCTTGGATTATAAAGCACTTACAGCTAAAACGTACCCTACAAACACTTCCCAGGGAGGCAAAGCAATGAGGTGGGGGGTTTTTTGTTTGTGGTTTGTTTGGTTTGGGGTTTTTTAACGGCAAATGTAATGTGTATAGTCTTGGTAAACAGACAGAATTATTCATTCATCCATAAGCTGCTTCCCACTGAGGTATCGCACCTGCATGTGGTATTTGAGAGCTGGGAGTTCTTTCTTTAAAACATTGCCTCACTGTAGAGGTTTTTTGTCCAACTTTTACTCTGAATGTGATTATTATGCATTGCCATCTTTTACCCAAAATCAAAATACACTCTAAAATAAAGATGCACTCTGTTGTTCACTGCAAAGTAGCTGGCTGATGACTGATGTTGAATGGAATATGGACCAGTTGATCTTTTTCCACTTAGCAGTTAATGAAAATTTAATCAAATCTCAACTAGCAGCTAATCGGAAATCTCCACAAAAGCCATCTATAAAGCACAGACATAGGTCTTCCAGAATACAATTAACCCAATAGAGCCTCTCATCCAGAGAGGAAATCTGTCATCTGTATTCCATGCCTTCAAGGACCTATGTCAAGGTATTTGGGACTGTTTGCTGAGCATGTTATTCAAAAGATGCAATTAAAGTGAAATGAGAGGATTTTTTTTTTCTCTTCTACGTTTACGCACCCTTTGAAAGCCCTGATATAAGACCTATTTGTCATAGAAAACTTGAGTGTGTGCCACAGTGGGCAAATCTGTCCCACACCAATTTGCAGAAAAATAATGTCTTGTTTTAGAAATATTTCAAGCGAGAAGAAAACAAGGAGAACACTTAAAACACAGCTTTTGAAATTGCAAAAGGGTAATTCTTACTGAGTTAGAGACGACAAAAGCATTTCTCACTAGGAAAATTTTAGAATTGACTTGAGACCAGCTTATAGCAAACCCTGAATTACAAGTGTAACCTTTTTTCATAACAACAGTTTTCACCAAGCAGTGCTATTTTTGTCAGTGATGAGTTCTTTTGTTGTTGGAGATGGCTTGCAATTTCATGATGTTGCAATCGGAAAGCCTTGAATGTTTCAGGATCAGTTCTAATATTTTCCTGTTGGTAAGCCATTTTTAGGGCAACATACCATTTATGGTTATTTTCCAAACATGGGGCCAAAATAAAAAAGTCCAAGAAAGCCCATCCCATAAATTCACATTGACAGTAAGTGTATGCTTCTCCAGGTTTGGCAGAGCGCGTGTGTACACCAGTCACGTGATAAGTGTAATGTTTCCTCTGACTTTCTCCTGGTCTTTTCCTCTTTTAAGGTACTTCTATTTTCTTTTAGTCTGTTTGCTTAGGAACTTGACACTGATACATGCATTTCTCTTTGCTGGTTTGTGTGAGTTGTGAATAAAGCTAGCAGTGATTTATATAACTGGAGTCTTGAAGGATGATGAAACTTAACAATGCAAAAGAGACAAAAACCAGGCTTTTAACTATTATCTCCATTCCATTACCTTTCAGAGTATTGCAGGTTGTTTTTATAAAATTTTGTTTTCCTTGAACAATTCTTATTTTTCTTCATGTCTCCCATTTCAGATCCTTTTTATCTTCCCTTTCAGAAAAAGTTACAATATGTTTTTCTTGCCATTTGTACTTAGATATGGGTTATCTACTTAGATATGGCTCTCCTCAGCTGGCTGAGGGAAAAAAAGCCAAACCTATTAATTTACCCTGACAAGTGTTTTCACTCTTTGTGTTTTTGACGATTGGTTGTGCCGTGTGCTGGACTTCTGAAGCAGCTAATAAGTAACTCCTAATGCCAGAGTAACTTCTGATTCCAAAGGTTGACAGATATCATTTGAGCTCTCATTTCAGAGGTAAATGACAGCCCTTTAACCCAATTATAGTCCAGTGTGGCATAATTGGACTCATTTGGGATCCTTTACCAACTGGCTGCTACAGTTAATTTATGGAAAATGGGACAGTATTCCTTTTTCAAGGGGAATTAGAGTCTATTATGCTTTAATTTATACATTGTTTAGGATGCTCCAGACTGTTTCTGCCTTAGCACCAACTTTTCCATTTCTTCATCTGCTCATTGTTTCCTAATTCCCTTTTATTATGCTGAAATCTATTACTCTTGTGTTAATATGCTTTAGAGTAGTTTTCACTGAGACACTTGGAGTTTTTACTTTTGTCACAGTGTCCCTCTAATGAATACAGCCAATTTTGCTATAATGTCAATTACTTTGTGGAGTATATAATTGTAATTGTGACCATCATCTAAATCTGTTCCTTATTGCACTGGTAGCAATGCAGCAGATCACTGCCTCTAGCATCAAACTTTCCTGTAATTCTTACGCTGTAGTGAATTCCTTCCCAACTGGCAATAAGAAGGTCTTACACAGCTCTTTCTCTGCTTGATTTCTCTGTTTTCTGGATGGTGAAATTATCCTCTGCATAATTCAAGAACCGCTTCATGATCTGTTTGGCAGAATTTGTTACCCAACAGATGTCTGGACAGTTAATGACCTCTGTAAGTACAGTCCTGTGATTTCTTGCTACTGATGGTCCAAGAATTTTTAATCTATTCTCCTACAAGTCAGCACTTGAGCAGCATGTCATCTCTTACTATAAAACAAAAGCATAAAAAAATAGATTGTCTTTTCAGATTTGTTATGCCTAATCAGAAGTCGTATTTTTCCCTCATTTTCTTCTGAATCTTTGTTCATGCATGTATACAGTATGTGTACATACAATGCACAGATGCACATAGCTCCATATTTTTGCTTGGCCAAAATCAAAGGACATAAATGAAAAACCCTGAAGTTACTCAAAATATAGTTTCAGAGAAAAAGTACTCCCATAAATACAAGTCAGAACTCACACTACATGCCCTTAAGTTGTGGAAAGGATAGATACCTAAAAAGGTCCATGGTAGCAAAGCCTTTTTGACCGTCACTTTTACACATATGGCAAATGTAGTCTTACAGGAGGATTTGAAGGCTCAGGAGTGATGTGTTCACAGCATGAAATCATGCTGCAGTTGCACAACCATTCCTTCTTTCCTCTTCCCCATTCAGATCAGGTTCTAGCCCATCCCTGCATAGGAAAATTGTCCTAGTTTCTCTTCTGGATTGTTTTTGTTTTTTTTTTTTGTTCTGTTTGGTTATTGGCAATCGTGAGAGGAAAATTGTCAGGCAGGATTGTATCAAAGAGGAGGTAAGAGATTCCCTAATATCTGGCATTCATCTCCCAGAGGAGGGAGTGAAGGAATTGAATGCTGATTGATACAGGTCCAGTCAGACATCCCTGTGGACATATTCTGCAAGCTAGGTGCTGAAGTCCCTAGAAGATAAATCTGCACAGTGAAGTGCTTGAGAGGATGGCTTGTACTTCAGTGTGTGCCACTGTGAAGGAGAGGAATTAGGCTGCCTGCACACAAGTGCTCCTCTAGCAGTCAGGGTCCTGGCAGCTGCCTGGGACTCTCACCACATAGATCCTGGATGCCAGGAAGCTTGCTAGATGTCTCATTGGTACCTGCTTCTGCAGTGGAATGGTCATTGTGGCCAAACTGCTGGATAGGAAGGTGCCAAAACCCTAGAGAAAGCTTCATCAGCTGGATTTACACTGGTAAAGTTCAGAAGCTAGTGCTCTTAAAATTGATGTATAGGCAGATTATTTGGCAACTTTGTCATGAAACTCCTGGCAACCTCTCAGATGGTACATGGATCTGGCTTGGAGGACAGGATGGAGCAGGAGTCATTTCCTCAAAAGCAATTTTACATCATCACTTTTGGTTAAAGAAGGAAATGTAGTTCTGTAGTGCAAGCTGGGACACACAGTTTGGCCTCAGAACCCAAAGAACAATGTCTGGTCTGTTTTATGAGCTAGTAGGGCTGGAGCAGGTATTGAGGCCTTGGGCTGGCTACCTAGAACAGAAGCTGGACAGAACTAGAAAATAAAGAGGGTATTTATTAAAGGCCTTTAACAGATACATCTTGGCCAGTGCAGGAGCCTCGCAGAGGCTACACCCAAGATGTTCAAGAGTTTTTCGGGCAGATAAAAGTTTGGTCTGTTTGCATATATGGGGTTATTTATCCAATTACAGTTTCAGGTAATAAAGTCACATTCCTCCAATTTTCCCCCCTCAATTCACTTTTGTTTATACTTTTTGGGCCTGAGGCTGTGATGATGACCTTGGTTCTCAGGCCTGAAAGAATGTTTTGTGTGACCAAGCTGTGAGGAGAGCTTACTAGCACTCTATATGGATTTCAGAGTTATACGCTAATGCAGTACAGGATCTGAAAAATATAAAAGCTAAAACTTAAGGTATCAGTACTGAAATTTTTGGTACAGTTTTGGTCTTGGTCTCTCTAGCTTTGGCAAAAGGTTTCTTTTTCAGTTTGGTGGGTTTGGGGTTTTTTAGGTTTTTTTGGGTTTTGGTTTTTTGGGGGTTTTTTTTCTGGTTGGTTGTTTTGGGGTCTTTTTGAGAGGGGGGAGTTTGAGGATTTTTGTTTGTTTGTCTGTTTGTTTGTTTAATGTGCTTAAGTATGCATGTACATGCATATCTACTTTTGGTTTTCTTCAGATGGAGAAACCTGTTTCCAACACTCATTCAGTACAATTTGAGGGTCTTTACATGTTCTTAATTACTACCTACCCCCTTCTCCAGTGTCTTCTCACTTGAACACTTTGCGAGACATGGCCAATTCTTAGTGTTTCTTGTTGTGGTTCACTGGCAGATAACTATTGCCCTAGTCCCCTCCAGCTACTGGAAACTGATCTAACACTCCAGACAAGTTATTTTGATTTCAAGAGCATCACTTGGCCTCCTATGGAGTCTTTTGAGCACCTTTATCTTTTGATACTGATACCTGGTTTAGAGCCTCTGTGTGAAAATTGTCCTGTGCTCATATTAAGCATACAATACAGAGGCTATTCTGGGACCAGTTAGCCTGAATTTCAGGGGCTAATGAAAAATACTGAGAGTGTAACATTTTTTTTTCCTCTTCTCTCCCAGATGGACTGACTCAGAGGTTTTCTTTGTTTTCCCATTTGGAGTTTCCTCATGCGCTTTCAGAGGTACAAGCTGTACACTCGTCAGTTCCTCAGTCTTCACAGAGGTATTGCTACTATCTTGTCAGATGACATTTTTATACAAGGAGGTCACTGAGTTACGGATGAGGACATGACTGAATAATTGGTTTTGGCCCCAAACACATGTGGCCTCTTGTCTCTAGAGCATTTCCTTTTTTACAATAAAGAGTATTTCTTCCACTTTCATGAATTTTCACATTTGTGGGTGTCCTACGATGGGCCAGTGCTTTCACACCCACTCTTATCCCAAAGGAAGTCTCCCTAAAGCAGCTAAACTTGACTCAGTTATGGTTGTCTCTTCAAAACCAAAGGGCACTCTGTAGATTGTGACGATAAACATATGGGCCTGCTACAGTGCAAGATGTTCAAAGCAATCAGACATTCTGGCTGCAATCTATCTAGAATAAAAATTGTCAGGAGTAGCCATGAAGTAATCAGAACCAAATGCTCTACAACACCATCTGTGATAATGCCCATCTAAATGTGGCATTACTGGGATGTATATATGTGCTCACAGGCTGAGGAACCTCTTACCACAGTGATGGCCAGAAATGGTGATTTGCCTGCTAAAGAGAAGGTGGCACGTAATATTTGCACAGAATAAGACACACAAAAGTTTGATTAGACAATCTGGAATTCTTTTTAAACTCCAAATAGCCCTGCAGCAGTGAGTCATAAGTCCCTGTATACACTGAAACTTCTGCAATTTTGCTCTCAAGCTGCTTCTTGGGACATGTTTGCAGAAATAATTTTCTACAGGAGGGATGAGTTCAGCTGCCCTGCTTTAGGAACCACAAACTTTTAAAGCAATCTTGTGTCACAGGTTTGAGTTGACAAAACTGGAAGCTTTAGCTAGGTTTCCACCTGTTTTTTAAGGACTCAGATGCTTCATTTTAACAATATAAGCTTTCCATGTAATTGCAGTAAGGGGTAAAAATGGCTTGACTGCAGGAAAACTGCCCAGCTCCAAAACTTTCTATTGAAAAGTGTGTATTAAAATGATTCCAGAGCTTTGTTAGCAGTAGCACTGCTAAGATCTTTTGGCCATAAGTTGTAACAGACTTCTTGTATTTTTTAAATATTCCTTCATTCCTTTTTTCAAATGTACTTTCAATATTAATAAGCAATAAGCATTTTATATTTTAATAGTAGTTTTCTTGTTTTTCTCTTCGTGCATTCAGACCATAGAATCACAGAATGGTTTGGGTTTGAAGGGACCTTAAAGATCACTGTGTTCCACCCCCACTGCCATGGACAGAGATATCTTCCACTACACAGGGTCTTCTGCATTTTAAAACCCTTGCCACTTGTCCTGTCACCACAAGCCTTGGTAAAAAGTCTCTCTGTCTTTCTTACAGGCTCCCTTTATATATTGAAAGACTGCAATGAGATTGCCTCGGCACCTTCTCTTCTCCAGGCTGAACAACCCCCAAATCTCTCTGCCTTTCCTCACAGGAGAGGTGTCCAAGCCCTCTGACCATTTTTGTGGTTCTCCTCTGGACCAGCTTTATGAGGTCCATGTCCTTCCTGTGCTGAGGATGGCAAACCTGGATGCAGCACTCCAGGTGCGGTCTCACAAGGGCACAGTAGAGGGGCAGAATCATCTCCGTGGACCTTCTGGCCATGCTGTTCTTGTTGCAGCCCAGGGTGTGACTGCCTATCTGGGTTGTGAGTGCACATTGCTAGGTCATATCCAATTTTTCATCCACCAATATTCCCAAGACCTTCTCTGCAGGGCTGCTCTCAGTCCATTCATCCCCTGGTTTGTATTGGTAATACACTGATCCAGGTGCAGGACCTTACACTTGGCTTTGTTGAACTTTGTGAAGAAGAGAATCTATAAACACAGGTTGTGAGGTTTCAGATGGTTGAAAGCATTTTGTCAATCTAACAACATCTACTGTAGGCCCCTGTGTAATAAAAGTGAGAAAACATTTTAAAATAAGCCAAATGTACAAAAGTTATTGCAAGAAGATGTTCCTTGATATTCCCTGGATACATTCTTAATTGCACACTTTATATGAAAGAAAAGGAAATACTTCAAAGCTTTCATATAGTTCATGCATTATGTAAGAAAAATTTATTTACCTTTCATGCAGGTTACATAGGTGATTTTAATGCATTTTCCAGATACAAAATAGGGTTTGCTGATGATACTTTATGATTCTTCAATATCACAGAGAGACGATTTAGGGGAAAAAAAAGGTCTTAAGTCCTAAAGCCTAGAAAAATACAAGAATAATGAGTTTAGAAGAATTAGTGGTCAGAAAGTTCTACCAAAAAGACAGTGAATTAAATTACAGAGGTTTCTTTACATAAAGTTGCGAGCCCAAAATGTGAGTAATACTATAGCAGGATCAATGAGGACAAAGGAAACAGCAATAAGACTGCATACAATGCCAGAACTGCTTATGGGGCAAAATGTATGAGCCAGGAGTTCTCAATTGCAGCCCACACACTGACACAGCATCACTTTTTTTGTTCTCACATGTTCGCAGTCAGTTACAAAGCCAACAGCACTTGCATGGCAGCTAAAAATGAGTATATATTTTCTCGAGAAGGTGCTACACAGTAGTGCTGCCATGTTTATTTTTTAATGCTAATTTTTCTCTCCATAACTTTGACCCAGAACAGATTCAAGCTCTGTTTCTTATAGGTTCTCATTTTCTGGTCATTTTCAATGACCACATAAATTGGGACTAATAAAATATAGAAGAAAACTGTCACAATCAGCATGTAGGGCTTATTAACAGAAATATGATAGGTGGTATACTACTCATTGTGTGACTGATAAATACCTGGAGCAAAATAAGGAGCAGTGATTAAATTTGAGAGTGCATGTTTGTAACAAGTTGCATATTTTTAAGAAAGATGGACAAGCAAATTTTCCACAGAATATTTTGGTACTTCATGAAGTTTGCCTTCCTATATAAAGAGCTCATTTATATTTGTTTCCCACAGCCTTCCAAGAGTGATGTAGCATCTGAAATTAAAAATACTTTTCAGTAACTATCTTATGAAGGCTGTCACTGATGACAAAATAGAAGGAGAGAATTTTAAACATGCATATTTGCAGTTGCATAGAAGTGCAGGTATAGAAGAAATTGTAAATCCCAAATATTGTAAAGTTGGAGAACAGCTTACAAACAAGAAGAGAAGAAGAGCATGAGAGAGTAAAACCCTGTATTCAATGACTACTGAGAGGCAACTCTACTTGTTGCCAAATGGCTTTTACGTTTTTTATGTGGTTATATTTTGTGTATGTAAGTTCTTTGATTTTGCATGGGTGATTAAGGAAGAGGCCTCAGAAGCTGAAATCTGGCTTGCCGTCAACAGAGCAATTTTAAATGTAAGCACTGAATCAGTCAAAGTGCAGTTTTGCTCCCACACTTGTTCCCTTCTTGCAGAGTGAGAGCAACTGGAATCAGATTACTTAATGGCTCAAAAGGGCATGAATAGTTTGGGCCTAAAAATTAATCACCATAAACCAGTTCTTCTTTATTAGAGGCCTCTTTTGGGGACTTCTACTATTACCCCTATTATTGTTGAGCTCTTTGTAAAAGGGCTGTTTTTCATAGCATCCTCAAAAAGACCAATCTGTTTAATAAATTGTCCTATGCCTACTCAGTGGCCCCAGTGCTTGACAATTTTAGCTGAAATATATGAGAAATGTCACTTACATTGCCACATCATATAATGGTCATAATTATGCAGAAGAGTACAATTACACCAGAACAGAACATGTTGCTGTGCTTTTTGGTAGAAGAATTTCACCCTGTCTCGTAATATGAGTAACAATTTTGCAGAAGAGGAGAATCTGTAAACACAGGCCTGACACCAGAGCTGGGGGCTTTCAGATCCCTCCTCTCTGGGCCACTCTTTCCATCTGCAGGTCGAGGTTCTCCTGCTTGTCTAAACTGTCATCCAAAATGTGATTACCTACTTCTTCAAACAAATTTAGTATGTAAAACTTAGAGGAATCTCACCCCTATATGCGAAAATAGACATAAAAAACCAATCCCAAACCCAGACAACCAAACAGAAGATGGAGCCAGAGAGCAGCTTTTAAAGCAAATAGGCAGAGAAAATGGGCAATTAGGTGTGCTCCAACTCCTTAACTCCAAACAAGACTGCAGATAAGGAATCGGGGAAAATCCTTCAAGACTCTGGTGGAGGACGAGGGCATGGAAAGAGGCTCGACTGTGTGTGAACGCATCAGTCCAAACCAGCACAGCTGCCTCACTGGGGCATTCTGTCCTCACCCTGCACATGAATAACACGAGCCACCACTGCTGCTTACAGGCAGGAAGCCTAATTCTGCTCTACCCAAATCAAAAGAGGGAAAGTCAGCCTGCCTCAAGAATATAAAGGCCAAAACTAACAGAGGGATGGATGTTTTATTTACCGTGGCGTCATGCCAGATCACAGTGTAAGAGAAATGATGCTAAGAACCAAAGATGAGGTAATATTAATTTGATATAAAGTGAGCTGCATTTTTCAGCTTGTTTTTCACTCTGTCTTACTGATGGATACACTCTTCCAAGAAAATTCACATAACCCAAGTATACCTACTAGACAAGAAATAGAACCTTTAAATGATGTCATCATGTAATTTTTGCAATTTCCTGCGAAAAGCAAATACCAGAGGAGCATCTTTTAATTCTTAATCCTACAATTTCTTTTAATGCAGAAAAATAACTGAATAAGCTTGCTTTTCTTGGCTTCACATTCTGATACTAATTTGTCCTCCTTTCAGTCCTAGCAATATTTTTAATCCATGCAATCTGACCTGAAAACTATGACAGAAAATGAAAAAAGTCACTCTAGGAAGTATTTATGAGATTTATTTTCTTGATTTTTCTTTTCAGTTATATGGGGAAACACTTTTCCAAAGTACCCTAATTTTGCTTCTGTAAGTTCTCATTAAACTTGGTGTCTACAGCAATTCTAACTTTGTCTGAACTGTCACACAAGACATGATTAGCAACTTTCTTTCATTACAGGAAAACTGTTTTTAAAAAGTTTTTGATTGTATTGTGTGACAGTGGTAGACCTGGGAGAACACTCAGGTCTTGATGCCTCTTGCACCATCACAATACTCTTTAAGCCTGTCGGGGGGAATGCAAGAGGAAGCTCCAGCTTCTCACTTTGAAATATTTATATTTCTTCTCCCTTCCTTCTCTCCCTAGCTTTCCATACATTACTTTTTCTTCCATCAGTCATAGCAAAATTGCTTTTGTGTGCAATAATTTCCCACACATATTTCCCCATCTCATCAGGGAGAGTAGAGCAGTGACCTCAAGTTTGCACACCTGGTAAAATGATGTACTAGACTTCAGGACCTCTTTCTATTATTCAAGCACTTTCCTGGTCTTGCAGAGGAAATCACCATTGCAGATAAGCTTTTAAAAATGGCCTTGAGAATCTTGAACAGCCACAGGAATCTCTCTTGCATTCTGTTATCTTTTTTCCTTTTCTTTTTTTTTCACCTTCCTTTTTCCCCGATGGGTAACTTATTTCCAAAAACCAACCATACATATAAAACATATATTTGATTTTATCATATTATTATTTCAGTCCAAAATGTATGCCTGCCTTTCAGTGTTTTCCTCCAAAGAGTGTCATAAACCTTGAAGGAGTAGTTGGACCTGGAACTATTTAAGGATATAAGAGAGACACAATTAATAGGGAAGAATGATGTTTCAGTAGGCAATTGAGGACAATCCAGCTGATTTGGGAGATATATAGGACCTCCTTCCAGTCCTGTGACCCATGTCTTTGCCTATCAAGACACTCATTTTCTCAACTGCTTTCTTCCTTAAAAGCCTTTTTGGAAAATGTGTTCTGGGTCTCCCAAGAGCCTGCAGCCTGCTGTCTCCAGCATACGCTCAGTCCCTGTTTATCTGTCAGTGATCCACAGTGCCTAATCTTGAACACAAACTACTGCAATGTCAGCAGACCTTACCAGACTTCAGTTTAAAAGACATTTTTAGATATATTCTGAAAACTATCCAATGTATCAATCTTCAAAGAATGCCTCACACCTCACCAAGCAGCGAGACAAGCATTTCTATCTGTAGGTCTAGCCTAGGCTGCAGGATCATCCACAGCAGTAAGAAGGTGGGTCTTTGACTGTTCAGTAGTAGCTCCCTTTTAAGAATTATGAGGAAGAGATATTATCTAGTCCAATCACACATCCTCAGGGAAATTGTTCGAGACTGCAGATTCATTTCTTGTAATCCAGCTATTGCTGACCAGACCTTTCCCACTATAGTACACTTGTGGACCTGTTGTGTTTAGTTGAGAAAGCTTAAACGTCTTGCTGTGTTCCTGCAGACGCTGCTTGTTTGTTTCGCAGAACAGAGATTACTAGACATGGTGAAATTTAATTTCTGTCACAAGGAATTGACTTTATCTTTACTCTGTTGCCTCTATCTACTACATAGACAACAGAAGTGTGAGTGAGCAATCAGGATTTGTTCTGTTGCAGATGCTGCTGTATGCTACTCCTGGAGAAAAATTAAAACTCCTGATCGTGGATTTTTTCATCCCTGACTATTTTTTTTCAGAGAGCTAAGCTTGTTGGCTTAGTGTGGGTAAATTTTGCAGTTCATCTGAAATAGCGCTTTCCAATCTGCTGACAACTTCTGCAATGTAGGACAACAGTTCAGACACTGAGCATGATTTTCCAGAATCTTTCGAGACGGATTATGAAAGTTTGGCACATGCCTCGGGAGGAAGTTGCCTTTTCACTGGCTTCAGCACAGGGCTTTGGGCAAAGTGATCTGACTTTCTTGGAGCTCAATGAATCTACCAGGAAAAGCGAGTGAAAAGACGCTGCTTGACGAAAAGGAGCTGCTGGAAGTCTACTCCGTTTCCCTTAGGAATAAGCTTTCTGAAAGAGACTTTCTGCTGGCGCCGCGCTGCAGCCTTGTCTGCCCGCGTTCCTGTCTAATGTAGCAAGAGAAATCCCATGTTTGCCTTCAGTTCTAGGAAAAACTAAGATAGGAAAATGTAAACAGAGGGATGCAGCCACGTTCGCAGCAACACTGTTTAACCTTTACTCGTGTTGGGGTTTTTTTCCGCCCGGCGGCCACAGCAGTGTGGGACGGACAACAGGGAGCCGCACGGTGCAGACAGCCCATAACCCGGCACGGGTCAGGAGAGGGACACGCTCCCGGGGCTGCCCCTGAGGCGAGCCCGCGGCTCTGGGAGGGCAGTCTTAGCAGGAGAGGTGTGCTGACACCTCCGCAGGGCGACAGGTTTCCCATCGCGAAGGCGCGANTTCCTGCTTCCCAGGGAGCGCCCGGCTCCGGCAAGTCCCTCCTCCGCCTCGGCTGTGCGGGCCGCCTCCCTCCCTCCCCCGGCCGTAGCCTCCTCCGGCGGCAGCGGCGGTGCCCGCCGGCCCTATGGCGGCGGAGCCGCAGCCCAAGGCGCTGACTCGCAAGCCCCTCCTGCTCAACAAAGTGGAGGGCTCGCAGGAGGTGGTGAACATGGCAGCGATAGTGCCCAAGGAGGACGGTGTCATCAGCGTCTCCGAAGACAGGTACCGGGGAGCGGGTGTTCAGCGGGGCCGCGGCGGTGGTCTATCACCTCCCACCACTGCTGCCGGGGATGGTGGCAGTGCTGGGCCCGCGGCGCGGGGTTCTGGCTGGTGGTCCCCCCTCGCCAGCATCACCGGCGAGCGGCGGCGGGAGGTGGCGGGTCCCGCCGGCGAGGGGTGGTGGGGGCAGACCACCAGCATCCCTGTGGGACTGTTGACTCAACCACCCTGGGCCCGGGCAAGCGTCAAGGTGGAGGTGGTCCCGCATGGGGACACTGCTTTTGGCAGACACATAACATCGTGGAGGGGAAGGAGCCCGGAGCAGGAGTATTCAGCTTAGTGTCCCACTCATCCTCTACGAGTCTCGGTAGTGACTGGGCTGGGCCGCCGCTGAAACTTGCATGACTTGAGTGACTTTTCTTAGCGGAGGTAAAATGGGATTGAGATTCCCTTCATCACAAGGATTGCCGGGGAGATCATTGACCTTGCCTAAAGATTGTGGTGGCATTGGCTGAAACAGTAGTTTTGGTTCCCGTTTCCCCTCTCCAAACATTTCTTGGTAATTGTTTAAAAATACCACGTATCAGTTATCAGTGATAAGATCTTGGAACTTAAATCCCATGTTGAAAAGCTGCCAAGGAGGAGAATGCTTTCAGGCCCTTTAGCAGGGACTGAGGCTGCCCTAAGGCAACTCTGTCCCTTCTGAAAGAGCTCAAATTCAATTCAGGCCTGCAACTGGAGCTTCAAAACTCTATCTTGAAGATCATTTATTTTAAAATATGTGCTTACTTTTCTTGCAGTGTCCATAAATAGTTATTTTAAGTAGGGTTTCTTTGCAGCTCAGGTGTGCGGTGTAACCTGTGTCCTAAGATTGAAAGACACATGTTGACCAGTATGTCAATATGTTTTGATACTCAAGGGTATTTGGATGGGCTGTCTCTCATGGATGCCTGTTGTTCTGTTGAGTGCCCGCTTTTATATCTCTGCAAGCTTTCTGGAAAACTGACAGTATTTTCTTTCATCTTTGTCTTCACTGTGACTTAGTTTTCAGCTGTCAAATATGTGCAAATTTAAGATCATTTAAGTTCACCTAAGCTGGGGTCTCCAAGTGAACTCTCATATGCCTGGTAGCAAGCGGAGCCAAGCTGCTTAAAACAAGTACAACTGTCAAAGGAACTTTAAGTAGAGTTTTACATGGCTATGTGCTTGCAATTTTATTGTCTTCACATTTTTTATGTATTTAAAGTGACGTTGAATAAAGCTTGAGCTTGTTTTGGTTCACTGTAGCTTGTTAGGCTTACTTAGCCAATTCTTTTTAGTTCTAAGAATGTATTCCTGAAATTTATTTCCTTTCATATAGGTGTCTCTTTCAATCTCTGCATCGTCCCTCACCTTAGGAAAAAAAAAGTAGCTTTAGTTGTTGATAGCAGGTTGATGCTCCAGGTTGATATTTCTGTGTAGAGAAAGGGATTGATCAGACATCTGTTTTCACTAGTAATTGAGATGTCAGCTTCAAGTAATGAGCAGTGAAGAAGAAGCCAGGAGTTTCACACTAGGAAAGTCTGGAGGTTCCCAGGCTATTTTCTGTTTGAAAGAATTAACCAGGTAACGTGCCTGCTTGCGGGGCTTGTCTGCAGCGTCCTTGACATGCCACAAGCTACGACCCTGCCTTTTATTTCTCTAGGCATGAAGATGCTGGTTGATGTCTCTTTCTTTTGTTTACTGCTTGCATTAGCATTTTTATTGTAATTAAAATGTTAAGAGTCTAAAACTGACTTGGAAGGAATAGCAAGTTTGGAGTCTAACTTGCAGGTGGGATGAAAGTATAATTTACCAGGCTTTCAATACCTGTGTATTATAATTAGGCTTGTGCAGATCCTTATGGCACCTTTTCCTGTTTGGACCTGCCTTCTTGTGTTAGTGTTGACATAGTTGTTTAATGGCCTTGGAATGCAGAGGACTTTTAGAGCTTCCTGGAAACTGTTAAGGACGGTTATGGAGATGTTATCTGTCCCTTCACTTGTTAGCCAAATAAGTGAGTTTTGTCCATGTTTCCCAGCTTGTGATATGCACTGCTCATAAGAGGATAATGTTCTGAGACTTCTACAGAGAACTTTGGCTGGAATGACTTACCATCTCCAGCACTTGCCTCAGGCAGAGACATCTTCTGTAGGTAAAGAAGGAATTGTTTTGCTGGTGAATGGCTGAACACATCCTTGTTGAAGTTGCTGGTAGTCTTAGCATATGCAACAGCTAGGTACCACCTTACAGGTTTTTTTTTCTTCATGATGTGGCCCTATACACCTAAATCCCTAAAAGTAGGAGCTGGCTTGGTCTCTGGCCCCAATTTTGTATGGCACCAGTGGTGCTATCTGGTTTTATAAGACTCAAAAGTGGTTTTAGCTATTGCTTGCAGACACAGTCATGCATTATACAGCTCTGAATCTTTTTTGTAGCGCATACATGCAAATATTTTAAGAAATAAAATGAAAACTATGTACTAATAGAGAGTGTGGTTATTCCTCATAAAGAAAGACAAAGAAGGGGAGGAAGGAAGGAATCTTGGGGAGGGGGTGAGGCATTACATATTTAACTAGATTCCCAAAACTTTATATACGCTACAAGGCTGGAGCTCCTTTTTAGTGTGTCATTTGTATAGATGATGCACACAGATTTTTTTATTCTCAATCATGGTCACTCATGTTAATTGAGTGATGTTCGTTGTGTCCTAATCCTAGTGGGTTTTCTGATTCTTTATCTGGGCAAAATAGACTGAGCCTGTATCTACAGTACAGCTGGTGTGCATGGGAGGGATAAGATATTTTGTGTTTTTCGTCTAAGGAAAGGGATGCACCTGTCTAGACAGGTGAGAGTTAAAGAAGTGGCAACATTTGTTATCCAGGAATGTATAAATCTAATGCAGGATGACTCTAAGAAATTATTAGCTTTCATCTATGCTCTTTCCCTGCCAGCAAACATGTGGAATCAACAGACATATATAGCCAAACATGTAGAGTCTTGAGTGATCCATAGCATTGTATGCTCATGTGGAGCTAGAGTGGGATTTTCCTAATGTGCACAGCTGATCCTAAGTTGTCATCAACTTCCTCAGTATTAAAAGCATGTGCTACCATTTCAAAATTGCAGCACATCTTTGTCTTTTGTTGCCTTCAGAGAGAGATGTGGGTGTTGGGCATGTCTGAAAAGTAGGTCACTGGCATGTCAGGTTCAGACATATCTAACTCTGTGCTCCAGAGAAGATTTAGTGTCAGTTATCTTACCTGAGCATGGGATACGGTGGGACAAGTGCACTGACTCACCCAGCTTTGCATGTAAGCAGTTCTGCTCAGTGCTGACACACTTGTTTGTTTCTCAGGAGCCTGCCAGTGATGTAAGTGCTAATTCAGCTGGGCCTCCGATGTGCTGGTCCTGTGTCTCCTGTTTAAAATATTGGGCATTTTAATCTCTTAGAAGGTGACAAGACCTAGGAGAAAAATATTTATCCCTTTATCCCATAGCTTTTTTATTTTTTTTTTTATTAAGGGAGTAGAGACCTTTGTCTTCTCCATTACTTTATATTAAGTTCTTTTTGAACTTAGATGTCTCTGCTTCTTCATATGGACCACTGTATAAACAGTGAGCCCAGGCTGCTTATCTTATTAGTGTCTTCATCTCACATAGAGAAAACTGTGCAGAGCTTGTATTGCTAGGTTTAGTTTACAGTTTGATGGTTTTAAATATGGATGTGCATTTCACCTGTTGTCCAAGGCTTGTGTTCTGGGTATACTGACTAGCAGGTTTTTTCAGGGGCACAAAACCTTAATGTACATCTAGTGTAAATGAAAATCTCTTTACTCAACTAACAGTGAACTACTAATGGGAATATGCATGTGACAAGAAATGTACGAGTTGTCTTTGGCTTTGTGCTGACATGACTTCTAACATGGAGAACCGTGATCTTTTCACTCTTAAGTATATCAAAAGCAATCTTTGTCTCCTTGCCCAGATCCAAAACATTGAGCATCTAGCATCATAGCTCGTGCCTGTGAAAAAGCTCTAATGGGAAGGTGGAATTCTTCACACAGTGCTGTATTCATGCAGGGTGCAAGGAACTGCAGACCCTTGGTAAACTAAGTTTTCTTTCTCCTGTGGTGGAGTGGTAGAAAGTGATTGCTTTGCCCAGCAGTGGTTGCAGTACAGGTCTGTAATTCTTATCTAAGCACAGGGTTACATCACTGGTGTCTGCTCCTCCTTGAGTGTGGCTGTTGGTTCACAGCAGAAGCGCAGGTGCTGTGAGAACTGATTTTGATGCTGTCTCTGTATGTTTATCAGTCTAAGCCTGTAGGTTTCACACCCAGGTGATTGCAGCACAAGCGGTAGCTCAAGTGGTGCAGAAGGTGTGGATGCTCTTCACAGGTGCAAAAAGACTTGTGTCTGCCTGGAGATACAAAAAATGTAACTACATTTTTTGGATATGTCGTAGTTTGATGACTGTGTGTCTGTAATAAAGGTCAGGGTGGAGATTAGTACTGGCTGTTTGTGAGGAAAAGGCGGATGCTGGCAAGAAGCTTAAGAGAGAAGACAGGAGGTCCAAAAACTCTTGGAATCAGACATTGTTGCAGATGTTGAAAAGTAACCATTCCTGATTTGACTAACATGTATCCTGTTGAGATTCCAAAATCTGAGACTACCACGTGAAATATCTTGCTGAGTGCTGGTTGGGAGTGATAAACTCCACTTAGTAACTTGTGGGAGACCTTGCAGTGTTGTACTTTTTTAACCCTCTGTGCCTCTTTGTGCCACCACTTGTTGAAGTTTGTTGGAGGTCGTGTATTCCTTGCCTTAAGATGCTCTCTCCCTGTGTGTCAGTTAAAGATTGGAAACACAAGCCTTTATTCTCATCTCTCTGATTTGAGCTATCCTGAAACTACTAGCTCATGTAGGTCAATGCACAGATTGGTGGAACTCTTGCAGGTGTGTTAAGTTCATGTCATAACTGCAAGAAGACGACTGCAGCAATGTGCTCTGACATGGCTTGGACCACAGTTTGTACAGACCCAGCTTCAGCAGCACAGCTGGGCAGCAGAACAGAGTGGAACCTATGGTTTTTGAGCCTTTCAAATTAAAGGTGCAATGGTTTTTACTCCTCTCTCTGTTTTAGAGATTATTCTTTCTATAAAAGATGTGGGTGAATATATCTTATCTTACAAATTTTATTTGGAATAAGAAGAGCTACTTAATACACCTTCTGTTTGCCTCTTGGTAGTCTCTTTTTCTGCTTGCTGCTGAACAGTGTTCTTGAGTTGCAACAAGTTTTGGGATGATGCATCTGCTTCCCGTGTTAACCACTTCTCCTTTTTCTTCTTGTCTTCCCTGTCCCCATCTTAATTTCCCTGGCATCTGCTTACACAGAGGCTGAACCTTTCATCAGTGTGCCTCATGTCTATTAGGCTTGGTGACCTTCCCGTGCAGTCTCTCCAGTTCTGCAGCTGAACAGAGCTTCTTGCCAAGAAGGGAATGCACAATGCCACCTCTGTGTGTGGCCTGTAGACCCTGGAAGAAAAACAAATGCCAGTTATGGAGTACATGCAGTACAGAGATGGCATATAACTAAAAATTTACTGTTGCAGGAAACTTGTTGGTTTTTCTCCTCAAGATGAAGGTATTGCAGCAGCACTGCCTCCTCTAGATACCTTAAACTAAAGGAGTTGCAACAGTTTTGAAGCTACTGAGCTATTTAAGTACGACTGACCTTTCATTGTGGGTCACTTAGCAGACTGAAGTTCTCAAATAGCATGTGACCATTGTAGCACAATAGAAATATGTCAGTAGCTTGTTTGAGCTACTTTATAGTATTTTGTTTACTGAGACAAACTCTTTTCTTTCCCTCTCTCCAGCTGCACTGGTGCCTGCATGGTATCTGCCAACGTTGATCTGTGAGCAGGTTTCCCAGCAACATCTTTTAGCTGTGTGATACTACATGGAAGAGATTGCTCAAAAGTAGCACAAGTTTTGTAAAACGATATTTGTAACAGCCCTGAGGAAAATCAGAAAGTACTTGGCAGCTCAGAGATCAAATGGAATGGAGAGAGTAGGAGGGCATAATGCAGGCTCTACATTGGTGCTTCTGTGGTCAGGAGCTCTAAAAGCTTCTTAAATGATGAGCAATGCCCTAAGGAGAGCAACTGGCTTTTGTACAAGTGTCTTCTGTTCATCGCTGTGTTTTGTGCACTGTACCTCTCAGAACTGAAAGACTGTTCACATAAAAACACTGCTTTGCCCTTGTTGCTTCATCACACACTGGCCAAATATGAGTGGGTTTGTTTAAAACTTCTGGTATCTGCATGCAGTTGCCCAGGGATTTGATAAGAATTGCAGTCTGTTGCAAGGCCAGAAGCAAGAAACAGCACAGCTGTTTCCCATCTGCATACAGTGTGAGGAATGATGGATGCAGCCATGCACAGCTGGAGGTGGCAGGATGGGATGGGGCACCATGGGAGGGAATAGGAGCAGCAGCCATGGAGTTCCGAGAATAGCCACACACAGCGGGGTGCATCCTGTTCAGCAGAGCCTCATCCTGCCTGGGGCATTTTAGGAAAGAGAAAACGAACCCTCCTTCTTTATACTTTTGTGAGGTAAAGAAATTATGTAAATGGGAAAACTAAAACAAACATCCACACAGGAATTGAAGTACCCTTGCAAGCAGTTTGGGTGAGTGGCTGGAGCATGCCTGGAGAAGGAAAGGGACAGTTTTGTGAAAGGAGAAGCAGGAGAAGGCAAATTTACCAGCCAACTCTCCAGGCAGGGACCTTTACATAATCACAAAGCCGTATGCATCTCTTGGGATTCTTCATATGTCACAGTCTGCATGCCTGATGGCTTGAAGCTGTGCATAAATAATAGCCAAAATTGATATTGGGCTATCAGAAAACAAGTAATAAATTTTACAAATTAGACTGTGCCAAAATTTGAGATGGACAAAATACTGCCTTCATCCTAATGAGACGGAGAACAGTTGTGGAGGCTGGGCTAAAAAATGTGGTGTTTCAATTTTTCTCTTAGTCAGGCTGCAGGAAATAGCGTTGTGTAACTAACCTTGGCCAGACTTCGAACATATGGGCTTTGCTTGTCACACTGTGTGTATTCACCACTTAAATTAAGTTTTTCAGGGAACTCTTAAGGTTTTGAGCACTGAATCGAAGGCAATGCCAAAACACAGTTCTGGGTAGAAAAGCACTGCTGTTCTGCTGCCAAGTTTACTGCAAAGTTTTGTCTAATGTTGTCTTTTGTCCTCCAAGTCCTGTACCATTCCTTCCTACTGTGAGGTGAAAGATCAATATACTTAGCAGGTTTTTGCAATAACAGTAGTGATTGATCAGCCCCAGAAAGCAAAGCTTTTGACCTTTATAGGTCTGCAGTCATGGTTTCCTTAGGAGCTGAGTCCTGTGGAGAGAAATCTGAGAAAAGGCTGTCCTAATGTGAAGTGGCCTATTTGGCCACCAGGCTGAATTATCTAGATTCAGGTGACAGGACAAGTACAGTGCTTAGTCTTGAAGGGTTATGGAGAGAAGATCCATACCCATGTTTAGAACATGACAGATAATGAGATTTTGCACCTCCAGTGGGGAGTCCAAATATAGTAAACTTACCTTAGGCTTCAAATTCACTTATAATAGCTAATAAAGGCTTAATTGTGTTCTTAAGCAGGAGGTGCCTCTGCTTTGTGGAAAACTTTGGGACCTTAAAGTAAACAGCTAATTTTTTTTCCCTGAAAGCTATAATAAGGTCTACTCGTGAGTTGGTGCTAAAGCTTTCACTTTAGCTTAAAAGAAAGTAAGGTATAGTGAGAATGTAATTACATTTATGCAAGCTAATGCATGCTAAAGAATGGGGGATTAGAGGGTGTAAATAGCAGTGGTAGGTATCCTCCGGGTACAGTGGTTTCAAGATTTAGATGCATAAGTACCAACAGTCTCTGTCTTCCACACTGTTAACTTACTTGTGGCTTGAAATTAAAGAAAAAACATATAAACAGGGGCTGAAAAAAGAAGTCCGATAGGTTTATTGTGATGCAAGGAGAAGATGAAGTAGGAGAGCACTTAAAACTGCAGGAGAGCAACTGTTCTGTTGCTTTTGTTGTCACTGTTTAGCCTTTCTGTAGCAATACAGCAAAGCCTATCTTAAAGATGTCTCCTCTGATTTGGATGCTTTTCCAAGAACATCTACAATGAGATTTCTTCTCTTGCAGGTGCCAGCTGGCACTGCAAGATCAAATGATGAACTCACTATTCTGTAAGGTATTTGTCCATAGGCATGTTTCTAGGCCAGTTTAGTACACAAAGATACAGAAGATATTGCCTTTTCAATTAAAGAATTGCCCCTTATCTCAAAGAAACATGTAATGTAATCCTTTTTAAGAGACAGGTCCTCATTAAATATTTTGCCCACTTTCTGACATACATAAACTTTAGGAATCTGTGCTGTGAAACTGGAAAAGATGGCCTGCATTTTGTTTGTAACTAATTTGCACATGTTTCGCTTATGTGCTGAATTATCCTTACTTTATAATTTTCTTCTTGATCTTAAGTGTTATTAAGCTATATCTTCTCATTCCCGTACCTTGTTCCTTTTTTCTCATCTGATACAGAGAAACTCTGCCCCTCCTCTCAGCTCTGTGTTTTGCTAGAGCAAATTGTGGGCTGTGGAGTCATCCAAAGAGTGGTTCAAATTGATATTTCAAGGGCTTCATGTTTTGCAGCACCATGTGCATTCCATTGGATAGGACAAAAGTAGCATTTCCAAGGAGATGCTTTCATCTTTCATGGCAAGGACATAACCTGTGGTCCAGCCTAGCTTTTTCTGCATGCAGGCTAAAGACAGCTGCAGCATTCTGAGGACAGTGGAGGCCCTTTACATTTGTCTCGTCTGGATTTAGGAGTCATGCCTTGGCTTCACTGGCTCTTTCAGCAGCTCCACCAACAATAAGTAATTATCAAAGGATGGTTGCCCTTCTGTAATCCTTCCCTTTTAGAAGTCCAGCTGGAAAGGTCATGCCTGTGCTGTTCTCTAACATCAGGCATACAGCCCTTGTGCCTGTTCTTGTCATATTGCTCCCATTGCTTCAGACTCCTGTGTTACAGGAGTCCTTGATCAGACAGTAGCCTTAGCATAGCCTGCTCTCTCCTGGCCAGGAGCTTAATGGGAGGTGAAAGGGTCTTTGCTGAAGAGTCCTGTGTATGTCTTCTAGAGATGAATTTTCTCTATACTTTTAATCTGCCATGGGAACAACTTACTTTAGCATAGGCAGAAGCAGATACTGATAAAAACTAGAGCTCCAAGTAGGGCAGTGTGGTAGTACTAACACGGGGAAAAGAGGACTAAAGCAATTTCAACGTTAATTGTGTTGAGGGCAGAGGGTGAAAAGATAATGTATCTGTCAAATCAAAATTGATACCTTTGGCTTTATTGTCCCCTAGGCCTGGACTGATATTATTTAATTACTGGAATTAAGAAGTTAATACTTTTTGCGGCATTCAGGTGATGTGCTTTATTCTGTTCCACAGACCCCTATGTCCCATTCAGTCAGAACAACTATAATTCAGCTCAAAAAGAGCACTTTGGGCCTTGCCTGGGCTGTTGTGTGTGCTGCCTTAGCAGCTGAGGCTTTTAGTGCTGTCTGATGAGCAAAAGCCTGTCTGATATTACCTCAAGTTTTCTAAGTTCTGTTACATCTGATGTTTTTGAGACTGCATTAACTGGCATTGGCAGCTAAGAATGGATTCCCTCAGGCAGAAGCAAGCAGGGAAAGCAGCTCGTGTAAAAGAATCAGCTGCAATGGGTGGTAGACCACTGCACTTGGTACAGTGTTTTACATACAGGGGTTGGTTACACAATGTATAGGCACTAATCCATTTCCAAAGAAGAGTTCAGTCTCTTCCCTTCTGGAAATGAATCAGACTTCATAAACTAATCTCTTCATGGTAACTTCTGTAACTGCCAGTAAATGAGTGGGAATAAATGAATCCATCATCATGCTTTGAAAATATCTACTGATAAATGATCCTGCTGGGTTTCCAGCAGGGACATCAACTCAGTCCCACACATACACTAAAATTCCAGCTTCACACTCTGATCCTTGTTGTTGCCAAGTTTATTTGTAGCCAAAAGGCCAAAGCGCATAAAATTTCAGGGAGCTTGCTATGGTGCTTGGAGTAACGTGGCAGTCTGAGCTATGAAGCACCAGCAGATGAGGAGCCCTGTTGGGATGGGCTGTTGCAGAGACCTTCTCTCAGTCTTGATGCAGTCAGGATTTCTACAGGCTGCACAGCTGCAGGCTTTGCACTGGGGGGAACATTTGGGACCTCTGTTATTTGGCATTTCATCTTCCCCTTTCCACACTCTCTATGGTTGCTGATATGGTTGGGGAGCATAAGACCGGGGGCAAAGGAAGGAAATCCCACAGTAGCTTATACCACTAATTCAGGTTCCAAAGTGTTGATTTTGGGGTGGAAGATTAAAAGTGAGGGTAGGGGTTTTTTATTAAATGAGAAATGCTGTAAATGCTATTGGTCATGGTCACTCAGTTTCCAACAGTAAGCTTTTCCACAAGTACTGTTGCTAACCCTTATTATATACCAGAGAAAGCAGTAGGGAAAGGAAACTATGAATGTACTGATTGTTTAAAAAAAGAATTACATGCTGTAGCGGCTGAAAAATGCGTGACTTTCATCTGAATTCTGAAAGCTCCTCTGTGATTTCAGTTGCTTTTACTCCTTCTTTCCCTCTTTCTTCATTCTTTAGTAGATGAGAGATAAGCTTGGAGAGGATTTCCTTAATAATATTTTGTGACCAGGAAATCAAGCCAAGAAGTTGTCATCCCCAAATAGTTTCATCTGCAGCATCCTTTTGGTCACAGTTTATATTCATTCTTCTAAAAACTTGATGACATAAAACCTCTTCTTCAAGGAAGCAGGCATGAACATTGCTGTCTGATTTTTATGATGTGTGAACACACCTGAATGGATGGCCCAAGGACTGCAAATATGGAGGTCACCAGCTGGAAAGCTTGGATAAACCTAACCAATAGCTTGGTCTGCTTCAGTCATTGTCTCCCATGGTCTTTCCTGTGCTCTAAAACTGAACTTGTGTTCACATGCCCCTTTTGACACGAACAGACATTTTTACACAGTTTTAAGAGTCAAATTCTTTTAGCAACAACTGTAACTGTTATTCAGCTGTTAAGCACAAAATCGATATTAAATGTGTGGGCAAGTGTTTTGTATACAAAATGATATGGGAGAAGTAGATAAACAACCACTTTGACAAAAATTCTGAAGAAAGGAAAAGCAAATGACATGGGTAATTGCTTAGTGATCTGTGCTCGTGTTTAGCATGTGGATAAAGCAAACAGTGGTTTCAAAAAGTGGTGTGCATGTATTGTCACATCAGACTCAATGGTATTTTTCCAGAAATAAATGGTACTGCCTGTGTTTGAAGGCAAGCTCCTAATTTGCAAGCTGGTTGTTGTGATATTCTGAAGCATTATCCCGGCAATTGTCATCTTTTTGTTTTGCGTTTCATTTCCCTTTGTTCTTGTGTATGGTAACTCTAAGCCAAAAAATGATGTTTATTCAATTATTGACCAATGCTGTTACACTGACCTCAGGCTAATGAAGATGAAGGAGGGGAAGTGGGAAAATATGGACCACCTTGAGATATTTAAGTGGTGTACAATGTAACAAGAAAGAAGAGCTCTTGTGAGGGTAAACAGTGAACCTCTTGTTTCACTTTCCTGTTCTTCTAGACAAGCCCAGTATGGCACAAATGGTTGTTGTATAAAGGGATCAATACAGTTTATTTTTTTTAATGGCTCCATGAATGAGCTAGGAGATACGGGCAGCTGAACCCATGGCCAGTTGCTATAGTGACTGTATTTCTAATAAATTAAATAGTGCGAGAGTATATTTCAAGCATGAGGATCTGGCTGGCTGTGCTCTCTTGTTGTTGGTATCAGACACTGTTCTTGCCATGAGCTAATTTGCACAGCATCAAACAGTCCCCACACAGGGTTTGGGAGCTGGCATGTACCAGTGATCGTTCCCAGCCCGTAACTTGGAGGAAGCTGCTGGCTTCCATGCCACGTGGCCTCACTGCTGGAGGCTGGTCCCAGGCCTGTGTCACTTATTGATGTAGGTGTGTTTCAACATCTCCGGAGCACCCAGATCATGTGGCTGTTCCTCATGGTGAGGTATCAGATTGCCTACAGGAAATTGGTTCTGTGATTTAAAAAAAAAAAAAAACAACAAACCAACTAAGCCACTGGTTTAAACAAGACACAGTCCTTGAAACTGTCATGCCTGTAAACATTTCTGGTGGTTGGAGACCTGTAACAGTAAGTTTAAAAAAACCTGAATTTGAGACCAAAGTAGTTTGAGATTCTTAAGATAACTTCAACCAGACGTCCAGAGGAGGACAGCTTGAAGGGTCCCTGTTCTAAGCAGAAGTACATGTGCTTGCCAAATTCCTGTGTGTGACATTGGCCAGTGACCCATAGTGCTGCAACCAGGGCTGGAACCCAGCTGGAGCACTGAAGTCACATTCATGGCCTCTGTGGCCAAGTTCTCTGATCAGACCTCTGTGCTCATTTCCTGCACCACAGGAGGCCCAAGCATTGGACCTGTAACCGATATGGATACGTCATCTGGCCTTCCTCAACAGCTGTCAAGATATGTTTTCTCCGTGAGCCTTTGTTTCTGACACCCAAGGATGTATTTGGCCAGTTTGAGCAGAGCATTGCATGTCCTTTAGGTCTGGAATGTGGCATGTGAATGCTTCCTTATATGCCAGCTCCTCCCCTGCTTACGCCATCCTGTGGTGACATCTTTCCAGTGGGCTTCATGGCTTTGCAGCTGCACTGTGCCTGCCAGTAAATATACCCACGTTTGTTTTAATATGACAGTCCCTTCACTGTTTCAGGCCATGTGGAAGCTTTGGTCCTGTATTTTTGAAGTCATAGAACAGTGCTAAGGTGTAGTAATGACCAGTTTTGAAATACAAGTCACCAGTCATCTGCATCTGAAACACAGACTCTTGGACATTAGAAGAGAGAATTCTTCATCCGGGACATCCAAATCTAGAGCATAGCTTGAAGAATATCAAGGAAGTCCAGAGACCCTCTGCTATGAAATTTTACCTAAGCAGTTCATCTTCGAAAAGACCTTCAGTCCTAAAAATTACAATTGTGCTCCTTTCAGTTCCTAAAATACTTGAAATAACATGGACATACAATTGTCACAGACCCTACTCCAAGCAGTTTTCTGCCCATACATTTGATGTTGCTGCCAAATGATTATAGAAAACTCTAATATCTTTTGTAGTTTGTAATAAAACTTCAAGGAGGACAGAAACTAAGAAACTGCCATTTCCTAGTAAAACCAGTGATGCCACAAGGGAATTATGAAGAGGAGTGGGCTGCCTCAATAGCTTGTGAGCATCTCTACCTAAGAAAAGCAGGGACACTTCAGGCACAATAATTAAATTAGTCTTCAAAGCACATTTTCAATAGGAAGCACTTTATAGCTACAAGTTATTGTTCTATAACTATCACATGGTCTTTCTGCCTTGCCTAGTTTACTTGCCACTGATAATGTAACAAAAGTTACAGGTGTTGTTGGGGCAAAGTCTTGTAGAGAGTCTCTTCCATAATCTTACAGTTTTTGCACGAGATGTTGCCATTTGAGTACCTGGTGGATGATTCACACAGTATATCAGTCCTTCTCTTTCTTCTTCTCCTTTGCCCATTGTTTTGGGGACAGTGATGTGTCTCCTGTTAGGAAGAAATAGTAATTTCCTTTTGCTTCAATATGCAAACACCAAAATTGTCATGGTTGGTTTCATCCTGTGCCAGCGTCACTTAAGAGTTTTGCTGGTGTCCTTGTGAGTGGGATAAGCTGAGCACTTCAGAAGGACAGGTGATATTTGCATTACTGGAGGAGTTCATGTACAGCTGCTGTGGGAGGCACAAGGGTGATAGATATCCCTTAAGCTGTCACTGCCACAGTAATTGGGATGGGGCAGCAACAGAGTCAGAAAATACATGTTGGATGTAGCATCATTGTTCTGACATTTTTTGGCATGGTGCTGCCCTGTGGCAGTTGTGTTCTCCTCCTGTTCCTGAGCTTGGCCTAAGTTGCTGAGCTGGGTTTTGTGTCTTGGAGTCAGGCTTTCCAGTGGCCAGGATTCTTGGACTTGCCTTGTCTTCTGCACTGTGTTGTTGTTCCCTCTGGGACTGTGAAGGAATCCAGGTATTCTAGTTTTCTTCTTGTGTAGAGTGTCTTGTTGTAGGAGCCTTTGTGTTTTCTATGGAAAGTTTCTTCTTTAATTTTTAATATTACTTTATTTGTTCTCAGAATGGTTGATCTGAAATTCTCCTCTGGTACAGGTCCTCTGATACTGAAGAAATGATGTCAGAGTGATTTAGCACAGCCCTGCATTGTTGTAAGATTATGATTGCCTTTTTAAGGCATCAGAGGATCAAGAAAGCAACAAAATTTCCTTTAAATCATGTATGCCTGGAATACCTAGGACATCAGAGTTGTACAATAACCTTTATAGTATTTTTCTACAAACTCTGCTGCTCTTACTGTACCACAACATTGCACAGATTTACTTTGGACACAAATAGAAATTCTACTTAGGCTCCATTGCATAAAAGCTTGTAGAAATAAGAATTTTAACCATAAACTAAGAGAGAGAAGCATATTTGGAGTCAAATAAAATTCAATTACAAATAGCTGTCAATTATGTAGAAGTAACAGAAATAAACAGAACAAGATATCTAACTTAGCTCTCTCCTTCCTGTGAAACTAAATTGATGTTCTTTTCTGAAATCAGATCAGAGTGACACTGGTGTTGCTATTTGGCAACATGATATGGTTATGTATTATCTGAAAAAATTAGAAAAAATCACCTGCTAAAGCTAAAAGTTGAAATGGAAAGGTTTCCTTGTAGAGAGAAAGAATAGGATGAATGTGTGATTATCCATCCTGCCTTGCAGAGAAGTTTAGTTCTTGTTCAGTCAGTGCATACTGTCTTGGTGCTATGGAAAAATGTAACTGCTACATCTTTGATAAGCTTCTATGTGCAGATTGGCTTGCACTGTGGTGTTTCATGAGAATCCCATTTTTCAGTACCTACCTCTATAGCGGAAGCAGAACTCCCACAACTGTGCTCTTAGCTTAGACCTGTTAGTGTTTGGTATTGCTGTCTTAAGTTCTCTTGTAGAACTGGATTGTGGTGCTGCTTTCTCTTTATGTCCAGGACTGATTTAGAAGCATCTCAAACACATGGTTTTTATCTTTCACTAATAGTCGTTTTTGTAAATATTTCCTAAACAGGACAAAGTTTGATTCTGTGTTTGTTTTTTCAAAAGCTAAGTTGCTTTGAACAGAAGAATGTTTCTTTCTTGAGATCCAGTAATAACTTGACTCAAGTTGGGGAAAAAAAGAGAACAGGAATTTAAGAGCCAGGGCTGAGACTTGAAACTTTCCATGAACACTGCAGAGGAAGACAACAGAAGCGGAGCCTTTTCTCTTCCTTAAAATATGTACAAATTTTGCAGTATGCACTTGGTAAAAAGATCACTTGACATTGAATTGTGATAACCTGCAATAGTCATAACTTCCTTTTTCAAATTGTTGTTTATTTTTGTCTATTATTTCACAGTGATAGATAATGAACCTTTGTTTGTCTTAAATGCGAAAAAACAATTCCTGTCTGTTAAAAGAAAACAGGGCCTAAAGGATTTAGTGTCCCAAGTAACAGAGCAAGAACTTTGTATTTGTGAGGTATCAAGGTAAGTGCAACTGCACTTTGGGGAGAAGCTTTAATGTGGGAAATACTTTCCAATTTACAAATTTGGAGGGTAGCTGTTGAGTGCAGCTGTAAGGTTTTAATTGCCCTGTATGTCACCAGTCTGCATTGTAAATCCACAATGTGGAGCTGGACTTCTCCCCTTCCTTTTGATGAGGGACAAAGTACATGCATAAAGCTGCCCTGATGCCACTGTAATTGGGGTGGTGGGAGAGTCTTGGGGTTTGAAGGGTTTGTCTTCAGCCTGTTACCTCCATTTGGATAGACCTACAACCAAAACACTGTGCTGTTTCAGATTCCTTGTCTGAGCATTACTGAACCAGACATTCACTGCTGTCCTTATTGCAGGCTTTGTATCGTTTGTACTTTATATCCTGTTCCCTACTACTTGTTCTTCCCATTCATGTGCTATCTTTAACTCCTCTCAACTCACTCTCATTTCCTTACCTTCCTTATTAATTCTCTCAGTGACCCTCTTCTTATCAATTTGAAATTCAAAAAAGGCAGGCTGTATCCTTCCTGTATGAACTTGGAGCAGCTGCATATCCTTGCTAATGCTGTTAAATATCAATATCCAAGTCAGCTGATATGATGAAATGGGGCAGCTTGGATCAGGAAAATCATTAATACCAGAAATTGGTAAAAACCACCTTGTGCACTGGTGATGTGAAAAGGCATTTAATGTGTTTAGCTGGTTTTATCTGCAAGGTGTTGCCTTCTGAAAACCTGAACTACACAATGTATCCTTCTGTGGTCCAGCAGCAGTCCACAGTAATTCCCAGTTTATTACAAGGTTTTTTTAAACCTGTTTAAATATTATTAAAATGCATTGAGTTTTTATGAGTAGATGAGAGATGGTGGACGTGTGATGCTTCCCAGACATGAGGGAGTTGGATGGGATGCTACAAGCAGTAGAGAAATGGAAATCGAATGGGAAGAGTTTCTTTCATTTGCAGTGGGTGGGGGGAATGGCAATATTTGCCTTTGCCTTGCTGCTTCAAAGCTGACTTGGTGAGGAAGGGAGCATCAGCTGCATGAGGAAGAATGGGGGCTATCTCTGAAGTTGCTTGTGGGGGTGCAAATGCTGAAGGCTTGCTACTGCTAAGGAGATGTGACCTTGGTAGCCTGGTACCTGCTGGTTAATGAGTGTTACTGAAAACAGAAAAACAGTGATGAAAAGGGAGTATTTGCACCTTTCCCACAAACATATACACATCTCAAGCTTATATTCTTGCCAATAGCATGAGTAATTTTAAAAAGCTAAGTCTAGCGGAACTCGTAAATCGCTGTCAGCTCTTGTTGAACCAGATGCTGAAGGCAAAACTCTGGGGAGAGAAATAGCATGGTTGAAATGTGTGTACAAGTGAAGGGTGCCAGAGGAAGAGACAGTGTGGAATGACTGGGAGAACTGATGGGAGTACAGAAAAATGTCTCTAAACTTTTAAGTGCATGGCTTGGAAGTAGGCTACTGGACTGTCTTGATTCCTATGTCCTAAATAGAATTAATGGTTGACCACTGGGAAATGTAGGATATAGATCCTTAGCATTCACTGGCTTTTTAATTAACATGTAGCTGCCATACCATGAACCTTTGTTTCCGTCTACAAAAATATCTTCCTTTCAAAAATTGATCAAACAAAACCATTAAATGCTCTGAAAAAAAGAAAAAGTGAGTAGGAAAAGCAAAGAAAAGCTTTCATCTTTTAGACTTAAGAGTGAGAAGCAAGTGTTTTAAAAGTACAATGTCAGGGGAAAAGACGCATTCATGGAATGATATGGTTGTGCATTTCTAATAGCCTTTGTTAGCTTGTATTTATTTCCACTGTGCAGTGCAGATGATGAATATGTGTGTATTTCCAAAGCAATCTATTCGTTCACTGCAGTGTTTGTAGTCGTAACTGCTCTTAGTCTTTCTTGTAAACTTGCTGTTCCTGTCTATTGCTGTTATTTAGAGCAAACTGTCCATCTGATCTGTTTTAGGGGCCAGATCCTGTCCACAGAACAGCTCTGTCTAATATTTTCTGCTTCCTCCCCTCCAACTGGAATAAAAATTGGTTCTAAATATTGCCCTCCATGTGCACTGCCTGTCTCTGATGCTCAGTAGTTGGAACATCTCTCAAGTGAACTGCTTAACCTGCTGCAGATTGTTAATAATTTACATTTTTTGATAGTTGCTCACAAATTGCATATATTGCTCCAAAACTCACTCTGTATGTCTGATAAGAAGACACAGTTTACTTCTATTAGATATGACATGTGGAAGAGACTTATTGGACTGTCAGGTCATTCCACCTGGGTGTTTTCAGCATGTCTCAGATACCAGGGCAGGAGAGTGGGAGGAGGAACTGCTTGACACAGCAGAACACACATGAATTGTGAAACCAACAGAGTGGGTTTTAGTCTGTGGGACATGTATCTTGTGGCTTAAGGTAACTGGACATGTTGTGTCTTTGCATAGTAATTTAACTGTCTGTCAGAAAAGCTGTTCCTCCCCTCCCTGCCTGCTGTGTAAGAAGCAATCCTGTCTGACCTGCAAAATGTCAAGCCAGAATTACAAACGTGATTTTGTTTTTCAGGCAGTGCTGAGCCTGCAAGGCCACAGGATCAAAAAGGACCCTTCTCTTATTTACTGCCCTTATCCCATTTCAGCCCATCTTTTTCCCCAGCAGATGCTGTGAGCAGATTTTATGCTTTAACTAATAGCACAAGAATTTACTAGCCCAGTGGGTTGTCTCTAGCTGTCTTCTACCTTGTATTACCATCTAAAATCTGTTGTCCTCTGCCAAGGTCAGCAATAGATCTGGTCTGCTTCAATCTGCTACCGTTGTCTGCTTCCAATGGCCCTTGAATAGGCCAAGTCATTACTTCAGGCACATTTCTTTGCACTGCCCATGCCTATGCTAACTAGTAGCCTTCTGCTGGAAGGCAATATCCATAGATGCAAATGCTCCATTCCTGAAAGTGTTCTAGACCAGAGAGGATGGGGCCCTGAGCAGTTTGATCTATGGCATGGGCCCATGACAGGGGGGTTGGAAGTAGGTGGTCTTTAACACTCTGGTCTCTTCATCTTTATTCAGGATGGGGAAAGTTGGTCAGCTTTTTTAGCGATCATGTAGAGTTGCCCACTATTTAAATTAGCAATGACTTTGAAAATCCTTGCTTTGAAAATATTCTGTCTTGGATCCCTGATTCCTGTAAATATGTAAATACTGATACCTTTAATGTAATCAACATGTTCATCAGGTTGACCTAGTAAGTACTTACTGCTTTTGAACCTGAGGATGTTACCTTTGGTATTAGCTTGAAATAAGATTTGAAAGTGAGAGGCTGCCGAGCAGAGAAGCAGGTCTTTGGAGATGACTATCTCACAACCTCAAATCTATTTCTTCCAAGATAACACTGATATTTCCCCTATGAATGACAGCAATAAAAATCTGGAGGATGCAAGTTGAGACAGCATCTGGACAGGAATTGCAGAGAACTCTTCTTGTAACCCTCTAAAGAAAAATGCCGGTAAAGTAAGGTAGTAATAAGGTGCCAGCAAATAGGTTTTTTTGTAATATTTGATTCTTCTGCCATGAACCAGAATCTGTCCCTTATAGCAAAGAGGAAGTTACCTGTGAGACAATGACTAGGTGATTGAACTGAAGTTGCTACAGGCTTTATTGGTTTGGTCAGTCACCTAAGCAGTGGTCTCTTATCAGAACACAGTTCCACCAGACATCTTTACAAAGCTACACTGCAATATGTTGCACCATTCCACATATTTAAAGAATGTATTTTTTTCTACCTGAGGAGAGTTGGTCTTGTGTATTCCCTATGCTGCTGCAATAGACATGGCTTTCCTGCCCTGTTTCACACAGAGAAAGTTTGATGCAAAGGGTCAAGGTTTTTCCTGGTATTTGATAGCCTCTGCCTATTGGTCTCCTTTATAATTAATTTTCTTTCCACCTCTCTTGGCAGAAACGTGTGGTTCTGAGGTTGCTCCTGAGAGCTGTGGCTGATGAATCCTCTATTCCTTTCCCTAACAGTCTGGACTAGCTGTCTAACCCAAATTAGCAGATAAGCTGATTGGGTCTGAAGAGATGGGAAGTGCAGGAGAACTTACTAAGTGGATAGCAGTGTATTGCAGAGAGAATCTAATGTTGATAAATATATTTTTTCTCTTTCATCCATAGTCTGTAGGATTCTAAATCCTGCCAGCATAAATAAAACCATGTACAGCTGCTGCAAATAAACACTGCTAGGGTACATGCGGGAAGAAGATGCATAAAGAAAAGAAAATATCGATAATGCTCTTATAATTTAGCAGGTTTGTGTCTGGATTGCTGCATTTAGTACAGAAGATGCCAGTTCAGACAGGATACTGCCTCATTAGAGGCATTGGAAAGCAGGTAAGGGGAACAGAACACAAGAACAGCCTTTCCAAGAGACTGGAAAGACTGATTACCTTAAAGAGGAGGCATGTAAGAAATGATACGAGTTTGCACAGCAACTAACCAGTGGAGAAGGAAGAGAAGAGAACTTCTAGTCTTGTAACGGAGAGCAAGTGAATGTTCATTGAAATTTTTATATTATTTTATGTTTTTAATGTTATTTTAAACATAATAGAAAACAATTATTATATTATGAAGTTGAATGCTGAAGAATGGAACAGCTGCAACTAGGCCATACGAAAGAAGTAGCTGGATGTAGAGAAGCCCTGCATGTTTGAGAGAGATTTTTTAAAATAATAAAACCTAAAGTTTGGGATGGAATATTCAGTCTCAAAATACACATTTGACCATGTTTTCTGTTCAACTCTGTTGATTTCCATCTTCCCATGCAACTCCCATGGGAATGTTGAGATAACAAACTGCCTGTCTTTTTAGCTCTTGAAATGCCAGATCACCTCTAACTTACAGGGTGAGAGGTTTGGGCTTTGCTGGCACCTCACAACACACTCTGCAGTATGCATAGTAAGAAGAAATCTGAGAGCCCTTGGTAAAGCCCTTCAGGGCTACAGTTCCTTTGCAGCTAGTGTACAAACCTTTCAGGACAGAGTTGGGTTTGCATAACTTTGCCCTGCTTTCTTCATCCCTTTTTGCTGGCACTAATTCTATTGGCCTTCCTGGTTTCCTTCTCAGAGTACTGAGACTCCCCAGCCAAAGTTGACCTGCTGGGTCAGAGCAGCAGAGTGGCTTCTTACCTCCTCTAGAAGAGCAAAGCCTGTAGGAGTTGTTGGTGTGAGGACAGTGAAAATATCTGAGTTAGGCTGCCCCGAGAGGAAAATGGCAATGAGCAGAAAAGCTGAGGGAACATTTTATCACCCATGAATCATTGTTCAAGTTCAGCTGGAGGAACTGGAAATGCAATTCCTCTGCAGAAAGTCCTTGATGCCTCAAGGAGAGCATTTGCAGAGGCACCTTGGTGTGGCACAGAGCACACAAATACATTCCAAGTAGATGTGTTTGTTGTAGCTGTTCAGTGGTATTTAAAAACCAAAAGCCTGTCTGTTCTAATAGAAGGTGTTTCGATAAGCATTCAGCACCTTCAGCTGCATGTGACCAGCTGATTGTCCTATTTATTGGATAAGGAATTTACCTATACAGTTCAGGTATGGAGGTTGGGTTTTGGTTTGGGTTTTTGTCATAGTTTAGCTTCGGACAGCAACTAGGCACCAGACAGCTGCTCACTCAGTCCCCCCATGGTGGGATGGAGGAGAGAGTTGGGAGAGTAAAAGTGAGAAAACTCACGGCTTGAGATAAAGACAGTTTAATAGGCAAAGCAAAAGACAGGCACACCAGCAAATATAAATAAGGAATTCAGCACTACTTCCCATCAGCAGGCAGATGTTCAGCTGTCTCCAGGAAAGCAGGGCTTCATTGTGTGTAACCATTTCTTGGAAGGCCAAAATGCCATTACTCCAAATATCCCCCACTTCCTTCTCCCTTCCCCAGCAGAGCATGACACCATATAATACGGAATATCTCTTTGGTAAGTTGGGGTCAGCTGTCCCAGCTGTGTCCCCTCCCATCTTCTTGTTCACTCACAGCCCACTCACTGATTGAGTGGGATGAGAGGCAGAAAAGGCCCTGGCTCAGTGTAAGCCCTGCTCAGCAATTTAAAAAAAAAAAAAAAATCTGCGTATTAATACTGTTTTCAGCACAAAGCAAATCACAGTCCCCTGCCAGCTACCGTGAAGAAAATTTACACTATCCAGCAAAAAACAGCACAATTGTTGTGGTTTGAGTTGGTTTTTTTTCACAATGAACAAAATCAGATAAAAAATTAATTAAAGCGATAGTTCATATAGTAACAGAAATAAGTGTGCACATTGAGAGTTAATAATTTTATGGGAAATCTGTGGATGCTGGGACTTAGTAGCTGCTTGCTTCAAAAAGGTTATATTTGCATTGGGATATGATGTTCTTCTCAAAATCCAAGAAACACAGGGTTTCCCCAACAACTCTATGTTATGTGTATTAAATGTTGAGTGCTTTCTGACTGAATGTGGCACATACACTGTCAAGGCAAAATAACGCTTTTAGAAGTCATGCATGGTCTTCCCTCATTGCATCTGGGAGCCTATTTTCCTTGCACCACGATTCTGAAATATCTTCAATGAATGGTTATACTCTATCTAATACTTCGTATATCTTCCAAGAAGCAGTGAAGTAGTAAATGATTTAATTTAGCCTCTTGCAATTAATGATGCAGATGACTTAGCTCCAGAAATTAAAATGCTGAGAGAGGACATCATCTTATACATGTGGAAATGTGGCTTGCTTCCTCTGCAATAAAGGCATAATTTGCTAGCTGTTACATTGGGTAGTTAACCAAAAGTTTATATGAAAAATAAGTTGAGGCCTAAGGGTATGACTTAATTTTGTGCTTGGGATCAAATATCAATCTTTTCGTGTAAATTAACCTTTATGTGACCATAATTGATTAGAAATTCAATACTGGTGTAATGTATATTGAAAATGAGTATGTTCCACTTTCATTTCACAGATGCACTTTTTTGTCAGTTGAATAATGCATTCATTTTTATGCGGAGTGAAGCATGCAGAACTTAAAAATTATTACTAAGTTGATAGCCAATAGAAGCTTTGGAGAAACAAAAAGTGTTGTGTTTTGCTGGACAGATATTCCTACCAGGCATCTGGAAGCAGGACAGTGACCTGTTGGGTTCTAGTTCTTCACCTTTGTGACATGGGTAATTTAGAGGGCTGTAGGAGGATTTCTTTCTTGCAGATTCTGGATCCACTAGGTGTTTTTAGCATGGTTCCTCTGAGTCACTTATTGCATAGCAGATCTGTATTTTAATCTAATGAGAATCTTTCTAATAACTTCCATTACTGAAACATTTGAATGTGGGAAGGAGGTGAAAGTAATTGGATTGCAATAATTAAATCATCCAATGCAATTACCTTCGAAAGGTTGTGTGTTTATGCTTCCTGAATGCAAGCAGGAATTGATCAGTACAGGCAGCTTCAAAGCTGCATCTGTTTTGGAAGGGAAATCCTTTGTTAGGGTATGGGTGAAGGAGGTTTGTGGGTAAGAGGGAGATGAAGATCATTTTTTACCCCAAAGATCCATAAGGAAGATTAGTGCAGTTTTTAATGAGGGGGGTAATTTTGAAACTTTCTTGAAAAAAAAAAAAAGTCCCAATGTGATGTCACACTGTTGTTTAATACTTTTCAAACCTGTAGGTTGATGCTCACTGGGAACTCCAGCCCTGCATTTACATGCATTTGCAGAAAGAGTTAGCTTCCCTACAGCATTTTTGCTGGAATGTGGTATACGACACATGAGGAGAACTGCTGCTGGAGCTGCTGAAGACCTGAGGCAGCTTGGGTCTCTGACCCTTGCTCTAGAAACCTCAACATAACAGAGTAGTTTTCTGTGTTTGTGACTTATGGTTCACTTTTTGGGTCTCTACTTGACCAAAGTTTCTGAAGTGGAAACTGTTCAGAATCTGGTTTTTGTCCAGTGCCTGAAGAGCAGAGCTTGCACTGCTCCTAGGCATGTGTACTCAGGTAACTGGAAAAATCACTGAACTGCGTTGCTCATTGTCCAGAAAGCTGAAAAATGGGTAGAAACTGTTTCACAGCTGAGTAGTGAAGCTGTCATGTCACAAAAAAATTCGTCAAGTCATAAAAATTCGTTTCTCCTGAGATTGTCTCCTATGGATCTTTGTTTTCTAGTCACTTCTTGCGAAATACCCAAGAAGCCTTCTTTGTAAACCAAAACTGTGTTAAATAAAATGGTGTCACTTTCTCTGAGGTCTAAGTACAACTGATAGGTATAACACCTTGAGAAACCCATGCAATCCTATAGCTGCATATAATCTACCAAAACTTTGACATTTTCCCTATTACGCAATGTGCATCTGCATTTAGTTACAACAGCATGAATTAAATGGGGAAACATCTTATCAAGCATGGTTTGACTGCTTAGTAAGTTTTGTGTGAAAAAAATCCTGCCTTTCAGTCCATCTGCCTGCTTGCTTGGCACTGTTTTGTGCAGTGGTTTTTTTTTATATCAGTGGGTGGGATTGACAGTGCACTTCAATGTTCAAGTGCTCATGAAACTCCCTCCTCGCTCACAGCTGGCACCTGAGCTACTGCTATGAGATCCAGCTGCCTCCACGTGAGTTTTGGTGTGCTCCCTGTGCTGTTCACATCCAGGACTGTGTGCAGTCCTTGCTTGGTTCACCTCCCTTGCTGTGGTCCTGGTTCTCTGGTGCTTCTGAGCTTTGTGCATGAGGGTTGCTGGGTTGGTGACAATGGCAGCAGTGTTCTGGATACAACAGCAGGATCTCAAAGGTGCTGGCTGTTGGGAGCTGGCCCAGGTTCCTCTTGAAGTCAGCTCTTACTGCTCCTGTGGCTTTGTTGCCGAGAGGTACAGAGTAGGGACTGCTATCGTTATTCAAAAGGCCTTTATTTTATAGGAAGTCCAATTAAGAGTTACAGACCAAGGTTACAATGTATCTTCTAGAAATGCCTTCATGTAATCGCTCCTAAGAGACAAGGATCATCAAAGAGCCCTGAAATAAAGTTGGTTCTTTAGAACTCTTTAATCTTTTCCACACACATCTTCCCCCTTTCCTGAACTTGTAGCTCTCGCACTTGATTTTAGAAACTGAACCTGCCCTTTTGTGATACTAAAGACCCTGGACCAGATCTATGGTGATCATAGAATCATAGGGTATCCTGGCTTGGAAGGGACCCACAAGGATCATCAAGTCCAACTCCTGGACCTGCACAGGATTCTCCAAGAATCACACAACATGCCCAAGAGCTTTGTCCAAATGCTTTTTGAATTTCGGCAGGCTTGGTGCTGTGACCAGTTCCCTGGGGAGCCTGTTCTAGTGAAGAACCTTTTTCTAATATCCAGCCTAAACTTCCACTCGCTCAGCTTCATGCCATTCCCTCGGGTTCTATTGCTGGTCAGTCACCTGAGAGAAGAGAGTGGAGTGCCCTTCTACTTCCCCTTGAGAGGAAGCTGTAGACTGCTATGGGGTCCCCACTCAGTCTCCTCCAGGCTGAACAGGCCAACTGACCTCAGCTTCTCCTCATACAGCTTCTCCTCCAGACCTTCACCATCTTTATGGCCTTCCATTGCATGCTCTCTAAATAGCTTTATATCCTTCTTATATTGTGGCTGTATAGCTGTATGCTGGTTCAGTCTCAGAAAATGTCCAGTGAGTTAATCTTTGATTAGTTCAGTTTAAATCACACATTTGTTCATCAAAACCAGTGAAAACAAGGTAGTACGTGGCTTGTGCCCCAAAATTTTGGGGTATATGCAGAACCCTCCATGACAATTGTGTGATAGGCTTTGTGGGAATTAGTATGGGTGAGTCTGAGTAAGAGAGACAGTCATGCACTTCCCTGGGCCTTTGGTGTTGGGTTTGGTGGGGGTGGTGTGGGAGCACTGGGGTTTTGCCTCGATTTTCTTTTGCTTTTTGTTCAGGAGGACACAGGATAAGGACTGTTAGAGAACGTCCTCTTGTTGCATGAGGCTTTGGCACTCTGCTATTATATTTCTATTTGTTTTCTCTGAAATACAAGCTGGCCCAGAAACTAGTTCTGGTTTTGACTTTTGCTTTCATATGCTTTCTTTCAAAATTTATTGGTGAGATGGAACTCCTTGTCACTGGTTCAAGTATACTGGCAGTGGTTCATGAGCTGCCACTAAGCATGAAAGATCATTTATTCACAGGAGGGTTCCATGTCACTAACCAGTGGAAGTCAGAATCTCTTTACATCTCTTGCCTGCGAAAGTCCCTGGAGACATTGGGGGATTTATAGTACTGTACAATTCAGTTTAACGCGGTTGTTAAACATTTCCTTATCCAACTTCTAATGACAGCGTGTCTTTGCTAAAGGCAATAAAGACATCAGTGGTGTACTTGGACTTCAATTGCTACTATTGTTATGTTTGTTTAATGACATCAGGTACAACTTCTGCTGTCGCAAATGCAGATATTTAGTTTTTAGAGAAACATGTCTTTTGGATAGTTCTGAATTGTCTGTTATTGGATATTTAGGATTAATAGGTGGAGTTTCTTTTCAACACTAAAGAAGTCTTCAGTGTATTGATGGTAAGAATGTGTGCTAATACTCCATTAGGTATACCTGAAACTTCACCAATTGCACAACCCTTATATAATATTATCCTAATATCTTTTTGTTTCTTCTGTCAATAAATAGCTGGAAAAATGTTTTAAAGGACTTTCCAGAATAGATTAATGTGTTCATTTTCCTTTTTCAAAACTGTTCTGAGACTGTGTTAAATCAGTTCTGTAGTTAGAACAGCAGACAGTAGTAAATGTTTATTTTTAACCATGTCATTTGCACTGATATATCCCCCTTTTCCAAGGACCTATAATGTGCAAAGATTCTCTGAATAAGCCTGGTGACTTCAGAAACTTTCATCTGTCACTTTCTATACCTCTGTAGTTTGTGTCCTCACTACAAATAAGAATAAAATGAGAAAATAATAAAATAAAAACTTAAAAATAATTTCACACCTCATTTGATGCTTACTAGTCTTAGTCACTCAGCAACACAGGAGATAAAATAATCCTGCAGTATATGATCCAAGGTACAAACAATAAGGAATACATTAAAATGCCATTTAAAACAATTTCCTGAAGCCAAAGAATACCTACAAAATAATGTAGTAAATTGTATGTGTTGAGGGTTACCTCTGCTCTGTTATGCTCTGGGGTATGCCTGGGGCATGCAAGTGATAATGTTACAGAAGTGCATCTCAGCAGAGAAACTAAAACACAGAAGTGAGAAAGGAAAAAAGAAAAAAAAAAAAACAGGAGAAGAAGGATCTGTTATGGGAAACTGATATATTGGATTTCCTCACTCAAACTGTACAACTAGAACTGGTGGGTTTATGGATGTTCTGGAGAACTAGAGTGTTATAGGGATCTTGTTTCTTGAGGTAATGGATCTCCCTACCACAGATTTCACAGTATCGCAACATACAAACAGCTTGGGCCAGTGCTTTGGCACATCAGTATGTCTGTACTGTATGTAACACCAGTGTTTGTCTTTTGCCTTAACTACATGCAAGGCACAAAGGAGAAAGACAGGAGCCTTGCCTATGAGTCACTCACAGAAACTCAACTCCAGTACTCCAAGCAACACTGAGTTTTCCAGCAATGAGGTGTTTGCTCAGGCCAGAGTAGGGATAGGGAAAATCTCACATCCAACCCAGCAGCATTGTGCAGATTTTCATGGGGTGCACTGCAGCCCAGATGCACGAAGTTGGGTTTGTATGAACAAATTGTTTTTATGAGAAATGAGATACTGGTGCTTGAATAAGTTTCTATAGATGGTGGCGGACAGAGCTGCCATGCTGAGGTGGATGTGCTGCTGTTGATGTGGGCACCTCCATGAATAGTAGGTGCTCAGGAGAAGCCCACCTCCTGCACACCTGCACAGCCTGGCAGTGTTCTAGAGACCTGCTGGTACATCCACAGCCACCTGGACTTGAGGCACATTCTCTTCACCATAACAGAGACTCAATTTTTCTTTTAAAATTGGCAATTTTCTCATCCCCTTAATATATGAAGACACAGCCTGTCTTTTGTACAGCAGAATTATTTCTGTATAGCCTATCTCATTTAAAAACAAATCATCTCTGTTATGAAAAGACTAGAAGAATATCCATCGATTTGACAGCTTCTAAAAATATTTCCAAGTCAGTTCACTGGCAATAAAATGAAGGGACAACTCATTTCCATGGTGATGCTGACTAAATCACTCTAGAGCAGCTGGAGAACAAATCCTGACCTGGCTGGGTGCTGTTTAAGTCCAGTAATCATGCAAGCAGGAAGTACTCCTCATGCTGGATATCCATAAAAAAAAACTTATTTTCATTCGTGCTTGGGTTTTTTCTTTGTATTCTTTAGAAGCTCCGAAAGCTCTGGGTTTCACATCTCGTGGGTAGTATTTTGTCAAGAAGTATACAGAAATGTGTGGAACTTCAGCTGAAAAAGGATGTGCTCTTCCAAGAACATTTGACTTCTCCCAAATTGAGTAGTTGGTATGGTTTGTTCTTTAGCCCAAATATACTTTGAGAAAAAATTACCTAGAAAAGGTTGCTGAAGTGAGCTCGGTTTTCCTTCTTTCAAAAAAATGTTTTATCTATTTCAGTGATCTTAAGAGAAGAAAATTCTGAATTGTCATTTCCTGACATAAGGAATAATTTTTATGCTTTTACATGAGCTTATACATGGATATTGGAATTCCATTATAATCCTTAATATAAAATTTAAATGTTTGCTTTAAAGACATGCACAGTAATCATCCTAAATTTTAAAATAAATTGCTTACAAGATCTTTTCTTTCCTTTTATTTCAAACCATATACTAGGGAGATAGTTATTTCCCTAAAGAGTCACATTAACTGACTTGCTGGTTATGTTCCTTTTCGCATACCTTACAGTTAGATGACGTCTCTTCATAGTATTTTTATTCTTAGAATGCTTTCTTTCTCATTTAGTTCTCATTTACTCACATGATTTAGTCCTTGGGTGGAAATATATTTGACTACATTAATAAATGTGCATACTGTGTACCTATAGAAGAGGCCTATATTGGAAAAAGTAGTTTCACTCCTAACGCAAACTCCAGCAGTTTGTTTGTTTGTTTTAAGCTTTACTAGGAAATATGTTTCGCTTAATTATCATTCATCTAAAAGTCTTAACATTGATATAATTGTCAAATTGATTAGTAATTCTCTGGTGGGTAGAGTTTAATAAACAATGACAAAACCAACTCAAAGTATTCAAATTATTGCCATTTTTGCACATAAAATTAATTTTTATTTTCTGCAGCTTTTGAAAGATCTGGTTTTCTACACAGTCCTTTCCTAGCAAGCCGAATTATTTGTAAGATGTTGTACTGGATTTATTATTTACTGGAGCCTCAGAGTAGAGAGAGGCAATGTTGTTGAAGCCTGGGGATTTTGAAACTGATAGCACTCAAATACATAGCTTGGGATGGTCAAGAAAGACAGGTCTCTCACAGGTGCATCTCCTCAGGGCAGTTTCATATTGAGCTATTTCAGCTCCCTGTGATTTATCCCATTATTTTTTTGTGCACACTCATTCATTGCCACAATAACCTCGCTTGTCGAGGACAAACACATTTGTAAGAGCTCATCTGTTTAGGAAACAGAGTGGTTGATGTGCTTCTAGAGCTTCTAGTCAACAGCTATGGTCAGCTACGAGGAGAAATGACAGAAGGATTTGTCTGTCCCTCTCGTGATCAAAGACACGTCAGTGTTGTTATTGGCTGGTGAATTGGGCCTTATAAAAAATTTTGGTGGCTTTGCTTCAAAGCTGCTGCTGTGTTCAGCACAAAAAGACCATTAGATTTAGGAGATAATTATAATGAATGTTACATGTTTTGGTAATTTCTGAGAGCTTTCTGATCTTGGGACTTGTTAACCCAGTGAAGTGTTAGTTTTTAGAGCAATATACTCTGTCAAAGTGTGTGCTTGAGATATTTCTACAACGGTTCAGCTTGTAGTGCACAACTGCACAAGGTCTCAGAGTTATTTTCTGCAAAAGGAGTTTGAATGCAGGGTAAGATGAGCAGAAACCTGGTTTTGGATATATGCAATACAGAAAGACATGCTGGTGCAGCCTTTAGTTTAAAGCACAGATTACTAGTTCTTGAATTGCTTTATTATGCATGGCATCTCAATTCAGACTATATTTGTGTATGTAATGACTTAAATAAATTTATATTGTATTATAATATATTACAGTATTGTTCTGAATTTGTACTGACTAAGGAGGGCCATTTTGTATAAAATGAGGTAACAGTAGACCTGATCATGCAATCTTTTCCATAAGCTGTATTTCCATGTTTCGTGTACTGGAAAGAGCCATTCTTGCTTGTTTCTTTTTCCTTAATACTATCAAGTCCAAGTTATAGAAACAATAGTTTTTTAGATCCCTGCTGTGTCTGCTATTGCATAGTAACTTTGCTGGAAAAGACTAAAGAGAAGTGGTTGATGGGTCAAAATGTACTGTGGATATAATTGAGGTGGCAGTGGGCTATGCAGGAACAAGCAAGAGGTTAATGCTGCTCTAGCTGTTGGCACTGTTACTAGACATGTTTTGATGAAATTAACTGATGAACCAAAGTTAAGAGAGAGCTTCAATTACAGAGAGGCTTCAGAGAGTGGACCAAAACAAGCAAATGACAATGAGGGCTGAAATAATAAATATTTAATGACCCAGATGGTACATCAGTCCAGATCCTCTGCTCTAGAAACAAGCAACAAATGTCTCAAGTGTCTGATGGGCATGGATTAAGTAACAGGGATCTGACAGTATAATATGATTATGAGAAAGCAAAAGTAATCCTGAGATATATTGGGAAGATCTTCTAGTAGAGAGGAAACTGCGAATGCGTTTGTGGGGAGCACTGTGTGGTTCTAAGTGCCTCTGTTCAAAGTCAACAACTCCAAACTGATGAGGCAGAGGAGACCTGCAAGGCTGCTTGTCACCTTGGTCATCCTCTTCAGAGAAGGATAAGAGTTTGGCTTCTTTTGCTCAGTGGCTTCTTCTGATAGTAGTACTCTGTGTGCACTGAGGAGAGGGAAAGGCCCTGAAGCTGAAGAGCTCATTTTTATTAAGAGCTCATTTTATGTCCAGATGGACATAATCCTAGTAATAAGCAGCTGAAAATCTCAGAACTTACTTCTTTTTCTTAGAGGTTTTCCTGAAACAGAACAATGAAACAACAGGCAGCAGATGGGCCAAGCCCTACCCTGAGAGCAGGGAGAAGGTTTCTGCAGAGACTGGAAGCACTGATGCAGGAATGCTCTTCTGATGGTGTCCCCAGTCCTCATGTGAAGTGTTGAATGAAAGCCTTTGTAAAGGCAAAGAACTAAAAGCCATAGCAGTTTCCAAATACTGTTGAGATGTGTTCAGCCAAGATGTTGAATACTACATGGAACCAAGGAATGGTCTACCCTCATCACCTTACAGGGTTAATCGGAGGCTGATGTATCAGGCTGGTGTAGGAGTTCCCAGGTTTATTTTACCTCTCAGCAAAATGATTTAATCTTGAAGAATGTCTTGTACATTCATCATCACCACTTTGCTTTCATTCAGTCATGGGTTTTTTTTAATTCTTCCTCACATGTATATTGTGTTTTTTCTTTTACAGAACAGTTCGTGTCTGGCTGAAGAGAGACAGTGGGCAGTACTGGCCCAGCATATACCATGCAATGCCATGTAAGTATAAGATGTTCAATAAGGAGATGTTCAATATCTACTGTGGTTTTGCAAAATGGTTTTGATGAAGCTTCATGCTTCTGACCATTTGCAAGCTTATGTCTCTGTATCAAATGTTATTCTTGAACAATCCTCCTGGTACCAGTAAGCTTTACCAAGTTACATGCTAATGTTTCTGAGAGGCATCAGAGATTACAGCAGTAAAAGGATACAGACATTTTAGCAAGGGATGAACATTTAATGCAAACATAGATTTTAAGATGTGGGAGCTCAAACTGTAGTCTTGCCTTCTGCCCCTAATGGAGTCCATAAAACTTTGTAAGTCTCCAGTATAAATCATTCTGCCCTTCCTGCTGCGTGTGCTCAGTCCATTAGAGTGCAATGGTAGATGGTTTTATTTGGTAAGAACTTAATAGTCCATGGCAGCTAATATGATAGAGAGGATACTAGACAGGGAAGGCAGCTCTTCCAGTTTAGAAGCAGAATCATTTTACCTCTGCAATTAAATGTGGAAAACCAAATTTCCCTGATGGATCCCTCCATTGTGTCTCCTCTCCCAAAGAGAGTGTTCACACTTTGAGAAACTGCAGATCAATGTCTGTTTTTCCAAGAGAGAGTTGAAGAAATGACAGCCCTTGCTGTTTGCTGTAACCCCTGTGTTGAGTGCAGGAATATGACTTTGTAGGTCATTAGAGGCAGGCATATGCTAATGCTCTTCAGTCAACTTCAATCAGATGTACTGGGTTAGCCTGCCTTTGGAAAGCTTGTAAAGCTGACCTTAAATCCAGATTGGGGAGCACATATCAGGTCTCATGGAGGTATTCATACTGTCTGGAGAAAGGATTATTTTAAGCTAAGATAGGTAGATTTGGAAGAAACATCTGTCTCCATGATAGCTAAAATATTTAATAGGTGTAAGTTTTAGTACAAAAACATCAATTTGGGTCTTTAGGGCAGCCATGGTGTTTGCCTGCTTTAAGAAAACAATTTAGTAGAGAAGAGGACCCCCCATCTTCCTTTGCTGATGGAGTAGCTCATAAGAACGTGTCAATCCTCAAAGCTACTTTCAGCTCAAGATTTTGCAGAAGAAGTTATCAGGAACTAGCTAATGATGTGGCAGTCTGTGGAGCTCTGTCATGATCACTAGCAGTGGCCTGAGTTCCTTTGACCTGTCCTAAGAGGTTTGCTTTCCTCAGCCAAACTGTTACGAAATGGCCTTTCTAGCTGTTTGGCATTGATACTTCTCCTTTTCCATGTGGTGTTTTTGCATATATTTGCATTTTTGAATCTCATTATGTTCTCCTCTGGTCTTAGCAAAGCTGTGTTATTGCCAGTAATAACAGCTTCAGTGGAAATGATGGAGTAGATCCAGTTCCACTGAAGGGGAACAATTTCAAAGCTCCCTTGTAAATTTGAACACTTGACAGTGCTCCTTCACTTCAAAGGCTGGTAAGCTTTTGAGGTATGAGTTACTGAAATTATACTGTATTATTCAACAACTTCAAGAATGATCGGGTATAATTAACAACTGAAGCAATGACAATTACACTATCAGCCATGCCCTTAAGCTTGGAAATCGTAGAAAGGACTCTGAGTCAGAATCTGCACAAGTCTGAATTTGACTGGAAATGATGGTTTTGTCTGTTTCTGTGTTGATCACCTTTCTGATGGTGCTCTGCTTTAGATTCATACTGGGTTTCGTTGTTTAAAGAACAGTGACTGCTGAGAGGTTCTCTGTGTAAAATTGTAGTAGGCACAAAGATGACTTTGTGCTGCTTAACAAGCTGTGAGTGGCAGTCCTACCTATAGATACCCCATTAACATGACTTGTGACTTTGACTGTGGTGATGTGTAACCCAATCTATTTTATGATTTGATATCAGGTAGCCTTAATAACTGAGTTTGCAACCTAGGTTCTCTGGGAGATGAGAAGGATGAGGAGTTGGGTTGACTCAGTGATGTGCTTTGGTCAAGTTCTGCACCCAAACAGGGTCATCAGTGCATTCTAAATGTGAAAATCATTAAATACTTAGTGGTAAAAGAAAGTCAAGATTATAGATCTCTTCTGAGTTTAGAGGTAGGATTTCCCCTAACTGGGAAAGTTTTATGTCCTGCCTATGGGTGATTCTATGATCAAAAAATTCTGGACAACACAGTGACCATATTTTTGATCATCATCTCTCACCCATGAGAGAGAAAAGAGCTCTAGCTGAAACCGTGGTAATACATTTCCTTCACACCAGTGTTGTCTCAACAGCTAATTAACAATAATCTCTGCAAACATGTAACCCTGGTTAGATGTGTACTCTTGATTACACTTGTAATCATGGTTAGATTTGTCACTTTGGGCACAGGGCTAAAAAACCGACCTAGAAGACACAAATTTATGAAAGGTAAAGAAATTGTAGTCAAGAGTTAGGTAAACTTTTCCAATAAAAAATTCCAACAAAACTAAAACACACAAAAAGACCCAAATGCAACCACAAAACCCTATTACATATGTGAATGGAGTAAAGGATTTATTGTAGTGGGGAACAATGGAGTATCCAGTCTTTGAGACAGATAAATACACTGCTTGTCTTATGATGATTTTCATAACTAACACTTTGCTTTGAACAAGAGGGTAAAAAACTGCAAGGAAAAACATGTTCCTTTGGTTTTAAACTGTCACATTTAGGCACTTCAGGCACTTCAGAGGGGGGTCCCTAAAACTGCAGGTACAAAGTCTGTATTTCTCTTCTAATTCTGTCAGCCTCTAATAAAAGTGACATACTCTTGAGAGTATGTAATTGGGTTTTTCCTCCATATTTCATTTTCTAAGGGCAAAAAATCAGTGTGTATTTGCCCTGTATTTAAGACAAAGACTGCAGCCAGACTTCTGCATTAGGAATATCCTGCTTGTCCTCCATAGTAGTTCACATCAGTCTTTTTCCATCAGTCTGAAATCCAAGTCATAGGTAGATATTGAAGTATAGAGTCTTCAGACTGCTGTTATTTTTCCTGGATATGTTTTTAAAAAGGTCTCAAATATCTCAGAAGCTTAAGGTTTCAGGTTTTTGTTTTATTTTTTCTTTTTCTCTTTCTCTTCCCTTCTTTTTAATGAGCCTAAATGCTTAAGTACCTGAATATCATCCTAATTTTACCAGAGTAAGCTGCTGCAGTCTTGCTACAAGTGGCAAAACTGACTACATCAGTGTAGCTGGTATGGACATAATTTTAGTGCTGACATAATGATTTTTTCTAAGTGCACATGTT
>VZTR01010926.1:260219-292055 GCA_013400775.1 Chaetops frenatus
AGAGTCATGTCACCTAATGGAAAAAAAAAAAAAAAAGTTCTGTAATCTCCTTTTTTTACTCTTTGCAAACCTGTTTTTGAGAAGAAATGGCATCTTAGCGACTGCTTGAGATACCTTTTGGAAACCAAAAGACTTTCTCCTGACCAAAAATTCCGTGCTCCGAAGTGGAGAGAAACATACTCTAATGGGTGCAAGACTCTCAAGATACCACAAAAAACAAAAGAAAGGTCTTCCACTTGGAATAAACAGGAGACTTCCACTGCCAGGATGAGACTCCTCACCTCATTTAATCCATATGAAAACTCATTTCCTAGATAAAGTTAAGCATTAGGTTCTGTAGCCAGTAAAGGAGAGATTAATTGTCTTTGGATACACCCATGTTACTTTTCCTAGAAACTATTATGAAATGGCATAAATGTCTCTCTTCATTTCTGGGGAGATTGAAATGAAGTATGTAGTTTTTAGGTAGCTGAAGATGAATTAAATTGATCTTTTTTTTTTCCTGACCATGCCTATGTCTGTATGAAGCTGTTACATACTTTGAGCAGAGCCACAAGGACAACAGGACACCAGAATAACCCCTTTCAGAATGCTACCTTGGGGATGCTACTTATCAAGATAATTTCATCTTCCACCTCATCTGATCTTGTAGCTGTCTGCAGTTTGACCATAAACAGTATTTTTTAATTCCTGAGACAGAGTCAGGCTCTTCCTGCTGATGTACAACCTTCCCCTTCACTATTTTGGAGAGTTTAGTATTTTTTACCTCAAGAAATTAAATGAAATTATGTAATAAATAAAGCGAAAATGCTGTCATTATTTATAGAGGTTTGGGTTTTTCCCAACAGTTATAGATGTAGTGTCTGACAGAAGATTTAAGGGTTTTTATTCTCTTCCATTTCTGAAGCAGATTTGTTTTTCTCTGGAAGACCTGAGAGTGCAGTTGTTCACTTGTGTTAACAGGATAAAGTCAAGCCTATAAGGAGATTCGTAATGTGTTGTCAAAATGGCATCATCTATCAAAGAGCAGACTGTGAATTCTCCAGGGTGGGAACTAGGCTGTGAATGGGTAACATATAACTAACATAAAAAGATTATTAACTCAGAAATGGATTCCATTGCTTAAGGACAGTTCTACATTTTGAGATACAATGAGTTGGCATATACCTGAAGCTCTGGAAAGGCATGGATCTTCCTTTTTTCTTGGACCATGTCATTCAGACCCATGGCCAGGGACTCTGAATTATTTAAACAAGATGCTGATACTATTTTCTAGGGTGAGGTTTTACAGAAGTCTTTTGCTCAAGAGAAGTTTGTGGTGGGTGTATGTGTTTCACTGTGAGGGAGGTGTGCTACACAAAGGAATAATTGGGAGTCTTTGTACATTGGTGGACAGCTAGGTTTTGACAGTCTTCAAGAATTCTCCTTTGTGCTTTGTGAAGACCTTCATTGTACCAAGTCATTTGTTGTGATAATAAGCTTCCCTGAAACAGACAAGACTGAGCATTAATGTTTTAAGTATGATGAAAAAGGTAGTAAAGTAGCTCCAAAACCATCTCTGAAGGATAAGAGTGATCTTGCCAGAAAAGCTGTTTTTAATCCCTGCAAGGAGGATGTTTGATTTTGCCACCCTAAGTGCTCTGATGTGTCCCAGCCCCTCCTGTGCAAAAGGGCTTACAGAGGACTCAGAAGTCTTTCTCTGTTCTGTTAACAAGCACTGACTGAGCTGTGTAGGTGACCCCAGCTTTTCCAGCTCATTAAGAAGAGCCAGAAACTGCCTAATGAGAACTGAGCGTCAGCAGCTCTGAGAGGAGCAAAACATCTACGTAGGCAAGGATAAAAAACCAGCTTCTGCTGGTACAATGTTAAAGAGATGTAGTCGGTGTTTTTGTAGTGCCGATGACACAATGTATGTGCAATAGGGCATTAATTTCTTGAGCAAGGTGCCCTGTGCTAAAATACCTGTCTAGTGACACAATGCATTCTGCCTGAAGAGGGAGGGGGCAATAAGTGCAATGGACAAACACAGGAGATTGTAAAGGGGAGCAGGGAGTCTTGCAGGAAGATTAGAAAATGCATCACAAATTATCATATGCTTTCAAAGAAGAAAATTATATGCAAGAAATCTTCAGGAAAAAAGAATTACATCCAGTATGCAGGTTAACTGAAACTGTTTCTCTTGTACTATATTTGTTTTTATTTTGGATGGAGCAGTGTATTGATAGTACATAGCTGTGTTTGTATTAAAGCATATAGTGATAATCAGTACTTGTATACACCTTACAAGCCACACAGGTTTGATTTACTGTATTATAATGGAGAGATTCAAAAGCCTTTTCAGTCTTCCACAGAAACTGTGGGGCTCTTTGGATCACAAAACAGAATGACCACATTAGATTTGCTAAGAGAAAAATGCAAATAAAAGTGAGAATGCAATCCACTCTCTACATCCCACCTGAAGTCAGCAGCATCTGTGTGCCACTGCAGTCAAAGACAAGGACAACCAAATTGTTAGGAAAGGCAGGTATATCCTCCCATCACGTGTTGCAGCAATTAAAGCAATTTCTCTTTAGGTAACAATAGCAGAAAGTTAACGTTCTAGCAAAGAGCAAGTTCCCCTGTAGGTAGCTGGAAGGGTCTAGCAGCTTTTTAACTTTCTGTGGTTTGTAGAGTTAAGGTGACCCTGGTATAGAAACCCAGCTGACTTTATTTGTTACTGCTGTTTAAGTAACATTCCCCACAGTAGTCCTTAGCAGCCAGGGAGACCTACTGGGAGGTGGAGCAGATTAAGGAAAGGAAGATGAAGTACAGCAATTTAAGACAACATATTTATAACAAATTTATGAACAGAAACCTAGAGAGAGTGGAATACATAGGTGCCTGAAATCACTCTCTGTTGTTTTTCTGGAAGCTGGGATCTGTGGATGTTCCACAGATGGTTACTGTAACCTCTCCACCTTGGTGCCAAGCAGTAGATATGATGTATTTGGATAATTCTGGTGCTGAAGGCCAGGCAGGTCAGCCCAACAGAAAATGCAGAGTGACTTATTTTTTAATTGTGGTTTGGAAACCGGGGGAAAATATTGGGTTGTTGGGGGTTAGAATGTCTTTTGCTCCTTTGCATGAAAAATTTGGTTTGCCTTAAAAATAGTCTGTAGGCTTCTGAAGTCCAGTCTTCTCCAGTGCATTTGGCATGTGTACAAGAACATTTCACAACTGTGTGTTTATCAAATTCGCTTATCTTGTGTTTGTAATGTTTATTCTAGTTTTGCATCCTATTTCAGGTTAAATGAGTTAGGATTTACTTCTTATGTCCTCTAGGCAGATTAGCACAGGGAGTTTCTGTGTAGCTTGCTAAAAATTATTAATATGGTGTGTTTTTACACTCCTTCATTTTTTACTTTGTGTTTCTCTGGGTATGTGATGTATGCACAGAGGTACCTGACATGTGCCTGAAAGCTATTTCATGCTGTGCTGCCACAGACCCTACCCTTTGCTCGGGTGTTTTCTGCAGAGAGATGTTGCAGGAGTTTGGTTGTGGCCATTCTATTTCCCCAGTTTTGAGCAACTTGCCTCTTCAAAATAATCTGCAGGAACACCCAGGTGGTCAATGAGTTTAATCACCTGGGATTTTTCCAGGAGCTGAGGCTGCTATGCAGACTCTTAGCTGCCATGCTCATCATTTCCCTGTGTAGAAGTCATATTGGAAATTGAACAGCAGCACCAAGACAAGAGAGCCCGTCCCTGTAGGTGTGCTCTTGCCTGGACACAGGACAGTTTGGGTTTCTGTTTGTCTGAAGCACTGAGAGGCTTTTTAACAGAAACCTGAAATGCATTCCATTCCCATTATGTAATGGTTGGTACCTAGTTTAGACTGGGAGACTTGGGAGGTCTCATACATAGTTATATTGAGTTTCCTCAGTGTTCAGGTTGAGGTGTAGTGTATGCACACACATGGATACATGTGTTTACACAAATGTACACATGGGCACATGTATGCAGGTTTCTGCCCAGGCAGAACACCTGAGCAACAGGTGTTTGCCAGGTCTCAGGTTCCCCATTTTGTGGCACCTCAGCTCATAGCCAGTCATTTCTGTCAGCTTTCCTGACTTCTTTTTTAATGGTTCCTCTTTTATCCATTCCATTCAGAAACACTTATAATATTGTTTCTTAGGCAGATTTAAAAAGTGAAATAATTTAGGTTTTTAGGTACTCAAAATTACTTAAAGTATAGATAGGGCTGTGGTTGTGAACAAGGGAGAGCTTACCTAGGTAAAGCATTCAAATGTAAACAGTCTCAAAAACTTTACGTGTCTTAGCCGTGTTTCTTTTGTTTTTTCTCTCCCTTCCTCAGGAATTCATTTTATCGGAAGATTACAACAAGATGACGCTAGTGAAAAGTTACCAGGGTAAGAACCATGATCCATGATAATTGGTTTGTATTGTCATTAATTTTTGCTAATGTTATCTTAAGGAGTATGAATGGAAAAGTTTCCCTTACAATGATAGATTATCTGAAACTAATGTAAATGCTGGTTTTATCAATAGATCTATAATGTGCTTTGTTCTGAGATTACAACATTTTTAAAAGAGCTGTTTCATGTTCTGTTTTTCCTTTTAAACGTTCCTTTGGAATATCACGGTAGACAGCAAACCATCCACGTTTGGGGAATGGGAGTTTTAATTTTCAGTCTTCTGTAATCTAGTGTATCTACTGAAACAATTTAGGAAACTAATCCATCTTTTAGGGCTACAGCTTTTGGGGTTAGTCTGGTTATATTTCAGTAACTGTTGGTTCCAATAGCCACAAAATTATCACTGTGTACCTCTCCTAGTAAAAGGTCAAGAAGTGCTAGTCCTTACCTTTTCTAATTAGAGTCTGGTGTTCACTAATGTGATGTTTTCAGAAACCTAGTTATTTATCCTTTTCAAGCCTCTAAAGGACACTGTTTTGGACAGGTATTCTATAAAAACAACAAATACATGTGACAATTTATTCTTATATATTTTTCACTGTTAGACTAAGAGGTGGTATGGTATTATATAGTATCATATCATATATCCTTAGCTGTATGTTTCTGTATAGAAGCCTCTGACATGTTAGCTTGATATTTCTCACATATATTTAAAAATATGTACTTACTCATATATTTTGAATTTCATACCTTGAAAGATTGAGAGGGTAATTTAAAATCTCTAAATGGAGACTTTGGGGATCCCTTTGTAACATTCAAATTTTAAGGTATGAAGAGAGTCTTGATTTTTGCAGAGCATGGCTAGTATGAGTGTTTAACTTCAGCTGTTTCATGAATGTCTGGTGTGTTGTAAATTAAGATAGAATGCCTGCATTTTTTCTTAGCTTTTAAAAACTGAAGAAAAATACCTAATGATGATAAAATATATACATGTGAATCTTAAATAAGATTGCTGCAGTCTGACTGTACAGGTGTTAAGTATCCAAATTTATGATTGCTCTGCAGTCACCAATATTTAATGCAGCTAAGTTTCATATTTAAACATTGTGGCACTAAAGAGGGTGAGCTGAGGTCTTTTCTTCTGTATATGCAGAACAACATATGCATGAGAACAACTTTCTTGATGAGTTCTTCAGGGAAAATACTGAAAATTTTGGAAGAGGGGAATGGATTTCTTGGCAGTATTTCAGAAAAGCCAGTTGTCTGTGACAGCCCACTGAAGGTCTGGGGAAAAACTCTCATAGAATTAAAAAACAAAAGGAAAGAAGGAAAATGAAGGTTGTTCTCATGGCCTGCAATGTGCCAGATCTGCTGCAAACATTAGAGGAGGCCTTTGGATAGGAATATATCATGGAGAACCTCCGTGGGTTGTCCTGGGGAGAAACCCAAGAGCTCAGATTTCCCCAAATATTGGAGAGCAAAGGATTCTAATGAGTGTCCACTAACATCAATAGAGAGATGGTGCAACTGACCACACTCCTAACTAGAGTCACCTTCTTCTTAGACTACCTGTCTCACCATGGGAAGGTTTTTCATAGGATCACAGAATGGTTGGGTTGAAAGGGGCCATAAAGATCAGTAAGTTCCAACCCCCTGCCATAGGCAGGGACACCTTCCACTAGACCAGATTCTCAGAGCCCCATCCAGCCTGGCCTCGAACACTTCCAGAAAGGAGGCAACCATGGCTTCTCTGGACAACTTGTGCCAGTGTCTCGCTGCACACACCAGCACAATTGCAGTGAACAGTTTTCTGAGAGTGCAAGGCAGGAAAAAGAAAAAAAAACCAAAGAGATTCCCCAATGTTTTCAGGGCACCAATGACCTGGGGCTGCCTGCTGCTTCACAGCACAGTGCCTCCCACAACCCCGCTCCAAAAAGACATGCTCCTGGATTCTCCACTCTTTAAACCAGGTGTTGGTGAAGTAGTGTACCTCGCCCTCTGCCTGGTCCCTGGGCTTGGCTGGACCCATGCTGGACGTCTAGAGTGCTGAGGAAATATTACAAAAGTGAGGTGCTCTGTGAGCTGCTGCCAGTGACAGGGTCCTGTAGTGCCATTGATCCAAGCAGTGTTAGGCACTTTCATGCACTTCTTGCTTTGGCTCCAACCAGAGCACTGGATCTGGGCTTACCAGCAGCCTCACTGGGTCCAAAGTCCAGCTGGGACACAGCAAGGAGGAAAGAGCCATGTTTTCAACATGCTGTTTGGGAGAATATGCAGGGAAGGGCATTGTAGTTCCTTGGGTAGGTATATCAAGATCCAACAGAGATGGACCTTCTTCCCATGGTCCAGTAGGACTCCCTCCACAATCCAATCCCTGCTGTGCACCTTCCTCACATGGCAATACTGAGTTTTGGGGTTGGCATAAGCATCTTGGTAAAACCCTGGGCAAGGAAATATTAAAATTAAAAAGGAACAGGTGGTTTTGTTGGGTGTGGTGGCCTTCTAGTGGTTCATTTGTTAAAAGGCATACTTTAAAAAAGTTTTGCCTAAAGTTTTCAAGTAAGACCTTTATATTCTTCAAAAGTATTTTAGGGGGAGTAAATATTTTTATTCAGCCTACTAAGTGGCTTTAGCTGAATCATGCTGACTGGTTTTTTGTGTGCTAGCTTTGTAAATGGTCAGCAGTGCTCTTGCCCAGTGACTGGTGGGCTATCCCAACAAGGTATTATTATAAATAGCTGAGGCTGCTGTAGTGATTAAAGAACATTTATTGTGCCTTGAAAGGCCATGAGTATGTTGGTCAAATGATCTTCTGGTGACAGAGAACAACACCACATGGATAGGCTGTGCTTTGGTCTTGGTAGGGGTGTGCAGCCAGGTCTGGAGGCATATGGAACCTGGTCTTGACAGTGTGCATGGCTGGACATGCTCTGTGGAGGTTTTGCTACAACAGTGTCTGGAGTTGTGAAATCTTATTTCTTGAAAGGAATCTGAACACAGAGATGAGGGATGTGACACAGTATTAGTCAGGACTCTGGGGTGGGTCTTGTGGCATTGGCCTCCTGCAGGCACTGACTCATTCCCTTGCGTAAGGAGGAGTAGTGCAAGCATTTGATCGGTGCCATTTGGGATGCTCTGGGAGATTAGTGTTTTTCATTGTGTGTCTCATATCATCATCCCTTCTTCTTCAGTCACAGCACCAGCTGAAGGTGTAGACAACCTCTGCTCTCTCTCTGGGCAGCTCCTCCCACATTGCTGCAAGAAACCTTTCCTTACCCTCAGCAGCCTTGGCTTCCAAGCCCCTCCAGCCCCTCACAGGCTGGTCCAGCCATATGGCTGTTGCTGCTTTGCATTCTTTATGGCCTTCTCTACCCTGCTTCTTGCAGCTGAAGAATCTTGCCATGCTCCTTCTGGATGAGATGACAACTCCTGGTTTAGTGTTTCATTTATGTATTTATTTATTTATTTATTTGACACATACTTTTTCTGCCTAGCCAGATTTGTAGACCTGCTTCTGCCCCATGCTTTGTGCAGCCTGACTGTTTCCAGGGTGTCCCCCTGGCCCTCTGCTTTCATGCCAGCTCATGTCATGCCCTTACTTCTGCTTTCCCCTAAGCACAGCCTCTTCACTTGTGCTTTTCTTGCTCATGCTAAGGTTTTTTTTTCTTCCTGGCAATTTCCACCTCTGTTTTGGTGTTTGCTGATACCATTTACTGTTGCAACCCCTCAGAACAGCTTCTTGCCCAGCACTGTGTGGCTGCGCACTGGCCATGCTTCTCTGACCTTTGCCTTTACACACAGCATCGATCCTCTGTTTCCTGTGCTGACATCTTGCTGTGCACCTCCTGGTTGCAGCTCCTTCTCTCTGGGCAAAGCCTTTCCATCCTCTCTCCAACCTGCTCTTTGCACAGTGCTTGTTGCTGCTTTCTCACAGAGGAGAGCAGCCACCTTGCCCTCTTCTGTCCTCCAGCTGCACATGGACCTGTGCCCTTCTCCTCTCTGCTGCTTCCTTCCCTTCTGTACAGCATGTTCTTTTCCCACAAATGGCTCCCTTCTCATTCTGGCTTACACACATCTGCTCTTGCCTGGTGCTCGTTGAGAGTTTTCCTGTGCTGTGGCCTCATTCACACTCCATCCCTGCATCTCCATCCTGCTGTTGTTGCAAATGAGCAGCTTTGGAATTGTTTGCTCCACATTTTTTCTGCATACAAATGGTGGTTAAATCTTCAATAGATGAAGGACCAGCTTTTTGTTCACTGCTTCAAGACACTGAACCTGTGTTAATCCTAGGGCCCAGACCCCTTCCTTGCTCTGCTATCAGCTTCCAATATTCTGATATTTTGCTTCTTTAAGCCTTACGTGACTCAAATTCCCTCTTAATGACAAGTGACTTTCTATTTGCATTTGTCTTCTCTTTGCTCCTTTACTTAGATGATCTACACTGTGCACTTTCACTTGTTTCAGTGTGTGTGTGGTGGCACCAGCTAGTATGTGCAGGTGGACAATTGAGTGCTGAATTGAAAGCTCTTTTTGGGGAAAGAGGATAAGCAAAGCTGTCACGTACACACCATCCACCTCTTGGCAAGCACCATTTTTTAATGTCTACTCCTTACTTGCCAGAAAGATCTGCTTCAGCATCCACAGGCAGTACTTCTACCAAAAATTACAAGCCCCATCTTTTAGAAGTTTTAGGAGGTAGAAGGAGGTTTAGGAGAGTTAGGTGGTGCCAGCTATCCTCACAACCAGTTCAAACCATAAGAAGATGTCACTAACAGTAGCATTTGCCACATGCTGAGAAAACCTTCCTGGACAGGCCGTGAGCAATCTGATCTCAACCAGCTTTGCATGTCCCGTGGAAGTGCATGGGCATGTTTGTGGCACTAATAGTTCACACAAGCTCCTGGGACGTGTGTGCAAGCCCATGAGGTGCTTGTGGCAGCAGTCGTGTCCCCCTCTAAGTGCAGCACTCCACTGGCTGGTGCAGCTGTTCCCAGAGAGACCAGCACATGGGTAAAGATAAGCATGAGCCTCCCAGGGGGCCACTGAATTTCTTCACAGAGAAAGCAAGGGTAGAGAGGAGATAGGATCTATTTGAAGGAGTTCAAGTGACTCCTGGATGGTCCCCATCCTTTTATCTGGAATGTAAAAGTGTGGAAATGACAACCAAAATCTGAGCTCTTCTGTGGACAAGGGTGAAAGCATCTGGGCACAGTTCACGCCTAACACTGTAAACTGGTTTAAGCTGCCAATCACAGTTATGGCAAGTTGTGTCAATACATCTATTGACTTTTCTGCTCAGGGAATCTCAGTCTGAAAAAGCAGTGTGGATCAGGGCTGGTGTTGGCTCTTGGAAACCTCTTCTTTCCTACAGATAGCTCCCCCTTGTAGGTTTTGAACACAGCTCTCATCTGTACTATACATTTGTATAGGGCAGACAGAAATCTTCCCATATTGTTCTGAGTTTCTCTGCATTTCAGATGGAGGCTTGGGGCTGATGTTTAAGCTTCCAAACATATTCAATCTTTTTTTGTATCAGCTTTTACACAAATACAAGCAGCCTGTTTTGTATGACACATGTTGCTAGGTCTTAGAACAGTAATAAACCAGTAGGACTGTAGATTGAGGAGTATGCCATTCACCACTAAGTTACAGCTGGGAATAGTTCTGTATGTCTTTCCAGCCACTTGTTTTATTAAAATATCAGTTCAATCAGTACTTCATGACCAAGCCCACTGGTCATTCATACAAAAAACTGTCTGTACAAGCATGCGTTCCCTTACTTTAATGAAAAGCTTTTCATGGCTTTATTTTGGTAGCAGTAGAAATTTATTTTTTCAGCTGTTTTATTCATCTGCCACAGCTGTGATATTTTTCTTTTACAAAAAATTTTATTCCAGTTGCCTTTTAATGCTGAAACTTCCCTTTGGTTTAGCGTAGTGCCTGAGCTGTAACTCATCCTTCTGCTGGGGTACCACAGCCTAGATCCACCAAACTTCACAGTGAAGAGGAGCAGCAGTGTAGGCATTTTTCACTGTTGTCAAAAAACTAGCTCAAAGAGGTTTAAATGGAACCCCAAGTCCATTCCACAGTGGCAGCTTTGTTAGTGATAATACAGTGATGGAGGGAAGACTTGTGCTGCTGTAGAAAATAAATGACTGCAATAGGCAGGGAAGGAATTAAGTCTTGCATCCACTCTTTCTCATGCAAACGCTGAACATGCAGAGCAGGGACCTTACAAGCTTCCATGGAAGCTGATGTCAACAGGATTATTAAACACCAGCTGCTTCTGTAGGGAAGTGTGAGTGGAGGAGTTGGGTGCAGTTGGTATTTGCAATGGTTGTCTGCCCACATGTTCTTCTCTGCAATGTGATTATATGTCAGTCTGCTTAACTTTCAGCCCATCAGAGCAGGGTCATCATGATTCTGTTTGTCCTGGAGATGGAGTGGGTGTTGAGCACCGGACAAGACAAACACTTCACGTGGCACTGTTCGGAGAGCGGCCAGCGGCTGGGGGGGTACCGCACCAGCGCAGGCGCCTGCGGCCTGCAGTATCCTTTGCTCAGCTCTCCGTTTTATTTCTGCTCTTTGGCACTCAAACAGCCCTTTTAGTTTATCTGTCTAGTTGTCCTCCAAATTTTGTGCCCTGTATGGATTCAGTGTTTTTTGAGAGAAACTGTTATTTAAGGCCAATTTTAAAAACTGTCAGTTCTCCCTGCTTTGTCTCCTTAATGAGTTGTGGCATATTTAGGTCTAAGCATTTTTGAGCACCACAATGGGCGATCTGCAACCTAATGTGGTCTGCTATTGTAATAAATATGGATAAGGCCTTAATTTAAACATGCAGTGCATGCTTTCTTCAGAGAGTTAATGGGAGCAAAAGTAGGTTGGTGATCAGGTCAGAGTGCCTGTGTGTATGCATGGTAAAAATTAAATTACTTTAATATAAAATAATGAGCACTTGTCCTTCACTCTGGAACTGCTCACTATGTACTGGGAATTTGGGTTAACTAAAGAGTGAATGACTCCAGAAATGGCACTCAGGTGGCTTATTCACATAGACCTGCCCCAGCTGCCTGACAATAAAAGAAATATTAATTCAGCTTTATTTCAAATGAAAAGGGAAATGGAAAAGTATGAGCTCTTAGGCTGAAAACAGGGGTTAGCATAAACAGACTTTTTAATGCCATGGAGTCTATGTGGTATAGATGATGCGTGTTTTTCCAGTTCATGAGACGTGATACTGACTCAAAATTATTGTTTGAAGATGGACTTGCTTTATATTATCTGGTAATTCAGCCAATCTAAATGGCAGAAAGACTGAACTTACTTTTTAATTCATTGATAAATATTTTTGAAAGCATGATGCAAGAATTTACCTTGTTGTCCCTAAATCTCTCTAGAGAACAGCGAATTTTGACTGATTAAAACTTCTGGAGGACAATTTAATTTGGGTCATCTGAATATGATGGGGGAGGGCAGTGGAAGCAGTTGAAGGGAGAATCACTGGCAAATACTGCAAAAATATTTGGCATAACCAGGAACAGGTTTGAGTTTCTTTTTTCTGCAGTGTCCTGTGTGCTTAAAACCAGTAGTCCTTAAATAGCACTGCTCTTACAGAGTACTATATCCAGTTACTCCTTAAACATGCAGTATAGATTCTGAATTTGGAATTAAACTGGATGAAGAGGTCAGAATCTATTCTGTTAGGTGGTTCCAGTAGTTGGTTGAATGGCCAATGAAATCAGAATGGGATAAGGAGAAATAAAACCAAATTTTAAAAGCACCTTCACCCCACTCCTTTCTTCTTCCTCTCTGGGCTCAACTTTGTGCCTGATTTGCTCTGTCTCCTGGGGGTTGCAGTAGGTTCATTGCATGTTGTCTCTGCTGATCCTTCTTTCTCAGAGGGAGGACTCCTCACACTCTTCCCTTGCTCCAGTGTGGGTTCCTTATGGGGTGCGGCCCTTTAGAACAGACTGCTCCAGCCTAGGTTCCCACAGGGTCACAAGTCCTGCCACCAAACCTGCTCCAGTGTGGACTCCTCTGTCCTGCCAGGACCCTGCTTCAGAGTGGGCTTCCCGTGGTGTCCCAGCCTCCATCAGATATCCATTTTCTCCAGTGTGGGGCTCCTCCATGGACTGCAGGTGGATACCTGCTCCACTGTGGACCTTGAAGGGCTGCAGGGGCACAGCTACCTCACCATGAAACACAGGAGATCTGCAAGGGAATCTTAGCTCCAGCACCTGGAGCACCTTCCTGACTTCGCTGACCTTGGTGTTGGCATTTCTCACACATAGTCTCATTCTTTTGCCAGGTGAAGATGCTTGGGTGTTTTTCCCCCCTTATTAAATCTGCTATCCTAGAGGCACTGCCACTGTTGCTGCTGGGCTCAGCCCTTTGTGGGGTCCATTTTGGAGCCAGCTGTCATTGGCTCTGTTGGACATGGGGGAAGCATCTGGCAGCTTCTCACAGAAGCCACCCCATATACCCTCACTACCAAAGCCTTGCCACACCAGCCCAATACAAGCAGAAAACTAGTAATAAGTATTCTGTATAGTTTTGGGGAGGGAGAGAGTGGATACCATCCAACTCTAGCACTTAAGTTACAGAGCCTGAGGAGACACCTCCCATGTTCATGGTGAAGGGCTACTTAAATGTTGTTTCATAACAAAACTATGAATTTTGTCCTCTGGAATAGTCTTGTTTTGTCTCACTCAGGGATACTGCACTATTAGTATGAACAGGTATGAGTATTATTAAGATGAACAGGTGCCTAAAAGTACACTCTAAATACCTCCTTGAGGCTGGAGCACTATTCACAAGATTGCAGTGTACTCATGTCAAAAGAACTAGCAAGTCATGTAAGGAATGCAAAGCTTGTTTAAATAATGTGTTTTCCTCAGCATTTATCCTTCAGATTTGATGTGGAAACCCGGCATGTGTTTGTTGGTGACCATTCTGGGCAAGTGACCATCCTCAAGCTAGAGCAAGAGTCCTGCAGCCTTGTTACCACGTTTAAGGGACACACAGGTAAAGTCTCAGGAGGAGACCCAGAAAGGTGCTCAGGAGGGTCTTCATGTGTGCTCAGCATCATGATGGTTTGATTGTTCTGTGATACACTAGGATGGCTTGTGTCAGTGCATAGAATGGAAGGAATATAGACCTTAAACTGTCCCAGCAGTTCAGGGAACCTGTATTGGTAAAAACAAGGGTGATCAGAGCTCTTAGCAGAACACATTTATGGCAGAAAATACCACAATCAGTAGCTGCTAATTAAAGCAGAGTGAGACTTGAACAAGTTGTGGTAGTTCTGGGAGGGAGAAAGGCAAGATCTGTATTGGTAGACACTTTATCCTAGGTGGAATAGGCACAGCTTGGAGGCACTAAATGCTTGTTTCATTGCTGGGACTTGTGCCCCATCACCCTTTGAAAAGAGCAACCCTGGATATGATCTTACCATCTAACAGAAGAAATGCTGTCATTCCTCAGCATTTTTTCTTCATATCCCTTGTCTCTGACTAAGAGGGATAATAGCTCAAGGTAGCACAAGGTAGTTCAGTCCTTGTGCTGGAATACTGAGAAGATGCCCATAGCATTCCACACTTCCTTCTTTTTTAATCTTCTGGAAATTATGGAGATGGAAAGTTGTGTAGCTCCCACTGTGACCGTTCTTCCACACTTTACTGCTCAGTGGATTCACCCATGCAAGTGGCAGTGGAGCCCTGGGCCCACAGAAGAGCAGGATGGGGTTTCAGTAGTTTTTCTAGACTGTTATTTTTCCACTGGAAGGCACATGGTTGCATAGTCTTTGCCAAAGAGACCCGCATTTTAAACATTCCATGTTTTTTGTTGTATCTTTATATTTAGCTACCTTCTAATCTTCCACTTTCTGTAGTAAAATTACTGTTGTGTGTGCTCCTGTTGCAGGTGGTGTCACTGCTCTCTGCTGGGACCCAATACAGCGAGTTTTATTCTCAGGCAGTTCTGATCATTCCATTATAATGTGGGATATTGGAGGAAGAAAAGGAACAGCCATTGAGCTGCAAGGACATAAGTATGTTCAAAGCCCTTCCTCCTGATTTTATAGGAGACAATCTAAAGGCAGAAACAAACAGCCCAAAGGTTACAGTCTTCACAAGCCTCAAGCCCGTATGTGTGACTCCCTGTGATACATATACAACAGGAATAATTTGCTTAGAGTAATTTTTCCAGTGTTGGGCCCACAGGCTGTTTTAAGAGTCTGCAGTGGGTGGTGAAGGAAAGCACAACATCTGTGGTCCTGGGTGTGTTATGCCAGAGCCTCTGCCTTTGTTGGAAAGAGGAGGCTCCTCAAATGAGAACAGCTGCAGAAAAAATCTAGGGTTTTAGGTGTCAAGGTCTTTCCTTCCCCTAGAGGGAGCATCGGGCTCGGACAATTAGTCCCTTTTTCCTCCATGCTCTTTCACCTACAGCCAGAATTCTAAGTGATGTGCTTGAACCTTTAACCGTAGCAGCCTTCACATCTGCTCAGTGCATCATCTTTGCGAGTACATTTGCATAGGCATAGATGTCTTTGAAGGCAGGTAAACCCATGCTGGTTTGATTATACATCAGAATGGCTCTAGGGGCAATGACTTCTCACCTTTTAACACTGGCAATACAAGAAGTTGGTTTCAGAGTATTGGGACTGCATATATGTGAGACTTGCATGCCAGGCTCAGGTCTGGAGAGACAGTTCTGTGGTGGTTTTGGGCTAACACTTTCTTACATATTCATGCACTTCTTGTGAGTAATGCTGCACTCTGCTGAGTGATTGGGATGCCTCTGGGATTTCAGAGCACTGCAGAGCTCTAGCTGAAATTCCCAGATCACCCTCATACCCTACCAGTGGTGCTTGCTAATGCATGACTGCTTGATTTATTGCTGTGGAAATTAGTTCTAATATGAAGTTAGCCTCTGGCTCTTAATCTGTGTGATGGCTGTCAGCTGGAACTGTACAACACAGCGTCCTACAAATCCTGATGGTGCCTCTGGTGCCGGCAGGCAGGCACTGTGAAGGGTGGCAGTGTTGTCCCAAACTCACCTGTGAATGCATTCCCCTCTTCAGGTGCAGCCATAGGCACAAGTCGATGTGTTACCATGCAAGTCCTTTTGGTAGACAGGACCAACGGTGGTAGCAAAGGAAACCAAATGTTGTGGATGATTTAGAGTATGTTCAGTTCCTGTGTCTTCACAACCTTTTTTCCATAACAGTGTTGTACAGTCTTTGTTTCCCAAGTTGTAAATAGCCTGAGATGAGGCCTAAATTTCTTTCTTTTATGAAGGACTGAGCCCATCTTTGGTGGTTTAAGCTAAATTGTTTCTCCCATGTTGTTTTTTTGATTAAAAGAAGAAACAGCAGCACCTACATTTTCCACTTACTGTGAGAAAGCTTAGGAATAATTTAGTGATTCCTATATTACTTTTGAAACTCCTTATGCTTGTGAGTGTAAAAAAAAATCTTCAGTAGTTTCTCAGTGATTCATTTCTAGATGTTGCAGAGATTTACAAAACAAAGTTGTTACTGACATTCTGCCAAGAAGATGTCTTACCAGGGCTGTGTTTATGCATCCAGATGTGCCTTCAGGAGCTGCAACCCTGTTGAGGCTTCCCAGTGCAGCTGGGACCTCCTATCCCAGGAGCAGCAAAACAAGTTATCAGAACAGGTCTTTGCTTTTGTGGATGCTGCCCAGATGAGCAACACTCTCATTCTGGTCCCAGCCTGACAGCAAAGACTGATTTGCATCTGATGGATACCGTGTGCAGTGAGTGGAGGAGGGAAACATATGGGCAAACAAATGGTTTGTACTGCTTTATTGACATTCTGTGCTCACTTGTGCCATAGCCATAGGTGGTTGATTGCTAACTGTCTTGTTTCCTTTTCAGTGATAAAGTTCAGTCTCTCTCCTATGCTCACCACACTCGGCAGCTCATCTCCTGTGGTGCAGACGGGGGAATCGTTGTCTGGAACATGGATGTTGAGCGGCAGGAGGTAGATGCTTAGTTCTTGTCAGTTTGGCCTGAAGCAGTCCTGGGGAGAAGGGGCCTTTTGAAAATGTGCAGCTTTCAACCTAAACAAGATCATTCCAAGCTTTAAAAATGTTTCTGGACATGCTCCAGTTGTTGCACAGCAATTATGCTGAGCCTTTGATAATATGGTACAGGGGAACTCGCCTGGCAGAAAATTTGTATTAAATAGGCTGCTAAATGGCTCTTGCTCTTTACATTACTGCTCTGAAAGATATTTTGTAAGGAGGGTATTGAGATGCTGTGCTGTGTTTTACAGCCCATCATGAGAAATATCAGTTCAGATGTAAATGAATGGACTGATCAATTCATTTTGGTTTTTAAAAAGTAAAACAAGAAGGCTTTCATCTCTATAAAAATGCAACCCAGCATTTTTTTCCTTGATAAGAAGTCATCTAACTAGGGCTTCAATCTCACCTACTACTTGGTCTTGCATTCCTCTGGTGTAGCCACGTAGAAGTGGGGTAAATTATGGCTTTGCTGATCCAGACAGTAAGATTTCACCCACACATTCCTAATTGCTTTCTTGCTTCATGGCCAATAAATGTGAGCAGGTGCAAAAATGCTCCCCAGGTCTTTGGCACTGTGGGAGCAGCCCCTGCTTGGCAATTTCTGCATCCTGACTCAGAGATGGGGGAATGAGCTCTGTGCTGGCCGAGTCAGGCACCAGCCCTGCTCAGCAGCTCGGCAAATCCTGGTGCTGTGAGTCACTGCAAACCTCTGCCCTCTTCCTGCAGGGAGTAGGTCAGAGCAAGGCTTCTGGCAGCATGGGCTTTCACCAGCTTTGCTGGTTTTCAGGAGTTATGGCCTGCATGGATTGAGTGTGTCTCCCTTGAGGAGGGAGAAAGGCTAAGTGGAAAACTTGATTTTAATAAACTACTGAAGCAGGCATAGGCAGAAACTGACCTCCCTTTTTAATGTGAATTAGCATTACAGTTGACTCTCTTTAATTGCTAATCCAGGGGCCAAGTATGTCATCAGCTACTAAAGTGAAACGAAAGCAGAGCAGTTTCCTCCTTCCCAACAGATGTTTCCTTTTTGCTGCAACTTGAACATCCAGAAGTGAAAACTTTATTTATTTGCTGCCTTCAAAAGGCTATAGTAAGGGTGAAGGTTGGCTTGTCACCAAATAGGCAGCAATGCTGTGAGAAGGCTGGTTTAAAAAATAGAGGAAAAATATTATTAGCTAAATAAAGGCCAAGCAGCAGGTGCTAATGGTGCACAGCTTTCTCAGACTATGGCTATGTGGGCTTGTTATCAGCAGCACAATAGGGTGTTCTTTGTGCTAAACCACCCCCAAGACATGAATCTTTGAGATTTTAATATCAAACCTTGGTTCTGGGTCCTAGATCACTTTCTTTTAGATTTTGGCTTTCCTATCTTTGCCCTTATTTAAGGATTTTCTCCATGTGATGTGTGCTCAGTACTCATTTTGTTGCTATCAGACTTTCCCACATCACTGCAATTGCATTAGAGTCACTCAAGCCATTTTAGCCCTTGATTCTTTATTTCCAACTCAATTTTTAAAAAGCTGTAAGAAGACATCTGAAAGATGCTATAAGCTGCATTTCTGTTTGACTACAAAGTGGTTACTTGTCACAAACAAAATGTTGTCTTCATCTATAGTGTTCAAATGCCCAAGAGATGGAAAGTTATACACAGAGATGTAAATCTCTAGGCATTAAAAAGAAAGACTGTTGTGGATAGAAAAGACAAGGATTTTCCCCAGCAGAATGAACTGCCTTTGGAATAACTGGCAGAAAAATATGAAACAGGTCGTTGCTGTATTGCTGGGGGTCAAAGCTATCCTGGTAGCTGAGGGTCTCCTTCCACCCTTAACTTACCTTTGCCTGGCTTTTCTGTTGTTTTTACTTCTTAGTTTCAGCTGTGTTTCTTGCCATTTTAATTTGCAGCATGTGAGAAAACAGTGGCTCTAACAAGACAACTGCAGTTTGCTAATAGCATTTCCTCACAAAGTATTAAACAATATTTAGTGTTTATTTAAACTCATGGGTTGATGAGGGAAAAGAGCTTGGGTTTGTTTTGGGCTTTTTCAGGTGAATTTCATCTTTCTCATCCCTGTGTGTGATTTGTAGCACAGGCACCTCTGACAGCAGGAATGCCTCTTAGGGTGTTAAAGAAAGAAAGAATATGAAAAACCCCAACTACATCAGCATTTCCCATAACTTTCCCTTCAGATGAGTTGCTTGGCTATTGGAAACACTAATTGACCCCAGCTCCCACCAGAAGCAATAGCAAATGGTAAATGTTGTCCAGACAGGACAGAACAAAATATTTTTGTATGTTTAATTCCAGAATTGGGTTGTTTCTATGGTCTTACTATCAAATTCTTCTTCTGTGATTTGGGTGAGAACTGTTCCTCCCATGTCCTTCAAAGTTAAGCCAAAAAACACATCCCAGGGAACAAATGTCATCTTGTCATCATCAACAACAGTCAAAATGGCATCTTGTGAAAATGGAGATATTAAATCAAGCTTAACTGGCCATATTGCCACACCACAACTCATCTTTTTTGTCCTGCCTTTAGGCTCCATTGGAAAGTTTTCTGCTTGTTGCTCACTTCCACTTTGCGTTTATGTGTGTGTGTTGCAGACCCCAGAGTGGCTGGATAGTGACTCCTGTCAAAAATGTGACCAGCCTTTCTTCTGGAACTTCAAGCAAATGTGGGACAGTAAGAAAATAGGCCTCAGGCAGGTTTGTATGTGCCCCTTGGTGTGTTAACATGGTGCAATTAGGCTTTTCTCTTATAATGAATTCTGGTAACCTTTTCCCCCCCGCTAAAGCTTAGAGAATTTGCACTTTGTACTTCCACTAAGTGCTCAAGGGTGAAACAGTGGGTTCTCCTCTGAGGCCTGATTTTGTGGTTGAAAGGAACACACTGGTTTTTTCCCAATCAATCCCAATAGCAAATGCATGAAATAGGCCTTGGGCTGACAAGATTTGGGGCCTTCCATGATTTTAGCCATGTGGGACTGCTCATTGTTAGCCAAACATGTTACAGAAAGAAATTTACAGCTGAGTTTTGGAGATTGTGCTGGGACCAAAGCTATTTTCAATGAGATTGGATAAACATGTGTAACTGCTCAGGCTGTATTGGGAAGGGCTTACTGGTCTGCTTGAAACATGCTTCTGTGTTCTCCTGCCTTGCAGCAGAGGGCTGCAGATTGCAGACTTTTACGGAAGGACTGTAAAAGTGCTCATGGAACTTGAAAATTGGGTGTCTGGGGCAGAGCTGAGCTGCACTGAGTCTTGCTGGAGCGAGATGGTAGAGCCAGTGGACCTGAGTAATGACCTGGTCTGGGTTTGCAGCCTGAGGTGTCTTTCTGTATCTTACAGCACCACTGCAGGAAGTGTGGGAAAGCTGTGTGTGGGAAATGCAGCTCCAAGCGCTCCTCCATCCCGCTGATGGGCTTCGAGTTCGAAGTGAGGGTCTGCGACAGCTGCCATGAGTCCATAACAGATGAGGAGTAAGTGTGGACACTGACCCAGCTTGCCCTGGAATGGGGGGAAGCTCCTGCATCTGGAAGGGCCAGGGCGGGTGCAAGGCTCCAAGAGGGAGCAGCCTGGCATGGTGGTCCCTGGGCTTTCCCAGCAGGATAAGGAGGAGATCAAGCCAGGAGGGCCAGAGAGCCCCCCCCACCCCTGTTCCTTTCATGCCAGAAAGGTCTCAAAGTGCAGTTTACAGAGTAATTGCTGAATTAATGGCTTACAGCAGCAGTCCAATTTTTTTTTTTCCTCAATAGAGAACATTTTGGGGAGAAATCCTGCAGTTACAGTTCCTGCTGATTTTTGGATTTCTTTCTTCAGGAGGGCGCCTACAGCTACTTTCCATGACAGTAAGCACAACATTGTTCACGTACACTTCGATGCCACCAGGGGATGGCTGCTGACCTCGGGGACAGACAAGGTTATTAAGGTAGGAGTAAGGAATGTGCTCTGGCTCCCATATTTCATTTCCCTTCCCTCTCCCATGTGGCTGCAGGGATGTCATACCTGCTTTCTTCCACCCAGAGACTTGTCACTGATGGATTTCTGCCCAATAAGGACCAAGGAGATCTTGGTCTATGAAGTTATTGCGTGAAGGGGCTGGGACAAGCGCTCACTGTAGCTTTCCCTTGAGGAAGATCAACTGTTTTTCAACATTCCAAATCTCATTGTGGCTAGATAAAGAAATAGCTAAAATAGTGACTAAGTTATAAAAGCTTGAGTAATTTAGAAAAACAAAACCCTCACAATGTGTTATGACTGTGCTGATCATTGAAGTTAGTAATGTAGTGGGAGTTTTTTTGGTTTCTTTTAAGGCCAGCTCTTAACCTGGCCTCATACAGGTGAAATATAGTGACATACAGAATGTCATTTGGTCAACCTCCACCACTCTAACATAAGTGCTGGAAAATGAAATAAAACTTCTTCAGACTCATTGCATCCACCTCTAACCATATAGCCCCTCTTAATTAAAGAAAAAAGGTGGAAATTATATGAAGATTCTATTTTTACTGTATTTTATTGTCTTTTACCATTATTAACTGTGTTGTTTTATTTTATTGTATTTAACAGTTGTGGGATATGACACCAGTAGTGTCTTGATGTTACATCAGTGGAACTTGAAAGGTGATATTTACAGAAGAAATGGATTTCCTAACCCTAATTATACTGCAGAAGATAGATAACACTGGGCGCATACCGCAGACGAGAAAGGAACTAATGTGTTTACAACAACTTTATGTCCTCTGCTTGATCCAGGCTGAACATTTGCACGAAGACTCTTTCCACTTCTTCTCAAAATATACAAGAAGGTATTTTTTTAACTAACGGTTTGTATGATCTGACTTTGGTTGTCTTGAGTTTGTTTGGAAAAATCTGTGTGCAGTGCAATTTTTAGTTTTTATATTTCACCATGTCAAGAGACTTGCTGCTTTGTACAGAAGGTTCTTGGCTGGTGTCTTCCTCTGTGAGTTTTCAGTGTCAACAGACTGTGTACGGCAATCGGCTCTCCCTGCAGCCAGTACCTGTTGGTTTGGGATCGTTCTGCTGACCACGCTCTCTCCAGAGGAGGAACTCCAGGCATGGTCTCTGGGAGCATCACCAAGGAGCTGATGGACTATTGCAATTCCTGAAAGGGCTCTACCGTCTACTTGTCCTAGTGAGCAGCATCCAGAGAGCATTCATTGGTCTGTATAATCTTCCTGCCTCTTCCTTTGCTGCACAAGTCACAGAAACAGGGGTCAGGTTACTCAGCAACTGATTTCTACAGAAAACTGAAATCGTTCTCCAGCTCGGAGCATTACAAGGAGCACACAGATTTGTTTGGCTTTGATGAGGCTGACAGACTGATTCAAATGAAATTATTGGCAACAGGAACTTTTGGGAGTGTGTGCATGGAGGGGGGCAGATCTAAAACTGGTCTAGATCTGAAAAGTCTGGTTTATCTCTACTTCTACCTCTACCTTGCACAGCAACATTTCAGCATTTATACCTGTCTGTGTTGTTGAAGATGAATTTTGTTTTTCCTGTTTTCCATATGGTTAGTCATATTTATTTTTTAAAATGCTGATGGTTTTTATTAATTTCCTCTGTAGACCCAAAAGTGATATTGCTGAATGATGCCCGTTGTCCTGTTGTCATACTTTACAGTTTCTCTTAAAAATAAACAGTATTTAAAAACCTGGATTGACCAAAATTAACTTTTTAGAATGACATTGTCAAGGTGAATAAACAAAAAAAGCCCTTTTTTCCAAAGGGACCTTCTCTGAAGAGCCAACTCTCCGTTCCATTAATACATGTTACTTTTTAGCATGGTATTACTCACACACTTCAAAGAAACTAGTGTAGAGAATAGAACTGCAGACCAGACCAAAGGTTTTCCGGCATCTCCTGTTTCAGCAGGCCTTGTGGTTGTAGCTGCTGTGACACAGCACATTGGTGGTGCACAGTCTTGCCCAGTTTTGGACTTACCTTTTTCCCTCTGCAGTGGGGAGGCCATGACCTTTGCCACTACACAGCATATTGCTGCCTGGAGAAGCCTTGTGTTCTCTCTTGAGTGAGGATGCCAAAAGAAAGTAAAGATTCTCTTTTATTTGCCCAGCAGCAATTCACTTTTGAGGGGAAAAAAAAAAAGGTTAACTCAATCCATGGCATTAATTCTGGTCCAGTGAGCTGGTGCAGTAAAGGGTGAGTGGATTTCTGTGTGCATATCACAGGACTGCTACGTATTTTCAGGGAAAATTCTCTTTTTAAACATCCTATAAACTGTGATGAAGCATTTTGCCATCGTGTTTTCTGAAATAATGCCACCTTGGGTTTCCTGGTCATACAGCCTGTTGTTGGTTCACCTCTAGACAGAATATTTTAAACGATATTTTCAAACACAATTCACACAGCACTATTATTTTTCCAGCTTTAAAGTTGTTTTCTCAGTCCTCCTACTTTTCTCTTCTGGAAACGAGATGCTTCTTTCCTCTTGGAATGCTTTTCATTACACCTTGTGCATGTTTTCTGATGACTGAAGTGTTCTTGGCTGTCAAAGCTATGCAAGATGAGCAAGTGGCCTGCCAGTATTTCATTCAAGCTGGGGAATATGTACAGAGCTTTGCTGGACTATGGTGTTCCATGGGCACACCAAAGTGAATTTAAATTGCTGTTTAGTGCTCGGTTCCTGAGGAGACAGCAGTGGCACCAAGTCTGGGACTCCAGCATGACTTGTGCTCACACTGATGAAGTGGTGAAGTCAGCAAGCTGCCCCTGGGTCAACACCTACATGTAATGTGCAAACAAAGGTGAAGAACTGATTCCAAAGGAGACTAAATTTGAGAATGACTTGTTTGGACTGTTCTGCAATAAACTCTTGGCCATTCCCCCCTTGTCTTCCAAGGAATCATGGTTTCAATGTTGCTTATGTGTGGATGTGGGGTATGCAAAACCATTTTGAAGAATTCTCCTGGCTGTTCTTTCTGACTGAATGACCTGCAGGGTTATCTGGATTTAAGATGAACATCTCCTTATCCTGCAGTCTCAGGACAAACTTGTCTGGGCTTAGAAAATTATATAAACTGGAAGTGAAGCTGAGGGGGGAAGGGAAATTTGTCCCTTTGCAATACCCTTAAGAGCTATCATGTAGAGATATGAAGGGAAAATAGATGTTTCTAATTCAATAATTCTTTTACCTTCCAAATGAAACAAGAAGGATTTGACACTGGGAGAGTTTAAATGCCTGCCTTCCTTTTCTGCTGTGTTAGAGTAGCAATGTCAGATTCTTCTGTCTGCTAGATCCATACAAAAAGGGATCCCTGTTGAATGGTCCTTTTTTTTTTCCATTTCACTTGCTGAATAATAAATCTGAGCTATTTTTATGAATTGCATTATTGGAGGATGGAAGGTGGGTGTGTTCTGTTACAGGTGTAAACTATGCAGTGCCACATAGACATACTTAAATGAAGCCAAGTCCCCTTTCCCTGGGCCTGCTGAAGGGCAGTAGCTTTTAGTGATAACCTCGTGCTGTGACAAGAGGTACACGAACAGTGCTGGCCTCCCTCTGCTCTTCACTTCAGAAAAGGTGATTTTCATTCCTCCCTTAGCTGGTGTTTCCTTGTGGGAAGAGGCAGTGTTCTCCAGAGCATCTGCCTGCTGTTCTTGGCTTTAAAATGAGCAGTGTCTGTAGGGCTTGGGCGCGTGCTGGTCACATACACAGTGCCTGAACAGCTTGCTAGAGTCACTTGTGTCCTGGGTGGGGCAATCTGAGCACCAAACTTCAGTCTTTTTAAGATGAAAATATTTAAGTGAAGGGAAAAGAATGTGGGCATCTGCTTGCAACATTTGATGGTCCTCCCATCTACAAAAAGACTTAACATCAAGAGTAGGTGTTGAAACAGGGTAGTGATAAGGCTAAATGTCAGCCAGTCTGACAGGGGATCATTCTGAACAGTGACATTGGTGTGCTCAGCTGTGAGCACCCTTGTCTGCAGCTGCTTTTTGCACCCAAGCCCAGGTGACCTCTCTGCTCTGTCCTTCTGAACTTGAGGCCATCACCTGAATGTCAGCATGTGGGCTCTTAGTATATTGCACTTTACCTGAGAGGGTGGCATGAGTATCTCCAGTACTGGGAGAGGGAGGGATGTGTTCCCTCTGAATGGGGTTGGTTGCTGATGAGAAGGTGGATAGCTGGCTGTGCCAAAAGGATGATCCAAAACAGTTGTAGGGGGGAAGAAGTTTGCCTTATGCCTGCTGAGGAAATCATTGTTAGAAAGGAATATTGGACTTTTTTTTTCTGTGTCTGATTCTGTGCTTTCCAGTACAAGAGAGATGAAACTACTGGACAGAGTCCAGGAAAGGGCTACTGAGAGGGTGAAAGCATTGGAGCATATCTGGGAAAGCTGGGACTGTTCGTCTTGGAGAAGAGAAAGCTTAGAGGGATCTCATCAGTGTGTGCAAGTGCCTGAAGGGAGGGTGCAAAGAGAATGCACTGGTGACCAGTGACAGGGCCAGAGGCAGTGGGCACAAACTGAAACACAGGAGATTTCCTCTGAACATCAGGAAACTACTTTTACTGTGAAGGTGACTGAGCACAGGCACAGGCTGGCCAGGCAGATAGTTTGTGGATTCTCCATCCTTATTCTTGAGAAATTCAAAACCCAACTGGACATGATCTTGGGAAGTCAGTTCTAAGTGACCCTGCATGAGCAGGACCAGATGACCTTTGAAGATTCTTTGCCACCTCAGCCATTCTGTGAGTCAAAGTCCACTTAATGCCTGTGTCTACTCTATTGCTTAGAGAAGAGGGGGGAAAAAGTATATTTCTTTAAATCCAAGCTACTACCTAATTAGTTACCAACAAATTAGCAAATATTACCAATGTCTGTCCTTGCTGTTCCAAACAAGATGTGCATAGCAGCGATCAAAATTCTGTTTTGTAGCACATAGGAAACAGAGCTACAATGTGTGATTTTACAGGCCATGTCCTTTCCAGGAGACCACATTGAGCACGTGGGATGTTTTCAATTAGGACTTAGAAGATTCAACAGTAACAACAAACTTGATCCTTTTTTCAGGATGCATTGATGTGCTGAATCTCTTCAGTGTTGACCTCTTACGTAATATTGAGGAAGACAAAGATTTTTCTCTTCAAAAATGCATCTTGTGAATGTTGGCAGGAAATCTTTGCTCCTCAGAAGGAAAAATGTGGTCCCTAGTTTGCCAGTAACCTTAAGTTCTGGGATTTGAGATTAACTTTGTGTGATCAAATGTGACTTTTCATTGCACTTTCCCAGTCTGGGGGTTTTCCCTTGTGACCAGTCTTTGGCCATGTCTGAAATTTTGTTTGCTGCAGGACACATTGTACTGTTCAGAAGAGAAGGAGTTCAATTGAAACTGCTGCCAAGTAGGGACACTGAACTCAAATCAAAATGAAAACAAGAGAGCACAGTCCTGGCGAAGTCTGTGCAAAGAGGGAATACCAAGAAAGAATATTATCAGCACACAAAAACACCAAAACCACCCCCAAACAAACAAACAAAAAAACCCAAACAAAAAACCAAACTAAACAAACAAAAAAAACCTGCACCTACAGTATAGAAATTAATATTCATCAGAACTGTATAAAGCCAAACCATTCCCCATCCTAGCACTGGAAGCAAGCCAGCAGCCATGGTCTGGATCCAGGAGCCACAAGGAACATAGAATTGTTCCAGTCTATGAAGATTTGACTGCCATTTTTTGTTCTTTGGTTTAATTGCCAAATAATATTTATCTACCTCAAGGAGTTTTTTTCAGAAATGTGTAAGCACTTTGACATTAAAAGGACAGGAAGACGCACATCACTACTAGGATAGTGCAGAAGAGGTGTCAGGCCTTATGAAGCTAGTTTTGCCTCTGTCCGTTATTTGTTCTTTATTAAACATTAAATAATCTGAATTTATTAAAGTGTTTATCACCTTTATACTTACATTTTATAACAGGTCAGGGCTTCCTTCCTTCCTTCCTTCAAGACCCATTGCTAACACCCCTATTTTGTCCTGTCCCAAGAAAATTCTGTGGGATTACCACAGCCAAGTAATTAAGAACATTTCACAAGCAAGTACATAAACTTCCATGCTACATCTTTTTTATTAGCACTAGTTTTGGCTGTGGTTTAGCTTTCCAGAGGCTGAGCCTTGTTTCTGACTCTGTTTAGTAAGTTAAGTTCGTCATACTGACCAATACCTTGTGGGCTTTGCTGTCTTTTTGATTAGAGGGATTTTATATGAAAAAAGATCATATTGGCTTTTGTTCGGGTCAGTGATTTGTAGGAATGCTGCTCAGCAATTTCACCACCTTGTCTACCAACTGCACTGTAACACTTTCCAGTACTGTTCCATTATGTAAATGTGTCTCTGTTGTAGCTGAATAAATTGTGGTATCTTAACCCCACTAAATTAATTTCTAATCAGTATGTAGCGATTTCTTTTCCTTCTCCATGTGTGTAATGAGGAATTTGGTTTATTGAGTTTTGACTGGACTTATTCAGCTGCCTGTTCTGTGAATTGTCATAAAACTGACAGCTGGTGTATGGACATGTCCTGTGCCAGGACAAATTCTTGACCTGAGTGCCTGGCAGTGGGTGAGCAGCCCAAAGGAAATGGTGTCTGGGCAGTGGAGGAATTGCATGATTTTGTGCATTGCTCCAAGGCTCTCTGTGGATTCTGAACTGAAAAGTAAAATAAGAGCCTCAAGATTTTTAACCATCAAAGAAAATGGCACTTCCTGGGTCCTCTTTCCCTGAAGTTTGCATGAGTGCAGGTTTTACCACTCTTCCCATTTGGACAATATTTTTATCTGTGAAATGGCACTGGCACTGCCAGTACAGCAAAGGTTTGAGTTGTTTCTCCTGACAGCAGGGTAGAAACCTGTCCTGCTGAAGACTTTTGGCCAGGCTGACACTGTGTCCCTTCATAAAGCTGAGCATAAACTTCTGTTTTGAGAGAGAACAAACTTCAGAGGAATACGTATTTTTTCCTTAAGTTTATCTGATGGCTCCCTCTAGAGAGGAACATAAATAGTGACCTACTTCAAAAATCGAAGTTCTTGGATTTGATCACTTTTAGTCCCAGAAGTGTTTTTGTTGCACTTGCTCCCTATCAGACTCGGTGCCTTTTCAAAGCCTTCTTTCTCTCAATGTCTAGATCAGTACTTTTCAGGTGACTGCAGAATACAGAGTTTTCAAGTCATCTTAGTTGCATTTCAACTATTGTCTCCTATAATCAGTTTCTGGCTCTGCCCAAATGTGCCCAGAACAACCTCCCCCAACAAAGCAAGAGATGGAAACCTGAGACAAACAGGGAAATACTGTGAGCTGAGCTAGGGAAGATGCAAAGCTTTGCGCTGCCAGAGTGGAAACTGACTATTTAAAATGACAGTGTGTGGATGTTGACCAGCACTAATATGTATGATCCTGTGTCATCAGATGGGGTGCTCTATTTTTGCAGGGAGGGTGAGAAAGTAACATACAGAGGAACATAGAGATGAAACTGCTTCAAAGCTGCCATCCCTCCTCCATTGTTCCATCAGGTTGTTCCCTGAAAGAGTAACTCCATGTTTATTCTCCACTCATCAAGTTCAGCCTTGCTTAAAGAAAACTAGTACTGCTCCAAGTGCCAAGGCTTTTAGAAAGGCTCTGTCATTGCAAAAATAGAAATTTGTGTTTCTACTGACAACTGAAATGGCTGGGACTGTCCCCCACCAAATAAATTTGTTTACATTGAGGCTTGCAGGACTGACTTACCAGGCTAAAATGAAGGATATGGCAGAAATCCCTCTGAGCCGAGGCAGTGCATGTTCAACATCTCACATGGGCCTTGTTTAACAGGAAGGGGTGGCCCTGCTCACACCTTGTTCCCACTGGGTGGAACACAGAACCTGGAGCTTGTGTTATTGCAAATGCCAACAATTGGTATTTGCAGTTTATTCCAAAATGTGAGCTATGTATGGGAGTGCCCCCATTCAAAGGCAAACAACAAACAATTTTTTACACCTTTAATCAATAGCAGGTTGATTTAGTTTGTTGAGTTTTTTTTTAACAATGATTAAAAATGACCCAGAAATGAAACTTAAGAGAAAATGTAGTTTACAAAATTATTTAATACCTGTTACATTGACCTCCTAAAATTTTCATCCAAGACAAAAAGAGAAGTTGCAGTGGCCCCTGCATCACTGCAGTCAGTCCTGCTGCACCAACGATGGGCTGTGCCTTTCCATTAGGGTGTGGGGAAATGACCAACTCCACATGTGCTCTGTGGTGCTACATTCCTGTACAAAATCCCTAAGACAAAACACTTCCCCACTAGGTGACTTCACAAAATGAAGAAAAATATGAAGACATTAGAATGAGGTCAGAGTCATAAAAGCCTCAAAGCTGCTTGTCATTCCATTCCCATGAACCAGGTGTGTGCTCAAGTTCCCAGCGTGCACTGCTTAGCAAGGGCCTGTGCCACCTTCATCTTCTGGTCATCTGTCACTGGATGCCATTTTTATTTTGTTCATGAAGTTTTAAAAGTGGAAGAGGAGACTGAGGGGAGACTTCATCACAGTCTACAACTTCCTCGTAAGGGGAAGAGGAGGGGCTCACACTGATCTCTTCTCTGAGGTGGCCAGTGACAGGACATGAGGGAATGGCCTGAGGTTGTGTCAGAGGAAGTTTAGGTTGGATATTAGAAAAAAGTTCTTCACCCAAAGGGTGGTTGGGCACTGGAACAAGCTCCCCACAGAAGCGGTCACAGCACTAAGCCTCAGAGCTTAGTGCTGTGACAGAGCTCAAGAAGCATTTGGACTCAGGCTCATGGTGTGACTCTTGGGGTGTCCTGTGTGGGGCCAGGACTTGGACTCCATGATCCTTGCGGGTCCCTTCCAACTCAGCATAATCTGTGATGCTGTAAATGTATTCACTTACATGAAGGTGCAAGTCATTCTGAATGGCATTAAAACAAATCCTCTCGCTGGCTTGCAGCCAACATGCCATGTTTGCTCTAGCGGATTCAGACTGAAATAAAGTATCAGCAGGACCATAATACCAAAGTGTGTGAAACTCTGGACTTTGTTTCTAATTGCTGTTCCAGTGGTTTAGTTCTTTTTAAATCACAAGTGCTCTTAAACCATAACATGTTTCTCTTTGACACTGTGACCAAACTTTGATTAAAGCAGTTTTCTTAACTTTGGCTTCATTATAAAGCTGTGACGCAAAATGAAAAATACAGGCTATTCAAATATACTTGTACAGAATGTGGACTAAAATGTGTTAAATATATATATATAGTGCATTTTTTTTACTTTTATGAACTATTTAAATACCAGTCATTAAACTTTTCTTCTGTACTGCAGAGCTGAGGAGCAAATTGACTTAAATAATAAATAATGCAAATGTTTTTATTAGCCTTGCAGCTATTGCGTTAAGAAATGTAGTTAGTATATATGCTTCCAGCCATACTCTTGTTTTGGGTAACTGTATTTAACAGTTGGAACCACAGAAAATGTTAATACCAGACTTGCAGGAAATAAATCTCTGTACAAGCCCTGCTGTTGTTTTCTTTCATGGTAGTGCAAGAAGGAGATAAATTTATAAATGAGGCAATAGTTTGAATGGTGACCCAGCCTCTTTAGGCAGAGCTGTGACAGCCTGACTTGTCTCAGCACTGCTTATCATGGCAAAATTTTTCTCAGGGCCTCTCTGACAGTAAAGTCTTTATTTTCAAGGAGATTGTCAATAGGCTGAAAAAAGCATTTTTTCTTAAACTGATACTTAATGGGAGATCTTTGAATAATGAGGAAATACCATCAGCCAGGAGGAAACTGAACTACGTAAAGCAGACATATGGAGCTCTCCTCTGTCCATCAGCAGCCTTTAGCTGCCAGTCACTGCAGAGTGCTCAAGAACATCTGTGCTATATTTCTGTTTAGGTCCTTGGTCATACCACACTGGTGTGAGCCACATGTGAAACAGTGCAGCAACTTGGCTGGGTTCTGGAGGCTGCTGGTTAATAAACACACTCAGTTCAGGAGAGAAGGTGTTACCTTTGTTAATAATAGTCTTGGCTTCGCAGTAAATCTGAAATGATTAAGACAAAATGAATCCCACCAGAATGTCTTAGTCTGGGCTGATTGTCTTCAGCACTATTAGAAAGATACAGCACTGTAGGTGGTGTTTCTTAAACTAGATCCAGTAAATCCCTGTGAAAACAAACATTTTTTCATTTGCCCATTTACAGTGAGAAACTCAGTGAGTAATTCAAATGTCCACAGATCAGGTAAGATGAATCCTGTCCTGTGTGTCTGGAAGTAAACAGATCCAGACGAAATACAACCTTCACATCAGCAGGTGGATTCTCCTCTAAAACCTGTGCCCCCTCCAGTGTTCCCTTCCCCTCTTAATTGATTCATAAGAATAAAGCAATTCCCTTTAATCTCTCACAAAAATGGCAAACAGGTACAGCTTAGCATGTTGTTTCTTTTCATGCCTACAGTCATGCAGCCGTTTCTCTGCTGGATCCAGCCATGTCTGGGTGTGTTGTGTTGAAACCTCCTACTTCATGGTATTTTGACATAAATGGGATAATATTTAGCCCTGGCTCAATAAAGTAATGTGGAAGGCATTTGGCAGCGTTCCTAAATTCCTGCTGTTTAAACATGAGGAAGCAGATCACTTCTGCATACCAGCACAGATTTATAGAAACTGAAGGCTGCGAGGAATCCTTCCCTTTAAACTAAGCAGGCTCTATAAGAGAGTTTCTGCATTCCCAGTTATATGTTTGAGCCCAATCACCCTCATGCAGTGAAGAAAGCCACCAACATGTCAAATACAGCAGTTAAAAGTTGTTTAAAACTACCACTTCTTTCCTGAAGTCCTTCACGAAGACAACCGAAGGTACACTCCTCTGCATCTCTCTGTGCCAAGTGTTTTAAGTTATTCTAGGTAACTTTACAAAGTCTTAGTGTTTATTTTAATGCCTCTCAATTTTTCTTCCAATCCAATAGTATGTCTTGGGGCAGCAGGTGCATCTTTACAATGGGAGAGACTGGACAGCAGAAAAAATGACACAGATGCCAAGCTACTGCCTCATTATGAGAACACCTGAACCTAATTCAGTTTTAACAGGCCTATAGCATCCTACTTTCCCTCAACAGTAGGTTACTGTGTAATTCGAAGATTTGTGGTGACAGTGTGTCAGCAGAGACACTACGTTCCTGGAGAAATGGACTTAAACTTCTGGGAGAACTCTTCCAGCACCTCCATTAGTTTCTCTTCATCCTCTGGTGGACTGTGGGTGCATGCTAGGGGTAAGTGTGTAGGGACTGGTTGCCTGTCTGGAAGAAAACACAAAAAAAAAAAAATTAAAAA